>JAFBJW010000126.1:1049604-1174628 GCA_016785235.1 Pseudorhombus dupliciocellatus | reverse complement strand
AAAAAAAAAAAAAAAAACCTCAACTTATTTGGCAAAGCTGATTCACAGAGTTTCTACATTTCAGGAAAAGAAAAAAAAAGAGAAAAAAAGAGAAAAAAAGAAAAGACCATTAGACCAACTCAAATGGTGAAATAAACGTCCTGCAGCCAAGTGGAGCATCAACTTTCCACCCGCTCATGTCTCCGGTTCTAATCATCTGATTATTCAATATGTTTCATCCACGCGCGCATAAACCTGTTAAAAAAGAAGAAGTGTGCAATTAAAGTCTCACACTTTCAACACGTGAAGGGAACAAACCCATGAATAATACAAAGACATCCTCCTTCCTACACTCTGCATAAACTCCTGCTGTTCTATTAATAGTCGTCCTCGTGGATCCTTCCAGAACAATGAAGGAAAGTGTCGACAAACACCTGATTAAAAATGCTGCTACCGAACCAATAATTATCCCCCTGCAGAGATATTCCCACTCGCGAGACCTATGCATGTAAAATGCATGTTCACTTTCAGAGTTGAGGGGAAAACAATCAAAAATAATGATGTTGCTCCTCACATGTTGCTGTTGGCATTAAAGGCTGAATGGTCTGCCTGCAGTGCACAGTGTGCGGGAGCCGATGCAGTCTGCTGTTTCGCTCAGGTCTGAGCGATCGACACTATCAGCTCCCCGTTAACCTGCATGATATCCAACCACAAACTCAAACTAGCAGGCACTCACGTCTCCTCGTCCTTATCCGACCATCTGTGCTCCGCGTTACGTGGTCCCTCATGTATATTCTATGAACTATTGTAAAACTCTGTTAACCTCTCAAGTTCAACCACAAAGGCTTAAGTGGTCGCTGGAGTGTTGCAGAGGCTCATCTAGAGCGATCTCCTGCTCCATAATGAGCGTCTTAGTTGCTTGTTGTCACTGTTTTACTGCTGGTTGGCAGAGAACAGAGCGGAACTAACAGTGCTGCGGGGTCTGGGACCCCTCCCTTCCTCGGGGACACCACATACACATTGAATCAGTTCGCATGAGCCTTAACGTCTTAGAAAACAGAGCGACCTGATGGGAGGAGCAGAATTAAAGCGGCAGCTCTCACAGTTGCACGCAGGCACAGATGTTCAGACTTCGGTTTAAAATTTAAAGCTGACAGAGATACTATTAGATTTGTGTGTTGTTTTCATGTGGCAAAATCCAACGAGGAAACATCATATATTAACTGGTGGAGTGTGATGCTGGTCTGCACAAATGCATTGGCTGTTGAACCTAAATGATAAAGCAGGATGACAACAACGTTTCAAAGCCGCTCTGTCACGCAATTTTATCGCACGGCCGACTCACACATTGTGAATCAGGGTCTCTAGTCCACAAATGCAGTTACCAGATCAAATATCCCGAGGTTGCAGGAAGAGAAACCCAATTAGACTAATTTCTTGGTCCACTGGCAAAGTCGAAAAACAATGGGTCTTCAGCGTAACATGGCAGTAAACAATCCTGCGTCCCACACAATCATCTCATTGGTTGATAACGGAGGAGAAGTGTTCTCATTGGCTGATGAACAGTGACACCACAGGGACAATTGTGTTGGACATGACCTTGTGCTGTAGACGCTGGAGGCAAAAAGACTCGGTGTAAATTATCTCACGGCAAAGTGCTCTGGCAAACAATGGGGGAGTAATGGTGTGTTTCATGGAGACAAGACTAGCACCTCTTTTATTCACAGGGGTGAATGTGCCGGACGCTGTTTAGTGCTCGTAAAAATGACTTTTAGCTGCCGGCACCAGTCTGGGCTGCTTCACTGGGGGGAACCAGAAACATAAAAATGTGAATAATATTCCATGCAGAAACTTTCTTCACGATGAGTTTTCATCCTCAAATACTGGATTTTGTGTTTGTTTATCTTCTTTGGAAATTGCTTGTGCTGCATTTTCCTCCCTGGCATCAAACCAGTGTTGTTTGGAATTTCCGTGCCACTTAATTCTCTCCGTTTCAGTCAGATGTGTTAAATGTGTTTTACTGGATCTACGACGAAAATCAGGATAGCTCATTGTCGGCTAAGCTAAAATAGATGTTATGGGTGGAGCTTGTTTGGAAACAAAATAAAAAGGCAAAGGGAGCGGAGGAGGGAAGGGAGCAGCACAGATGCCAAGGTTTTCCAGTTCAATGCTCTGAAACACGAGCCAACACCAAGATGGGGATGTCCAGGGAGATTGTTAAATAAGACATTTATCAAACTCTGTTGCTCGTGTCCTTTCGGGAACTTAAACAGTTTAACTGGATTTTTTGCATTCGGTGGTAAGCTTCTCACAAGGCAGAGAGCGCAGTGAACGTAACCAGGCCGGTGTTCCTAAGCTCCACATGAAGCACACTGAGAGTTAATGCTCGTTTGTGTGTGTGTGTGGGTGCAGAACTGCGACCAGGTAACCCCACACACACCACGGCCAAATGGAAATCAATTCCACGCCCCTGCACCACCTTGACGCGACCTTCATCCTGCCAAATAACTTCAGTCCGTTTGTGTCAGAGCACAAGGAGGCCAGGTGAACCATACATTCATCATGTCAGGCTGAGTTTACATTAAATCACCATGAACTAACAAAGACTCTCTGATCGTTTGTGCACCTCACAGGATAAAATGTCTTTTTTTTTTTATCATATTTCAGTGAGAATGCTTTGATCCTGAGCGTTGCGGTCAAGGCTTCTTTCCTTTGTGCAGACTGAGGACATTGTCTGGATTCACTTGTCCCAGTCTAAAGTACTGAATTCCACCAATTCCAAAGAATTGAAGCAACTTGACTGATCCATGTTTTCTTATTTAAGTTAGAAAATGTGATTTATATTATACATTAAATATACACAATCCACTCTGTACGATGATGAACAGGAAATAAACAAAATCTGAAATATGAGAATTAAACAAAAACAGAGAGGAGCCGTTTTCCATTTCATTGGGAAACCTAAGAAACAACAACCAGTATTTTCCGCAGTGGCTTTTTATATTTCAGAGTTTGTTTCACCTCCGTGAATCTGGATGTAAATTGTGTTGGTTTAGAGGATGAGCTTAAAAATCAACAGTGTTTCTCAGTTGTGTTTGAACAGAGCTGAATCGCAAAGAGGCGATAATTGGAGATTTGGAATTGTTACTTCAACTTAATGTCGAATTCCTTTAAACGCCTGAGGCCTGAAAAACAAAACTCCAAGGCCTCTGCAGCAAACAGCTCCTCGATTCATCAGGTTTGCCTGCGCTTGCTCCAGTTAGCTTGTGTTTGCAAACATCTCTCCAGTGAGAGCAGGATGATGTGAGTGAGGCTGTCAGTCCATCACGGTCATAAATACGCTCTTTCTTCTTTATAGACAACATCTTTTGTCCCCACTTGTCACTTTGTTGTCTCGCTGTTTCCTCCCTGCAGGAGACTCCATCTCTGGGAGCAGCATAGTCGGGATGAAGTTAGGAGGAGTGCCACAAATGAAATATGAGTATCTCCTCCTCTGTCTGGCTTTGTCTCTTTACTCTTCATTTAAATTCATGTCATAGGTGGATCCCGTCTCTGTGGGACTTCACCATCTGGCACAGGGAATTTTTCAAGCTCTATTAAGTACATTTTTTAAGCAGTTTTATGAATCACTGCAGAGCAGGATGTCACCGTGCATATGTTAACCTACTTCATGCAACTCTTGTGTCGCTTGTATTATCATCTTTCTGAATTATTATATCTCGACTCACGGAAGGTTTGGATTTGAAAAGTGTGGACGGAAAAGACGATCTGACGTTTCTGACCTATTTGACGGTCGGACGCATTTCAGCTGGATTTGTTACAGGAGCCCTGGAGCATGGAGACGGGAGGCAGAGGCTGAAAGCAACATATCAACATTTAATTGATTTATTTTCTAATGGTGAAGAATGGTTCTCCTTGGCGTTAATAGTTCTGTCCATTATCTCTCAGTCAAGCTGCCCCATGCCTCTTGGAGAGTAATGGCCCAGTTCCACATATCTCTTACATCGGAATAGGTCCGTATATGTGTGTTCTTCACAGCGTGGCTGGACAACGTGCTTTTAGTTGTGGTTTATTTTCCTATCAGATATATATATTGTATTTCCTGACTCTCACAAAATAAATAAGTTAGATGAATAAGCTTCTTTAAATATTTATGTCAGCAGAAACGTCGCTGTTTAAATAAAACATCATATGCGTCACCAGTCGAGTTTCCAAATGCAAGTAGTAAAACATCTGAATTCATATTTCTATGCATTTGAGATTGTTTCCATTAATTTCCAATAGCTGGCAAAGATTCTAAAGTATTCTAAAGTTAATTCGCGCACAGCACATTCCACAGAAATTACTGCTTTGTTGCAGAACCACATTTAATACAAGTAGCTAAAATCAAAGTGCATAAAAGCTGATTAATGGCGATAAGCGAGCCGTAATGCAATACTACATATCAGTGGTAAATACAGTGGGGGGAGGCTGTGAGAGAAATGATGAATATGAATTCCTCACATTAAAGCCTCAGAATCACAGCGGTCAGAACTGCGGCACACAACTGGTCTGGAAGCCGTGACGCCATGTTGCGTTTGCATCGCGTACATGTTTCGATCAAATAAAACATGCCCCTCTGTGTTTGTCTCTAAATACAGAAGCAGACTTACAATTTTTGTGAAAGTGCATACGCTGCATAACTGTGCTCGCTGGCAAAGTAATTAAGCTCATACAAGCACAGGCTGCATATCAAACACCAGCTTCTGCAGAACACATGGTGCATGGGCCTAAATTAAATGAATCATAAGTGAGCGGCGCTCTCAAGCAAAGCTTCCACGCACTCTACTTTCTTCCTCCACCAGCAGGACGCAAATGTAATATTAAAACACAGCACAGGAGCGTGCACTACACACGCACACACACACACACACACACACACACACACACACACAGTGTACCCATGCTCCGTCAATTGGAAATGAGCGGGACTCCGTCAGTTGCATCAGCTGCCCACTGTGTGGAGGCTCTGCCGCCGCACACTCAAGCGCACACGGATGTGTTAGTGGAGCATGAAGCCGAGCCACAGATGCTAAACTCCCCTGAAGGTGACTCTGGAAGATGCTGTCAACGTTAGCAGCAATGTGACCGGGCCGATCCGTACTCTAGGAATTCTAATTTGCAGAAGAAAGTCAGTGGTTAAATTCATATTTAGAGCAAATATCAGTTTGAATAAGGGAACAGTGTTATCACCCTCACACTTAGGTTTACGCTAGGGGTCACCTAACAGGAAGGACAGGGATCCGGGGGGGGGGGGGGGGGGGGGGCGGGGGGGGGGGGGGGGGGGGGATTGTTTCTTATTATGAAAGCATTTCCAAAATAAAATACGCACATAATTTACCATTAAACAAGGTTTTTCTGGATAAACAAGGCGGCTGCATTCGAGAAGAGTTCATGCTTAACATAACCAAAGAGCTGCTGTTGGAATGACCTCGTAGAATAAAAGATAGACGAGCCCCAGCTGTGCGCCCGCTCTGGCCTCCATTGCACACCACGGGGGGGGGGGGCGTTCCAACCCGCTTCCCCCACGCTCACCTCAGCCTGCCGCACTTCAACTTCACTTCAGATAAAAAGTGAGCTAACGAAACACCTGCAGGGGAAGCATCTGGCTGCCCGCCCCAGGCCGTTCGTCAGTGCCTCCGCGGCCGAGGAGCCCCCCCCCCCCCCCCCCCCCCCCCCCCGGGGCCCCCCCCCCCCCCCCCCCCCCACCCCCGAGCTGCAGGCTCACATGTTCAGCACCAGCTCCACAACAAAGCACGCAGGGCCCCGGGCGCAGTCGTCACGTATGACTACCATCACCATTTGTTTTTCGCAAAAAAAAAAACTGACTTGACGTGATATCTCATAAATCTTCGGTGGGGATGCACGCTGATCACATGGCGATATTCTGGTAACTTAATTACACTGGCATTCAAATGAAACCTGGTTTCATCATATCGTTGTCAGTCCCCGAGCCTCACGACACACGTCTTTGTGTTTTCTGACACTGCAATTAAAACGCTGGTGGTACAGTGCGTGTAGCACTGTAGCCGAACAGGAGCAATTCCGTCCACTGGAGCCAGAATCCTGTAATGTGATTATGTGATATCACACCGCAGTAATTGGCAATTAAGTGGGAAATGTGGATAATAAAGATGGGCTTTCTCTTCCCTGTTCTGGAGCTCAATACAGTTTTTATGCTGCACTGTCAAACTGCGTTTTTCAGAGTTTTCTAATTAATTTTGAGAGGTCGTCTCTGAGCATTAGTGTTACATCAGGCCTGGTGGAGTGGAGCTGGAAACCAATGTGTGATTCTTATACCTTGAAAACATGGTTCTACATCTCCCACTGGGAGAGCTGGCCACACGCCGTCGGCACCAATCGTTTTAGTTCAAATCCCCAAAGTGATGGTTTCAGAAACTGATTGAAAACCAGCTGAACAAAAACAAAGGACGTCTTGATGTAATCTCAGTGCTCATTCGCCTCTGGAGGCGAGAGGCCAACAGCCCTCCTCACCTCCGGTGCCAAACAACACTCGCTCTGCCTCTTGCTTTCTCCAGAACCCAAAGTGTGAAAATTTCATTTGATTCTCCAACAAGGACACTGGATTCATAGAGGAAAACTGAACAGGGAGCATTCTACAGCAAAATCGAAAAATCTCTGCTTCAGACAACCACCACTACACAACATCAACACACACACACACACACACAAATCAAAGTGTTTAACAGTGTAAAGTTAATTCATGAGTTGTTCCGCGTGGTTTGTGCTTCATATGAGTTTGAATGGCCTCAGGGATAAAAGGTTCTCTGAATCTAATTGGCAGCCGAGCAGCCAGATGCTGTACGACAGGATGCTCGCTGTTGGGGAGCGGTAAAAGGTCACCCGCAGTTTTCCATCCAGGTCGTTTTCGCTCAAAATCTGTGTGCTGTTCCGACCAGGTGACTTCAACCACATGTGGATCCACAGGAAGGCAAAGCCGCTTCCTCCGAGTCTCCATCTCTGAAAATATAGGACGTGGCTTCACGTTGCACTTGGGTTTGGGTCTCCGCAGGAACAAATAACAGCAAAGAGAAGTCCTTGCTGTTGTTGGCTCGAGACCTCAAACTATGGCGACAGAGCTGACCTTTGATAGAACAGAGAGAACTGCAGGGTCTAAAATGGAGGACGCCAATATGAACAACCACTACCTCAGCCAAATCTTCTTCCCAGCCACGCCCTTGTTTCCAGGGAATCATTATTTTCCCTGGGTGTGTTACTGGGACTCCTTCTCCAACAACTAGCTGCCCAGAGAAAACAAAACAGCATCCTCCGTTTGCTTCTGCGTCCATCTCTGCAGTGAGACTCCATGAAGTCGGAGCATCAAGGAGAATCCCCAACATGTATTATTGAACTCCGCTTCTCTCGCTCCTCTCATCTTTTAGTCTGAGTCATTCTGTCCTCCCCTCCGTCTCCTCCCTCTGCAGTGTTGGGACACGTTGCTTCCTTCACTTTGCCGTCGTTCCCTGTTCTCTGTGGCGTCCACCACCGGCACCCGCCTCCCCCTGCTCTCAGTGAAATTCAGCCCTCTTATCGTTTCCCTCTGCGTTTCCTGTTCTCTGCCGGGTCCCTCGTCTACTTTATTCTTGCCAGGGGAAGGATGTAGAGACGAGATGTATGTGGGCAGCACATCTGGTTTACTCGTGTGCAGCAGCGATAGTGGATTGCGCGAGTGGGCGGATGGGTGTCAGTGTGTGTTTTCACATGCATATTCTTGTGTTTCTATCGAAGTGCGTGGGGGTGTTTATGTGAAGCATTGAGATGGGGGTATAGCAGCGGCCGTTTGGTTTCCAAATCAGCCTCCCCCTCAACGCCGTCTCAAAGCTGCTTAGCACCGATCTCCCCACTTTCTTTTATCTCTATTCTTCTTTTTTTAAACCTGATTCTTCGTATCATTCATCAGTGAACGTCCAGATCTCCCCAGGAGTAGCCTGGGGAGCTGGAGCACGGCAGCGTTTGTCAATCCAGGCAGTCCACAGGTCTGAGTTCACGTATTCGCGTGTGGTCGACGAAGGTTAATCTACGTGAGGACGGGTAAAGGGGAGATGCTGCTACGAGAAGATAGGTGCTGCGAGCTATACTACCTCATTAAGATGGGCCGTACATATTTAAGGCTTTAAGATGTGGGACATGCAGTAATCTGATTTGCAGCTTAGCGAGGATGCAGCCTCATAAGCAAGGCAAATGAAAGAGGAGGGGAGGTTACTGACCGTGTACGGAGGTGCTGTTAATCATTTGGATTTTAAAAAACTGCGACTCCGTTTATTGTACGACTCCGTTTTTTTGTACGACTCCGTTTATTGTGAACGCTACCATGGGAAGAGGAAGAAGAAACCCTGGTGTGTGGAGGAGGGCAGCTTTTTCAGCCATGCACTGAGACTTGAAAGAACCGTCATTATCATATAAAAAGACGTCATTATCACTTGGCCCCTGTGTGACTTTGTTCCAAGGAAGGATGAAAAAAAAGTCAGTATTTCCCCTGCAGGGGAAGATGAACAGCTCAGGTTACTGCTGAAAGTGTGCGTGCTGCCATTTCTGGGCCTGATTTAGGATCGTGTATTATTCTAATGGATGATGAATAAACAAACGTAGAGGTGACAGAGGCTTGACATTTGGGATTAGACGTGGCAACTTATTAATATATCAGAGCGCAATTACACAGGAAGGTTAATTGTGCTTTATAAAACGATGAAGTCATTCTGTCTCTGTCTCTAGTCACACGTCTGTGAGGCCATTTGTATTCTGCCACAGGGGAATAAAAAAAAATGCTCCGGTTTGCTTTTATTGCTTCATCATCTTGGGCGGTGCAAAGCTCAGGATGTGGATTCCTCATCATTAGCAGCACCATAGAATCATCTGGAAGACGTGAGCCTCGCTGCACTGCACACAGTGAGGAAGAGGAGGGGGAGCGTAGATCAGGTTTAAAAAAAAAAAAAACAAAGAGCTGCATATGAAACATACGGCGATACGATCGTTAAACTCAAACATTTCGAGAAGGTTGCAAATATTCAATAAAATCCCCGTCATCACTCTATATGCTATTGCATGTGCTTTTTTTCACTTTACACATTCGGGCCCCATCGAGCTCTGCAGTTCCAGGAGTGAAGGAGCCTGAGCTGAGACCTGAAGTGACAGAGATGCCTCCTCACTCCAGCAGCTTGTTAGTGCAATGTCCACCATCATTTGACAGTGATTACTCCTACAGGAAACCAGACTGACAGTGTGTGTGTGTGTGTGCGCATTGTGTGTTTTGCATTTATTTCCGTGCACATGCAAATGTAGCGCCCCTTTACTGAGGTGAAGCTGCTGACGCTGACTGGGTGTGACTGGGGCCCGTGTGTGCGGCAGGCGGGGAGTTGAGGTAAAGAGCCTGCTGCCGGCCGGTCGACTCACAGGCTTTGGCATGAAGTGAGAAGTGAGCGTGGGAAATAAGGACAAGCATGTGGTTAGGTGAGGTTCCATATTTTCCATGGGGCTACACAAACATCGGAGTCGGCGTACTCAGGGAAGCTGCTGACGCTGACTGGGTGTGACTGGGGCCCGTGTGTGCGGCAGGCGGGGAGCTGAGGTAAAGAGCCTGCTGCCGGCCAGTCGACTCACAGGCTTTGGCATGAAGTGAGAAGTGAGCGTGGGAAATGAGGACAAGCATGTGGTTAGGTGAGGTTAGAGGGTGACGATGCGGCACACAGTGGTGTTTCTATGTAGCTACAGCAGCCTGGAAGGCAAACCTAAATCTATTATTATTATTATTTTTGTTTCCACACCCTAACAAAAATAATTATACTAATAAGGATGCTCCTTTCCTCCAGGCTGAGGTAAGGCTGATGTGCTCACTCAGGGATGATGAAAGTCAGGGCACAGCATAACAAAACAGCACACGCACAGCCACATGCTAACACAAGCTTGTGTGTACTGGCCTTCTAAGACCCAGGAGCACAGATGGGAACACACACACACACACACACACACACACACACGGTAAACAAACACCAGCACAGAGAGCGGGGAAGTGTCTGTCCTGGCCTTCAACCTCCAGCGTGGTGCATCGCACCCTGGTGGAGCCTCTACTCTGCGGCTGACTAATGGCCCCAGTGAAGCGGCACAGGACTCCATCCGTCACCGCCCCACTGCTGTGAACATCACGCAGACAGGTGCTTGCGTGCACGTGCAGCCGTGACCTCGGCAGCAGAGCCTGCGTGGATATTGCTGCTGTTGGAAAACACTGAACAGAAAAGTGGGTCATATTAGAGGAGAGCGCCACGTCAGTGTTTAGCCACCGGGACCGGCTCTGTTCGCAGCCCTGTGTGTTCGTTCGCCGGCCGGATCGTTTATTACAATTTGTCTTGTCAATCAGGCCCCTGATCTCCTCCATCAATCATCCAGAGCTGCAGCCCCTTCCAAAAAAGCCTCCATGTTCAGTATTCACACCTACAGCTGAGGAGATACACACTGATAACTATTCACTGGGAGCCATGCCGCAGCACAAGCCATTCTAGCATGATATGAGATGAACAGTGATAACAGGGCTGAGAGGGAGGCAGAGAGAGGGGATGGAAGTGAGAGCAGACAGGAGAGGGGAACTGGGTTATCACAAGGTATGAGCGATAAGAGAAGAGAAGAGAAGGGAGGGAGGAGCACGGTGAAAGAAGAGCAATGAGCGATATGATGCGGCAGAAAAATTCCATCGGAGGAAAAAGATGGAGGCTGGTGGCGGAGAGCGAAACACGGTGGGATGGATCGAGCCGAAGTTGTCAGAAAACACCACTAATTGGGTTTGTGAGGAGGCAGACGCTGAATTTCTCGCACATCCGCAGTTTGGCATTGTGTTGAGAGGGGGAGAGACGGGGAGAGAGAGAGAGAGAGCGAGGAAGGATGAGGTCAAACATGAAATTGCAAGCAAAGCAGACATCGCAGGCGTGGAAATCTGTCCAGACAAAATCTACTTCCTCTTCCCTCTGGGAAGTTATTAGCAACAAAAAAACTTCTGCAGTGCAATCAGTAAAAATCAAGGCTTGGCTTTCATTCCCTCTCAGAACGGCCATCAGGATGTTGTCAAGGTAACACAGACCCTTTCTGGTTATTGACACAAAATCTTCCTCACACACATCAGCAGGAAGCTCTGCTCAATTTCTGCGGCACTAAGGGAGATTATCTGCTTCTACATGAAATTAGATGCACTAACATTAGTTTAGAACAGAAACGTGTTCCTCTGAACTCTATAGACGATGTCAGAAACAATTTAAAACAAAAGTATTTCTATATAAGGAGAAAACAGACTGAAGCTACAGTAAATGGTCTGTAAATAAAGCTCCTCCCTTCGCTGAATACAAGACGCACATTCAAACTGATGCGATGTGACAGCAGCAAAGGGCAAGACACACCGAGGTCACGTGACCCCATCCACACACCCACACCTTCTAAGCCTCTCCATGTAAAAACCACCGGGATGTTTCCTCCGCTTGATCGTCACATGTCAGGAAGCACCAACTGTTCTGGGAGCAATGAAATCACGTGCATCCCGTTGACACACTGAAACACACGAATGAATCCAAAGGTGCCGCAAATGGATAGTTATGGAAATAAACACACGTTCATGAGATCAGTCTGAGGGTCGTGGGAATTCAGGAAATGATGAGATGAAAATCTGATGAGCCGACCTGCTGACGCGGCCCTTTGGCCAGGCGGTGCTGAAGCAAGGGGAGGGACTTCAGGCGGAGCAATCAGCTTTAACACTTGACAACCACACACACACAACCAATTCTTTTTTTTTAAGGGCTGGGTGCTATTCCTGGGATACCATGGGATGAGAAATGATCCCAGAGTGAATCATGCTGAGAGGTAAGGCCAGGTGTTCGGGCTCTGCATCTCTCAACAGTAATTAAGACTGGAGCCCTCGGGCCCTCACACCCCACAGAGGGAAAAAAATGGAGAGGGAAAGAGAGAGAGAGAGAGAGAGAGAGAGAGAGAGAGAGAGGTGAGAAGAAGAGTGCAGGCCGAGGTATGCTCAGCGTACAGATTTGTGAAGCGTGACTCATCCTGTCCCCTCGTCCCATTTGCACACCTATCTGTGAAACGTACAGTCGTTCGCTCCTCTCTTTCTCTCTCTCTCTCTCTCCTTGCTGTCCCCTCAGCTCAGCAAATGTTCCCAAATGAATTTCACCGAAACACGCGGCCTAACTTATTACTGTGCCTTAACCACCAAATTATGTTCAACTGGCGTTTCAAGCACCTTCTGAAACCATCAGCGGTGTCGTGTGCTGTAACGTCACTGATGGAGGGGCCATTTCCATGAGGTAAAATCCTCAATGTGGGAGTTGACTGAAAACACTCTGTTGGTAAAGCTTTCCTCTCACTCTGTGTGTTATTCCTGTCTCCGGTGAGCAGAAGCACATGTGATAAAACATGGAGCCCATAGTGGAATTGTTATAAAGTCCTACAATTGCGCTACATGGATGAAAACATCGAAGGGAAGAGTTGAAAAGCCTAAAGGGTGGAGAAAAAAGAAGAGGACACACGTCCATGCTTTTAGTATTTCCTCTCCCAAAAGGCAGCAGAGCCTGGGTCACCTCGCGCAGATGGTGCACAGTCAAAACATTGTGGGCAGACCCTAATGGACATGTGCTGGAACATCCACGTTTCCTCTGTTTTTGATAAACTCTCTCCCTGTTTCCAACTTAGTGATCTGTGAACAGGCCGGCCGGAGGAGCCGCTCTCTGTCTATCCGCTAAGAGGTAATCATTAAATTATTGAGCCATTCGGGGTATTTAAACTTTCATGGGCACCCATTAGCATCCAAGCCAGCAGAAGTAGACTGGAAAAGGCAAACTGTGCACGGAGTGTGCACAGTATAGGAAGACTGGGACTTGAGAGAGAGGAAGGTGGAGGAAAAAGGCCGCGAGAGGAGAGGGCCAGTGAGGATGAAAACATGGATGACCTAGATAATAACGTCCTGCACAACAGTTTCTCTCTGCCACCTCTTCCTCCTACAGCCTCCGTGTTCTCCATCGTGTTGCCTTTCCTCCTCCTCTTCCTCCTCTTCCTCCTCACTGTCGTCACTGCTATACTTTCCCTCCACAGCTTCCAACCTCCTCCTCCGCCTCCCTAATCAAAGTGAACGCCACGTGCGCTCACAGAATGGCACGTAAAATGAGTCCGGCTGCACGTGGCCGCGCCGTGCTCAGTACCTGCCCACTCCTGGCGCACGCACGAACAAAGGGAGGTGAAGTGGAGGAGCGGAGTCCGAGAAATGAAGTCATCATGAGAGAATAAGTGATGATTCATGGTGAAATGTGGGCGTGTGCATGGACGATAATGCCTGTATGCATGTGCACTTGTTTATCTCAAACCCCCCCAGTGGTGTGCACCTTGCTCCACACGCACTTTCAGCCTGACTTAGTGCTGATGCAGTATTAGATCTCTGCTTGTCATTACACATAAAGAGGCCTGCAGACACACACACACTCTTCAAACTGAATTATCATGGCAGCCCCATCCACAGTTTCATCTCCTCCTCGTCCTCCTTAACGTAATAATAATGATTGCCTCAGCTCAGTTTATCTTCTAAATGTCCTGATGCATGATTTGTCTGTGAAGTTGTGGGTTCTATTCCCCTTTAGAGACACAAACACAATTCCATCCCATTCAACTTCATTTGTTTTATCAGTTCATACTTTTATTTATTTGTCACTTCAGATGTCTTTCCCCCGTCATCCTGGGAAAGTTATCTCTCAGTAGTGACATGAACTATATTATATAAAAGAAAAAAAGAAGAAGGATTTATTAGATAAATATAAATCCGATAAGAATGCATTGCTACATCCAAGGTGAATTCAGCAATTTAGAAAACTTACAGACAGTATAAATACAGTATATATATATATAGACCTACCTACCTAAGAGGCCTACATCTAGATGACACTGAATTTCCAAACAGTTTCCAGAATACTCGTAAAAATGTAATTATTCTGATGAATTCTAAAATCCAAAGAGGCTCCCTAATGAGAAGTGGAATCATCCCTTTTGCTTCACTCAGTGTGGTGAAGGTCGATAATGAGGGAGCTACAAACAGAGGCTGTGTCTGAGGTCGCCAAACATGAATATTAACAACTCAAATTCCATGAAAATTACCATTTTCTGTTTCAGGGGGGATTTTACTGGCTGCTGCTTGTAGGTAGTAATGATAGAACCGACTGTACGAGGTTCATCTACTGTTGAAAGCACATCCCCCGCTCACATGTATGTTGGACTGAGGTCAAAAGGCCGCAGCCTCTTATAATATCAATCAGCACAGATGTGACTTACTGTAGCTTAAGCTCAAGCATTTGCCTTCTGGCTTAACACGTGGTAATATGTTAGCTGTCTGTTAGCCTTGCTGTGTGGTCGTCACGCCATCACCTCAGCCCTAAGCCGTGGGTATACATTATCATCCCGTGGTAATTTACTGTGGTCTGTACGGATACAGCAGATATGAGCAAAAAGATCTGGCCGGTGCCACTAAGCCTCACTTGACATGGATGTGGATCGCTTTTCTCGTCGGCTGATGCAGTCCAGTCAAGAGCGGCTTCCTCACAGCTCGATGTGAAAAGGTCACATGGATGAATCGGAACAAACTTAGACTTGAGCTCCAGCCACAGCTGAAATGTGAAAACGCATGTTCACACAGGAAGACAGATATTTATACGACGTTAAACAAAGAGAAACATGAGGCAGGTAAAGGTCGCCCAGCATCGAGGACATATCTGACCATCTCGCAAAGCTCGGAATACGAATGGAGGAGGATGGTAACGTACAACACACCGAAGAGCTGGACCAGCTCGTCAGCTCGTCATCTTGTGCACTGACGCAATCAGTGAGCCGGACACTGTCGTGACCTCTCCACCTTTAAATCCCCCAGATGAGTCGGGGATTGGGACAGAGTTCACTGATCACACTACAACACACCGCCTGCTTTTCATCCAGAGTTCTTGAGGAAGAAGAATTTAAAATAAAAAGGAAACTGGACTGAAAGTGGGTCTGAGGACAGTTGTGCTGTGTGTGAGGGGGGGTGGGGGGTGGGTTCTACCAGACCAGAACTATTTGACAGAAGTGGAACAAAGATGAATTAAACAGGGCTGCTCCTCTCATGGCAGCCAGCTCCAGTGTGATTGTTTTTAACCAACTGTGACATGGAGAGAAGCTTAGGGGAACAGCATGCTGCTCGTTCGCAGGATGGGCTGCAGAAATATGAATAAAAATAAAACGCCCCACGTCGCTCACACTCGCTCATTCACGTTTAAATAACAGCTTGAATCCGTTACTGCGGAAAACCTCACAACAGATATCACTTCACTTAAGTCCCTGCAACCTTTCACCTCCGACCTTATCAATTTCTCAGGGAGATTCACGGCGACTCCTCGGCTCAATTGCCCACAGATTGTCATCCATGTAATCTATAAACCGTCTCTGGGATTGCGTGCAAAACCACAACTAGGTCACGTAATGTAATTGGATATTGTAATCAGCGATACACACTGAGCACCTTTAACCCTGTAATCCACGGAGAGACTCCTGCACCCGTTTATCGTTTACGTCCAGAGAGTCCAGACTCCTGGAGTAGCCATTGTTTGTGTGTGTGTGCGTGCTTCTTTAAGGAACACAGACGATGACAAAAGCACCGTTAGTCATGCGGCTATTGAAAATGTTTGGCATGTGTGTGCTCGTGCGTGGAGTTTGTTTTTGCTAGTGTCCGTTTCCAGTGAGCTCTTTGCCTCCACTGCAGACAGCTTCTTGGCCGAGATGCCACAGTAATTATTATTTACTGATTTGTAATTGCTTGTTGAGCCTCGCAGGGCAGTTTGTAATCACACTCATTTCCCTACAAAGTAATTGTGTCTGTTCAAACCAGCGCTGACTGTACTGGAAACACGGAGGCTGCTCATGCTGGTGGTTTGTGGTTTGCTCCGCGTTAAATTATCCGGTTTATTTTTGTCGGGTGTCGGAAACTATGCTGGGTTTCTGTGGAGGGAATTATAATTTGCTGTATTTATTAACATTACATTCTTCCGCTCGATCCTGGAGTAGGCAGAGCCCGGCACAACATGTGTTTTTAAATGCAAAGTCGCCTCCATCATGTCTTTATTCCACACATTCAAAAAACACATGTTCCCTGACAACAGTCCAACTTTGTTTGGGTTTAGTTTCTGGCTCAACAAAAACATCCAAGGCCAAACAGTTTAATGTCCAGCTTATATCCAGAGACAGACATAAGTGTGACTGCACAACACAAACCCCAGCTCAAAAAGATTTCTCTCTCACACACACACACACACACACACAATGTATTTAACTCAGAGCTTACCTGAGTTTTTTAATCTGTGGTGCAGGAATCTTCTTCCGCAGCTCGTCACTTAATCCAAAAGTTTTGAGAAAGTAAATCCGAAGTGATATGAAAAATGAAAGCATTCCAGATGTTTGACTTTTACTCCAGAGACATAGAGACAACAGAAAACTAACTTCCACACCACACTCTGCAGTTTGCCTCCAAAAAGAAGCTGGTGCTTCCTGGCTGTCCCTGATTTGTTGACCCTGTGACCCCATTTTTGCTATTCAAACCAACTTTATTGACACTAGGTGAAGCTGACAATGCCTGACACTGAAGGAATCATCCAGAACTCATTAGATACTTGTGTGAATGAAGTGATTTTACTGTTAGGGAAGCTAACTTTAACTTCTTTGTTATAAAAAAAACAAAACAAAAAGACATTTGATATAACATGGATGCATGAAGAAAATTAAATGAAAAACACCAGTGTCCTTTCCCTGACTCAGGGGATTAATTATTGACAAATTTTAGAAAATGTTAGAGAGATTTAAAAACACAGTGGCCATGTTCACTCACTTACACAATCTCCATGATGATTAAATCTGCTTCTGTGAAGTTTTCATGTGGAAGAAACCATAAAGTCCATCTGTCAGTGTTGGTACATGTCGTCTGGGCAGAGATGGTGACACTAAAACTGTATTTTGAAAACTGAAATGCCTCTTGTAGGGGATGTTCATATTTCTGATGCACTGTGAGTACTTCAGTACTCGCAGTAATGCTGATTTATGTCTGACACAAAACTGCCCACTAGTCACAAATGAGCACAACAGCTGTTGTTGATAATTACTGTACAGAAGTTGTTCAGTAGGAGACAGAAGGAGAATGGATGAGAAAAACGGAGAAAACAGCCAATGAGAAGGAGAGAAAAATGCCCTATAATGGCCTGTCAGCAAATGCTAAAGGATAGCTATTAGCTAAACACCACTTTGCAACTTCATCAATATTTCACCAGCATGTCAGAGGCTGAGCAGCCAACTCGCTCTCTCCCACAACTCCTCGTTCCTCCTCCTCCTCCTCCTCCTTCCACTGGAGTGGAGTCAAATCTTACATGAGGCAAAACAGACGAGTACCAGGAGTTGGACGCTTGGATAAATCGGTGATTTCATGCAAGGTTTTCGCGTGCACACATGAATAGAGATCAAAAGTAAAAGAAAATAAAACTTAGTCATCCCCCTCACTGAACGCTTCTTCGGCCCGCTTTTGCCCCGGGACATCGTCTTATGATTCAGTGCTGACCGGCCCTCTGCGCTGCTATACCCAACTCCTCACAGTGCACGTGCGTGTTGTAAACAAAACTGCTCTGCCTTCCTCCTGCTGTGACCGCTTAGGTTTACCCCCTTACTTCTCACTTCTCTGCAGATGCAGGATCTCAGGGTGACTTGTTTTACGGTCTCTTATTTTCCCAAGCCTCGGCTGATCAGAGGAAACACTGCAAAAATGGAGTCAGGCTCCGCACAGCAGCTGAGCAAGAAATCCCAAATTTTCTGGTGAGCTCGGGATACGACCCGTCTCTCCCTCTCTTCCCTCGGAGGACAGATAAACACATTCCATTGGAACGCCTTAGCTGTATTTACGACGGCTTGTCTCGCAAGAATTGGGGATAAAAGCGTCAATCCTCTCTAATTGGTCACACCTATGCTGAGAGGGACGTGCAGGTATTACTCACCAGGCGAGAGGCCTTTCATAAAGTCAAAATATTGAATGGGCTGAGCTCAGTGTCTCAGTGAATGGAATAATTATGGATTTCGATGGGGATGAAGCGCTGGCACGTGCACTTTGTCAGCATGCACAAGCAGACATGATGACAGGAAGTACTTCTTTTCTCTAGTGTACACAGAAGCACAGCCTGACAACATCAATGTTCCAGAGAATTAAAAAAACACTATAAACACAACATCATATTCTAACGCTCCAGAAACAATATGCAAAGAAAATGATGAAATATATAATTATAATAGAAACAAAATCAAATGTAAGTGCAGTGGACACATGGATGAGAGTGAAACAACATTGTTTTATTTCAGAGGAAAATGTTTGTCTTCAATCAATTGTTTTCTCATTATTTGAAAATGTTCGAAGTGAGCAGACACCATGAAATTCATTTCATGCTCTGATTTCTTTTTGTGACGGAAGAAGCCGGTGCCATCTTTTGGAAATCTCACTATTTCTACATATCCACACAGTGTGTAAGGAGCAATAATCCATCCATGAAACGACCACAGGATGACATTTCTCAACTAATTGATAAAACAAAGAGACAGACATTCACAGACAGAGTCAGACTCGACTGCACCGTGTCCCCAGCAGCTCACACCCGGTTCCAAGTGTGACAGTTTTTCAAAAGATGAGCTTGGCAGCCAGACAGCAATGCTACTGAAACATCAGCACAGCAATACACACAGATTAGGATATGGAAGCCAATGCAAATGAGCAATTCCCTCAATTCAACAAGTTCCACGACAAGCATGGCTACTCCCCCCCCCCCCCCCCCCCCCCCCCCCCCCCCCCCCACACACACACACACACACACACACACATTTAAACACGCATCCAGGCGGAGAACTGCCAACGAGGAGCAGCTCTGTTTGGAGGCTGCACTTTTTCAGCACTTCACAGATTGGACAGCTCCGGCTGAGCTTCAGCACTCTGGACAGAGCTCTGGATGCTGCGGCTGCAGCACAGTTAGCGAACACGCAACTTAGCAAACGCAGGACACAACTTGTCTCCGCCCCTACACAGCCGGCTGAGCGCTGCGTGTGGAGATGAGATGCAAACGCACAGGGAAGTTAATTTCACAAACCTCCGTCAGTTTTAGAGAAACACACCTTGTCAGGCTGTTTACTGCAGCGGTGCAAACTACAGATGATGACTGATGAGACCCGATGCCGAATTAAAGGTGTTTCTCATCCTGAGAGCACAGACGTGGCCATAAACCTCCTGGATTAGAAGAGAGTCTGATGCTGAAGTTGGTATTTTTCGCCCGGGGGTGATGCAAGAGAAACGCTGGTAAATTACCTGGAATGAGCTTTTCAGTCCCTGGGGTGCATCAGTCCACTCGGCTCATCTGCTCATCACCGACTCTCTTCTTTTTCTGGTTGATTAGTGGAAAATTTGATTTTACAGTCATGCTACTCTGTCAGCCAAGGGTTCATGGATTCTGAGGATCAGCAGTAATCTATTCACTCGTGCAGTGCAGAGATCTGACTATCATCAGTAAGGGATGGATCTCCTGACTCCACCACGGTGGAGCTCAGAGGAATAAAAACCATCTCAGGATGAGCAGGGAGGGATGAAAGAGAGAACTTCACCACAGAGGAGGGATGGACGGCCCCGCAGAGCTTCGCTATCAGAGGAAGACGGGAATTGAGAGTTAGTCAGCGGAGATATGGGCGGAGGTGGAGAGGTGTGTGTGGGGGGGAGTTCTCGACCTTGAGGAACTGTCAGGATGGCTGAAGAGGGGCGAGAGCTGGGAGAGCTGCTTGATCCACCATCGAGCCGCAGCCTGCTCACCCTCTTGACAACGTCACCCTGGGCCTCCCCCAGCTCCACGAGCACCTGCCGTGCACACATACGCACACACAGCAGCTGCAGCAAGTTTATATCTTCCTCCTCATCGCTCTTTCAACCGGATAATGCTGGACGTGGTCCAGGGCCACTAACGCTTCCAGCACGCTCAGTTCTGGGAAGAGGAATAAAGAGTCTGAGCATTTACTGTCGGTATAAAACAACACTCGAGTTATTTCAATATTTATCAGCTTCTCTCAGAGTTCAATCAAACTGACTTGGAGCCAAAAACAGTTAAGTTTGACATTTTGTTGAAAACTTATAAAAGGTGAAACCAGCTATGCACAATAACAACAGCAGGAAATATGTGAGGTTCACTCAACACCAAACTATTCCTATTTGCATTGATATCAATTATCTGTTTTTCAGAATAAAAGTCCTTCAGGAGATGCAGGAAGCCGAAAGGAGCTGCAGTAAAAATGGCGTGTCAGCCTCACAGGACGGGTATTCAAATAAGTGCACTCAGACTCATGTGGCTGTCAGGAGGTGCGATGTTCCAACACAGTAACTAGATATAAAAACTTTGAAAGATTTCACTTCCTGTGTTCTGAGTACTGAGCCGAGAATGAGACACGCCACCTCCTCTCCATCACCCGTCCTCCCTCACTCCCCCGCCTCCACCTCCATCAGCTCGACACAGCACTTCCTACTTTACCAAACCGTCGTTCCTCTCAGACTGACCTGCTCCTCCTAAGTGTCTCTATTATCATTTCATATCAATTAGAGAGCAGTGAAAACACTCTCACTGTGGAACAGACTCTGGACGTGGATCCATGCTGCTGCACACACACACACACACACACACAAATGAGATTTGTGTGTCTTTTTCTTTACTCTGAATGAGGTCAACTGGAATGAAAGGTTTATATCTTGCTATCTCCACTGTTTTTTTTTTCCTCCAGTGTGCAAATGTGTGTTTATTGGGTCAAAGTCAACATCTTCAAGGACTTTTTCCAGGCTGCATTCAAACCTGCAAAACTTCCAGAGACGTGACATCCATCAAAATGTCCTCAACTCACTTTCCTCAAACCTTGGAGTTTACTTTTTTTCTGTTTAATCCTTTTCCCTTGACTGTTTCCTCTTGTCTCTCCGTCAGACTATCACACTCCGTCTCTCTGCATCACTTGTTCATTTCATCCATCACTGAGACAGCAATGCCATCGCTCCGTTTTACTCTCCTTCCTTTTCTCCTATTCTCAGTTTCCCGTGGCAGCACATCCAGAAATGATGTACCTGAGGACGCTGTTGACAAAGAGCTTCCGGTAAGGCTCAGGTTCAGGCTGAAGAGACATTAAATCCTTTCAAATATCACAACATTGGGACGGATGTATATCTGTCCGCCAGGGCTCCACCTCAGACGAGCATCTTCCAGACTGCTACTCATTTTAAGACCAACACACATGTGGGCGCTCAGAGGGGCGGAAGAACGCTTGCTATTTTTACGACAGGACACTGGGCAGAGAGATGACAGCAGCAGCAGACACTTGCATTGTGCTCGGAGAGAGAGAGAGAGAGAGAGAGCAGCCTGGATGCAGAGGGGACAGAAAGAACCTCATCCTCCATCTCATGTTCTCACTACACCGCAGTGACGCCTCGTCTCCCACCTCACCGTTACGACACCGCTCAGACTGACGATGACTAATCACTCATGTGTGAAATATTTCACCTCAACTCTGCTGCACCAAGGCTTCGCTGCAGACCGCAGACGGTCGGTTTCAGTATAAATGAAACCACTGGATATACTTTGTTAATTTTCTAATAAACACAGACGGTGTGTTTCTCTCTCGGCGTGTGTGGGAGCTTCCTTATCTCCTGCTCCTCCCCGATCGAGGCCTTCAGGCCGTTATGTCAGCCGAGTCTTCCAACTCGCCTTGAAGGTCTGCCTCACCCCGCTGAGAGCGGACGAGGACAGGGCTTGGCATTTGGGGGGGAAAAAAAAAAAAAAAATCCATCATGCCACTCAAAGTCTGTAAATATCAAATCAGAGTTTAGAGACTAATGCACTGCCAGAGCAAGCACTCCAGCCGCACTCGCGCTCAGTCCCAGCCTCTGGATGGTGCTCGCTAAATAACACAAACAGCCGTGAACGGATGCATCCGTCTGCACGAGCGGTGCAGTCTGGGTAAATAATGTGTGAAAATTGATCAACGTGAATATTTGGTTGAAAGCAGGAGGCTTTGGAAATCACATTTAAACCCACCATGATCCACAGTAAACTGCTTGTACTCGTAAATCAATCCCCTTTAAGATGCCTGAATCATTCCCCGGTAAGATGAAGTGACTGGAGCTGCTCCAACTCTGCTCTGTAGTTTGAACATTAAGCTGCCAACTGACAGAGAAACAATGAAACGCCGGTGACGAGACGACATCATAGCCTTGCATCGTCGCTCTGTCCTTGACCCAAAAATTAATCTGAACAAACTTTTTTTCTTCACAAACTGAAAACATCTGAAATCACTCCAGTTTGCTGGAGGAGGGTCACACTCGTTCTCAAGATGTTATCATTCTAAATTGAATTTGCCACTGGCGTTTTTTTTAGCTGAAATTCATAATCCTGCAACAATGATAGGATTCTACTGACCCAGAGAACATCAGCAGAAGCTCACGCTGAAGTCTGCAACAGAGGGAACAGAATGATTTCCGAGTTTCATTGTGTGATCGCGACACTGAACGAGTCTATGAAATCTATAAGCTACAAAAAAAGAGAAATCCGGAAAACAAACAAACGATCCAGCCCAACAACGAGCAGAGGCTTCATCTCTCCGCCTGTGTGCTGCCTTCAGGTAAACACTGAATATTGACTGGATTTCTTTCCTCTGGCTCTCACACGCTCACAAGAACATCCGGTGCAGTTTGTAGCTTTTTTCATTCCTCTCTAAAATCCTGTTGCATCCCGGCTCCAGTGCTCCAGGTGAACCCTCACCCTGGATGAAGAAGCGTCTGCGTTAGCGTCTGCCAGAGAGCGGAAAATTGAGGAGAGGGGGCTGAAGACAAACCTGTCTTAAACTGTCCCATGTGGCGAAGGAGATAGGGGATGCAAAGGATTTCCGGGGTTGTCGGCTAACGCTTCAGAGGAACTTTAACCAGCTTCTGAGAACATCTCAGAAACCGAAACAATCTGGAATTGAACCAAAGTAATTGTCCTGGAATTATGGAGGTAAGAAACTTCAGTCCAAATGTATATTTTACTAATTAAAATGAACTTCTGTGTGCCCAAGAGCTTGTCTTATGGAGTCATGCACGGGATGTGAACGTAAAACGCGTCTTCACGCCATCGTTCCTCCAGAACATTCAGAGCCTCTTTCACTTTTTATTTACCTTCAGGCGTCTCTGAGCTGTGGCACCGCGCGCCGAGCGTTCCCGCGGCTCCGCCTGGACGCTGCCGTGTCCCGTGGTCACGCCTGCGGCGCTTAATTTAGATAAGACAACTACGGTGGACGGTGTGGAGGGGGGGCGGCTCTGTGGTTCCAAACTGTCACATCACGACAGAATCCCCAGAGGAAGTTTAGTTTCTGTACCTCGGCTCGTTCTTTTTCCTTGAAGGTCAGGCTTCAGACGCTGCAACACGCTCTCTCTGGATTCTATTCGTTGCGTGCGGAGGGGAATAGCGGCACCTTTTCATGATGTGATTTACATAACAACAACACAGTCTGCTATATGGGGAACAGCACCGACCGAGAGGCAGCTGGGAATGTGGGCGTGATATTAACATACAGACAAAAATGATCCAACTCTTGAAATTAGATTTCAAAATGAGGAACGATGATCGAACGATGGTTTGTTTAAAAAGGGGCGTCATTGAAATTCGAACGGTGCGATGTGTCGGTCATTTTACGATGAGGCAGAAAGAAAGAGAATTGTAAACTGAGCAGTTTGTGCGTGTGTGTTCCTGCACGTGTACATGTGCACAGTGTACATCCCTGAACACATGCATTTCTATTTGCCCAAATTACAAATTGTCTCCCAGGGCTTGACAAGTGGAAAAGCAAGAGTAAAGCTTTCATTATTTTATCATTTTTAATCATCAAAGTGATGATCATATCGGATGATCACAGCAATTAACATTTACATAAATATTTCGCTTTTTAAAAACCCATAAGAACACAGATTTGACAGAATGATTCAAACAGCACTCCTCTGCCATTTTCATTTGCTGCAATAACCTCTGATCTCGATGGACGAGGTTGAATCTTCGTTGTGTGTCTTTCATCATGAAACTTTACTTTACAGCTGCACCTCCATGCGGTCGCAGGTCAAACCGTTCTCGGGTCTAAACACTCACAGCAACACAGAAACAAAACCATCCTGAAAACTGTTGCTCTTACAGTTCCAGGTAAAATCAGAAGTGATGTGTCACGGAGCCCCCAGATGTTTCCCAGCCCATAAATCCTGGATTATTGGACAGTTAGCCCACTCCTGCACCTGCAGCGAGGTGGGGAGATTTGAGCGGTGTTTCCTCACCCACGGAGGCCGCGATGACGAATCGACCCGCGAGGACAAACTGAGTTCAGATGCATCAAAAGAATCACTGTCGTCCGCTCGGAGAGTTGAGAGAAGAAGAAGCTGAGCTCGCTGCCTCTGGAGCTGGAGATCATTTGATTGACATGCTCTGGTGCGACCGATGGAACTCTAAAACGCACTTTTGGCATCATCAACTAAACCGTCCGTGTGGTTCAGGGGACTTGTCTCTTAACCCTGTTTGATTTGATCGATGCACCCGCACCAGGCGGCTCCACCACGGCTCACTCATCCATATTCCTATCAATCTCAATAGAGTCGCGAAGACAGAGCAGAGTAACGATGGAGAAAGACCGTTTGGCCCGTGGTCAGCACGGCTACGTTATAAAACACAGCCTGAACGTCCTGCCGGGGACGTGTGGCCCGGCGAAGCTTCTGTTGAGGTGCCCGCACGCGGAACTGCGGCCACGAGCTGCACGCATGAGCGGAGCCACTGAAGTGACACTGACTTTGAAAATGCCATCTGTCAACGCCACGGTGTCGTGACGCCACAGAGCTGTTTGTCCGCGCTCGTCCATCACTCCGTCTTCTCCCCTGGGCCCCCTTTTGTTTCCTCATCCACTTGGTTTCCTTGCCCCCGGTGAGGTTCCCCTCACCTGCACAGCTGCTGTTCCCCTTCATCCTTCAAGAACCTCGGCTGCTGCATCGCCGCTGCTCAAATCGCTCTGTCCAGCAGACTGATTTTTACACTATGACCGACTTCCTGTTCTTGTCTGTTCACGACGAGCACCCGTCCTCCCGACACCTGCCCACTAGCCGTGCCCACGTCCCACTCTGACCTTGTCCATTGTCACAGTCCAGTTCCTCACTCATCTGCTCGTGCAGTCACCAGCTGCTGCCCCTGCTCGCCTTCACCCTGAGAACAGGTCAACAGTAGAAAACCAGCCCACTTCTATGTTTTGGATCCAAATCTTTCATTCATATTTTCTATTTAAAATCCACAGTTGCACTTGACCTTTGATTAATATAATAATGAGCAACATGAGACATTATATAAAATGATCCTGTGGTGAGGGTGGATCGTATATTTTATTTATTTCTACCAATACCTGTTCCTTTATGGTCACTGTATATAATTATACATATTAGTGTTGGTTATTAAGATTCTATTTAATAATAGACATAATTCATGGTTACAGAGAAGAACTTCCTTCCATGTATAATTTCTGTGATAATATTGCTTCTGTATTTCTCAGTTTTCTGTTCTTGCACAAAGCTCTCGGGGTGTCTGTGCCCTAAAGACGCAGCACAAGCCTTAAAGTTTCATTATTTCACAGAGCACATTTCCCCTGCTGTGCATTAAGGAGGCGAGGATGAGCGCTAATGAATGTACAGCACCCAGTTATCAAAAGAGACTAAGAATACACCGGTTTCAGAAGGGGACTGTGAATTCATTCTGTTCCCGCTAATTGAGACCCGGCAGATCTGCCCTCTTTGCCCGGATGAAGACTGCACAGTCACGTCCACCTTTAGGAATTGACAAAGTGACGCTTCGGGGAGAAGCACGAGTCGTCTCCGAGGCAGCAAGTGATCGCCTCATCCAGAGACAGACTCACAGACCGATAAACACCAACAGGGGGTGAAGTCAGAGGGAAGATCACAGTCTGGCTTATATATGTATTTTATAATCATTATTTATAGAGCGCCTCTCCAAATCGAAGTTACAAAAATAAAGCTGACAGTGCAGCAAGAATGAAAAGACAAAAACCTTCATTAAAAACCTGTTTTGATCTTTCATCTTGTCTTTATTTCATTTGAGTGTTTGCTATGTCTGCTTCCACTGCTGTTGAATTACCGGTTAAAGAGATTCCATGAATGTAGAAACATTAAGATTTTTATCTCACAGCCGGAAGAAAAGAGAGAATGTTCATTGACCTCCATTAACCCTTTTAGATCATTTGCATTGGGTCTAAGTGGCTGAGGATCCAAACGATGGCGATCGATGACCACTTCCACCAGAGGATGAATGGGAACGAGAGAGAGAGACAGAGAGACAGAAAAACCAGAGTGCTCTAGTCTGTCATTTTAAAATCTGCAGTGACAACAAATGAGGAGAGCGAGGAGCTGCATGCGTCACCTCATCTCGTTCCTGACGTGTCTCCTCACTGTACGCTCACCCCTCCGCTGCCCTCTGCGCAATCGCTTCATCTTATCTGCTGCCTCCGTGTGTTTGTTTGGCTGCAGCCTCGCGCCGCCGCTCCTGAGGAGGTCAACGCCTCGGAGGAGTCGGGCTCTGAAGGTTGTTCAGAGGGCAGCGAAATAGAAAGAGTGGAAATTTATCAACCCGCGAGAAAGAGAGCGGCAGGAAGGCGCAGGTGAGGTGAGGCCAGCGGGAGAGACAGGAGTAATCAAATACATGCACAACACATTTAATTTCTTAAATGAGTGGCCATGAAGCCGGAGCACTGATTGGCTCAACAAACACTGGGACTCATTGATCAAACCCAGGGACGCTGAAACGGTCTGGCTGAAGCGGATGCTGATGCGGCGCCACGCGTGGCACCAGAACGAGGAGAAGATGAAAAGATTTGGTGCAGAATTTTGCTTCCTCAGCTGTCAACTTGCGATGTCACACCAGAGCCCCAGCTGCTCCCATGTGACTCGCCCCGCTGTAGGATTTTCTCTTCCCCCCCTGCATATGGTTGGCCAAGGGAATATACAAGAGTGTGTGTGTTTGTAGCCCCGAAGGAGTGCGGTGGTGCAGATGTGTGGGGGGAAGGGAGAACAGATGTGCTCTCTCGGGGACCTCCGTTCACTCTGATCAGATCCAGCTCCACTGAATCAAGTGGCCGCTCATGTTAAGCCTCTTAGTGCTGATTCAGATGCCACTGGGCAAGCCCCCGCGGTGTGTGTGTGGGGGGAGGGGGTCTTTTGATCGTCACTGTAAAACCAATGCAAACTTTTTTTTTTTTTAAAGCAAAGTGAGCTTGCCTTTTTAATTCGTCTTAATATCTGTATGCAGGCATTAGCACGTGTGCAGAGCTTTATGGAGCACGACCATCCTCTCATGTCACTGCAATATGCTGGAAACAGATGCCTGCGATCAGGTAAGATGGATCAGATCATCGCGGGCTCTGACATCAGCCGGATTAGAGGCCGGAGAGGTGCAGGAGCTGCAGCTCTACAGTACGACACTGAGCTGGGCCGGGATGACACCGTTATATAAGTCATGTATAATTCAAGTAATGAGTGCAAGGCCTCAGAAACTGCTGTAGGAATCAATATGTAGAGGCTGAATGAATGATCTGCACGATGCATGATGAGGATGGAATATTAGTTTCCCCCCCGGCTCAGATGGAAATATGGAATTCAGTGACAGATGGGCGATTATTTTCCTTTGAGAAAGAAGAAATTCTGAAAGTGCAAAATCAGTTTGCCGTCACCGGAAGCATTTTGTGTTTGACATTTGTCAACAACTTTCCACGCCGCTTCAGAATCAAAACTTCCCCGTGCGGTGGAAATAATAAAATTGACCTGTTCCATTAAAATTGTCGCAGCAGCAACAACAGATTGAAATGTAACGGCTGTTTAGAAACGCGGCGAGTGTAATTAAAACAAACGACAGCCCGTTCGCTTTGCGCGCGCACGCGCGCGCTCGCTCACATGAGCCGTCGCGCGGTAACAAGCGCACGCTCAGTCGGTTACACAACAACAGCAGCAGGAAAACAAACGTGCGCCGTCGCCCTCCGAGCCAGGGACACGTCACTGTGTTTGTTCGAGGCTGTTCGGGTGCCAATTTACTTCTTTTTGGCAGCTTCCTATTGTTCCCACAGTCTCTCTCCAGCTGAGCCCCCTTCAGCTCCACTCGTCTGCTGCTCTTCTTGCCCTCCATAACAAACCTCTCACTCATTTATCTATTCCTTTAGTGTTACGGCCGGCAGCAGAGTGCTGTTGAGCTCCTGTAACCTGACAGAGCGCGGGGACAGATAACAAGGAGGAACAACATGTCGCAGAGCCGAGGAACCCGGAGAAAGCTTAGTTTAATTATAAGAGGTTTGAAGGATCAGTCCTACTTGTAATAGGTCGCCTGGAGTGTCGCTGCTTCACGCTGTGGGATGTAAATATTAATGACGGAGCAACAGGTCCGACGACATGCTGCTAAAAGGCCGAGGGAAACAACAACGTAGTAAAAGTTTCATGGCTTAAGCAGCTTTTCAGACCTGAAGTGAACTATGGAGATCCTCCGCTCCTTCAGGGCCGTGCGTGACAACGCAAACATCCGAGCGAGCGTCTCCAGACATGCTGCGGACGCTCTGTGGAGGAGCAAATAGAACATAGGCGACAAACTCCTGCAGGATTAATTACAAGCTGGTGGGCGCATGTTGGTGAAGCCTCCAACACGAGAAGGATGAGATCAAAGGTGAAGTAAAAACAACATGGAACAAACATCTCAGGTTGGTTCCTGAAGCAGAGTGAAACCAGTGCTCTACAGTTGTCTATTCACATCAGGTCTGTGTTCCCTCGCCACTCTCCTTTCCGGGTGATTTGATCAAATTTACAATTCCATGATAATTCGGGCAGCTCCTGGGGCCGCGATTTAAAAAGAGCAGAATAATTCATGGGGAAAATTGATATTTCTGTCTTTCCAGATGAAACCTTCTAACACTGGACTGGACCAGACACCGATGTGATAGTCTTCTTCAGATTTTTAATGAAAATGTTACCCCTAGTAAACCCTCGTTTATGAAACTTCCAGGTCTAACTTTACGACTCAGGAGGCGCATCCCTCTAAATGTGACCTCCAGACTGTGGCCCGCTGCCCCTTCAGCCTGCTTCCACACTCACACCTTCATGCCCGCCTCATTTTTCTGCTCGCCAAGTCTCAGCTTGTTCCTCCAGGGACACCAGCTCATATGCTGGTCCATCTGCAGCAGCAGTCGATGTTCTTTTTATAAACTCTAGGACTTGGACGAGCGATGGGACAAAACAAGGATGGACCAAAGATCACACACACAGAGAGAAACATACAAATATTGAATTTGTTTGGCGCGATTCTGCCCTTCATCGTTCAACCTTCATTTAAAGAAACGGATGATCGTCCGTCTTCATTCCCAGTCGGCGACCAGATTCCCTGGCAGCTCGTGTGCAGCTGCTGGGGATGTTTATCAGTGGTGTCTGCTTTAAAGGCTGATGTTGCTTTAATGAAAGCATCTGGATGGCAGCCCCTGCTTTATGATGCGGTGATACGTATGAGCTGGAAGCAGCTTGTAATGGTATGAATGATGCTTTTCTCCATATGCAGCGAAGATGGCTGCATTTTAAAACCTGAAATAAATAAATAAATAAAGGGGGTGGTGTGACGGTGCATATTTCTCCTATGTTTTATTCATCCCTTCCCTTGTGACATCCTTTTTAAAGAGCGACTCTCCGTGCACAGTCTCCCCCTCGCCTGCCTCCGCACAGTAAATCAGCACGCTGCTCACTGCAGAAGCCCTCTCTGATTCAACCCGTCAGACTTGAGGCCTCACTCCGTCTGGGACTCCTTCCCTCTCCCTCGGCAAACACCGGGTTAGAGTCATATCATGTTTCAAGCCATTACCAGCGGAGCCGAGCCCCAGGAAGGCAATGAGAGGAGAGCGATCAGGGAATGGAAAGGAGAGGGCCGCAGGAACGGCCATCCATCACTCCTCGGACCCCTGGTGCTCGCACACTCGCCACCGATATGGGATGGAGGCAGAAGCCGTGCCACGCCCAGGTGGGGGGTCAGAGCGAGCAGACGATGGAGAGAAGAATGGAGAGATGAGAGAGTGAGAGGGGATTTTATGTCATTAGAGTCAGGTGTGACAGCTTCAACTCCTCCGGCTGCATGCAACAAGAAAAATGAATATGGGACGTGGGGTGTTGATGGAGGAGGGGAGCATATGGCAGCATATACTGTTCATATACAGTCAGTGTCATCACAGTCAGATTGTGATGATCAGTGCTCAAACAGAATCCAGTCGATTGTTGTCTGCACGTCTCTGGTTACAGATCAATCAGCAGCCGCGGGGCTAATGCACCATGACTCCATCATGACATCATTTGCTCAAATGCAATTTTAGCCGTAACATCTGAGCCAACATGAAAACTGAGGCTCAGGGCCCGAGTCGAGGGCGACGTTGCCTCGCTGAAGCCACGAGGGGAGCTGTGGTTCAACCGTGGAAACACAGATACAGATGAAGGAAATGGTTCCAAAATGGTGTTTAAACGTGAAATATTTCAAGTTTTTAAAGTCGCTGAAGGTAAAGGTAAATACGCTGAAGGTAAATACGTTGCTGCGATATCACGGTAGAATTTAACACCCCGCCGTGACAGCACACGCAGAGCGGCTGGCGGTGACAGCGACTCACAGCCGCAGCAAAGTCAGCTGTGAGCTGAAGTCATTCGTCACTGAGGCGTCGGCCGGCAAACATACCTGCGATGGTAATTAAAGCCTAATCCCTTCAGGCGGGCTGACAATTTACTCCAGTAAACAGGGTGTATACATACTGTAGTACGTCAGGCAGGGAGCGGCGTGTTAGTGGCTCCAGACATGAAGGGATGTGAGGTTGTTAATTGTTGTTTGATCACAACCTCGTTTGAATGAACACTGACGGAAGTGGGCGGAGCTTAGCTTTTCATATGACTTAAAACTCGAAGAGAACGAGTATGTCTTTCGTATATGTTGAACAGACTGAAGCCAGTTAACATGACACGCTTCCACATTCCTATCCGTCAATGATCTTCGTCTCCTGAATGTCAGAGGCTCGCACAGTCGCTTGTGATCAGACTGGAGCTTTAAAGGAATGTCTCTCCTTCTCTCTCTCTCTCTCTCTCTCTGTCTGAAAGGCTTTTCAAAGCTTTACAGTGAAAACCCCTGCATGCATCAGAGTCACAGTCACCTCATTGTTTATTAATGCAGAGTCACAAAGGTTTGAACGCAGCTCATTCCTCTTCCCAGCTTTGTCGCAAAGGAGCAATAACTGTCACAGCTGGATGAGGCCTCGTACGCAGCCCATACATCATCGCAGCTGCCGCCCAAAAATCCCCCGAATCATTCGATCCGCTGCCAAAAAGGATGTGGAGGGGTAATTGGTGGAGGGTGGTGGGGGAGCGTGGGGGAATGGAGGGAGAGAAAAAATGCATCACTATAAAGGTTAATGTGTGTTTGGATGTCAGTTGCCGGAGGGACTCTGGCACCCTAATGAGTGTGAGAGAAAGTTCCAGAAACAAGATGGCATTTGCCCTGATTTCTAACGGCAGAGCAGAGGAGGAGGAGGAGGAGGAGGAGGAGGAGGTCGGGAGTGAACGCAACGCTGACGACAGAGCGGAGGGAAGATGGAGGGAAGTTAACACCAGATATTCTTCCATTGATTTTCCGTGCACTCGTTCTCCCTTTTTGATGTGTGCAACAGAATATTTTATAATCAGTGAGATCAATAAGAAACTTACTGAGCATCCCAGTTAAAGAGATATCATTGTTTATATTTTAGGAGATTTGATTACTTTATACGTATATATTTAATTATCGCAGCCAGCTCTCGAAGGTGACATCAATCGCTGAAACAAACGATGCCGCCTAGACGAAGCATTCATAAGAAGAGGGAGAGGTGATGCACCATACATCACCATGAATAAATAGATTCCTTAATGAACTGATCGTATTGATTGCTTTTTAATGACTCGAGCTTATACGGTAGAAAACAGGCGTTTACAGGAAAGGTTGCGCATTTGTCTTGAATTGATTCTTAATGGTCTCCCGAGTTTCATATTTCAACGTTAAATGAGAGCAGACGCAGCGAACACATGCGACACGCGAATACTCCTGTGCGTCGTTATCATAGCTGCACCGCCGCCTTCCACTTCGCCCGTTTGCGTCAGGAATGAAGGCAATTAAAACCATTATCTGTGTCGTTAACAATCACGTTTATGGGATTCTGAGTCTCGCTCATGTTGATGAACCTGCTGTTTCAAATCACCAGCAGAGAAGAGACGTCACCTGACATTCAAATAATGGTACAGACGAGGACGCTGAGAGCGGCTGGTTACGGGGAACAAACATCTGTAACATGTGGTAACTGAACTTGTGATTAAAGGACTGAGCAGGAGGCTTAATGGTGAGGTTTGGTGGTACTTAGACCTAGAAGGGGGAGGGGCAAGAGAGAGAGAGAGAGAGAGAGAGAGAGAGAGAGCAGGGTCATCAGTGAAGTGGCATTAATCCCACTGGAGCCCTGTGCAGGAGGTTAATGGCGTCTCTTTGCTCTGTGACGTCTCTGTCACTGAGCTGCGGGTCGACCCGGGAGCCAATAATACTGGAGCCAACCTGATGGATCTCACACTCCGACCGGATGATGTTTCATGTGCCGTCTGTCCTTTGAGAGGTTTGAGAGGAGATATGACGATACTGCGTCATGCACGCATGTTCGATTCCTCCAATACACACGCGTTCGAAGACCTCAGGACACGAGCTACGGAGGAAAAAAAAAAAAAACATGGAATGGTATTGGCTCGTGTTGGTTATCAGCCGGCGTGACAACAGAGCGCGGAGATGACATGCGAGCTGCGCACCAGACAGATGTTTAGAAGAGGACGTACTTTCTACAGACCGATCATTAATCCTTTTTAGCACGATTCCAACAGAGCGATGTGTTTCCTCTCCTCTTTTTCATGGAAAAAACTCACATGGACAAAGGCTTTCAGCTCACGCACGTCACAGAGAACAATAAAAACACGACATGCTACTCATCGCGTTGGAAAACATTCATTTCATACGTCACATCCCAGGTTTCACCTCCAGGCACGTGCCTGCTGACAGTGTCCCTGTGATTCATTTTTAAACAGTACAAACTCGTCCTCGTTACAAAACTGGAGCAACGTGCGCTGTTGCGAAACCACCCTCACTCAGGAACATGTCCCTCGCGCTCACACGAGCACCTCCGCGACAGAGTGAAATAATCCAGCTGCGTGGGCCGCAGGTCGACGCTCCGATGTCAGGTCCCCGCTGAAAACACTAGCACTCCTTTAATGGCAGCGACTCAGCATAAGTAACGAGTGGGAAGGTTACGACGAATGCTCTCTACTCATGCATAACCACACAGAACATGGTGCGTGTGCAAGCTCCACAGACACACCGTAGGCTTCAGGGCCTGTTGTGTCGCACCGCAGAGAAGCCAGATACGGTATTTATCGTTAACGTTGCTCTGCATACTATCACGCGGCGAATGACTGCTAATGGGACATTTAAAGGGGACGGGACAGACAGAAGACGGTGTTGCTGCTCATGTTGGATGTTCTGATGAACCTGCTGATCCACAAACATCTGGTTTGGAATTCAAATGTCTCTGCAGTGTATTTGTGACAGCGAAAATGACACAGATTCCAGAAAATGTAAATAAAATCAAATTAGTTTCTTGCCTGATGTTTGTTATTATTTGAGGTCTGGGACCAAAAAAAGAATCTCATCTCATCTCATCCCGATTATTTAACTTTGCTGAAAGAACAACTGTTGATTTGGTTTCTCTCTCCACCCACAGCTGAGCTCCTCATACAGGTTGTTCTGGAGAAGGAGGCGTGTCTCGTACTGGACGGCAGATTGACAGGTGCTTTTGAAATCTCTCTCTGCCAAAGGGAATCATTAACAATGGGACCAGTGCAGCTCTGCACCACAGCTTGGGTCGCCTCGCACTCAGCTCCTCGGCATCTTCAGCCGAGCCGCCTCCCACTTCACTCCACGTCCGCTCTGGTAATTCACGCCCTGATGGGGATGAGTGACTCGGGCTCAGATAATTATCTTCAGATCTAATTGAAGCCGAGTTGACGCTTCGCATGTGGATCATTATTTTAAGTGAGAGACAGACTGTGTCCCTGCGTCCTCGCTGACAGCTCCTGCCTGTCCATCTTCCTCTCGGGTGCTCCCCAGAGTGTGGAGCGAGGAGAGTGGCACCCCAGCTGTCTGTGCGTGCATTAGTGTGTGTTGGTGTGCACTTGGCGTCGGGCATAAGTCGCTGGTGACGAGAGGGGGATGTGGCGTTGACGGCTAATGACTCTGACATGTTCATCAGAGGAGGAACTGAATGTGCACACAGCTGAATACATTCACATATATATATATATACACACCAGAATCTCATGAACATATATAAACAACAACAATAGCAAGTTGCTGATGTCACTGACCAGTGGAGCAGCGCAACACTGCGGGCGCCGCACCCAGCTCATTAGCCGTATCATTTGCGTCTCACTGTAAGTGGCCCATACGTCAGCTGGAGGGCAACCGCACCAGTTGCACGTTCTCCTCACTATCTGCCACACCCCCTGCAAAAGGCCCAAAGCGTGGATCTGGCTGTGAAGCGTTCTTCTGTGAGTATTTACCTCCCTGTCCGCACGGTTTCCTGTTATTAACACATTCGTGCTCTTTGTCAAAACAATCTAACACCACACACACACACACTGCAGGGCCGCGGCTTGTTTCACCTGGATAGTAATATCCAACCAGGAGTCTGTGAGGAGCTGTAAAGCCCACGGCGCAGCGCGGTTCACCAGCAGCCTCGTGTTTGTTTTGGCTGCAGATCTGTCGGCGAGCAAACAAAAAGCCCTCCGCGCAGAAACAGAACAAATGGTCATCAAACCGACCGCATCTAGGAAACCGCCAATAGAGATCATCACAGATAGCATCGGGTACGAGCCTGTGTTCCGGGAGGAAGCTGACGTGTTCAGAGTCTCTTTTTTTCAGAGCACGACCATCTGGTATTACAAACAAAATCTCTCATATGACATCACTGGATGGATAGTTTGTGTGCCACAGATGTACCCTGCGATATTAATCCTGTCTGGATCTGTTGTCCACTGACCACGTCTGTGCACAGCCAGAACGGTTTAACCTGCATTTATTACTGAAATGAAGGACGCTCAGCAGCAGTGCAGAGGGATTCAGCTTCAGGTTTGGCCGCAGCACGTAACCTGGTGCGTTTCAAGGTGGAGCCGCAGCCGTTACACCGGCATCCACGCTAGCCATTTGGTTGCTAACGAGCTTCTCATACTGTGTCAGACCGCGCTCGCCACCTTGCAAACAGCTGACACTGCTAACCCCCTGAGCCCATTTCTATAAACAGCAACAGAATCTCACCATCCATCACTCGCCACCAAATCAACTCCAGCTGGATGTAATGTAAATGTAAATGAACTGAGTGGGCAGAGAGGAGAAGATGGAGGGAGAGCTCACTGCCGCTCGATGGATGAGAGGCTGCTTGCCTTCATCTCGCCCGGTGGAGAGGTTTCCTCCAGCGAAATCACCTCCTGCACCCACGATGCATTTCTAACGCCTGCATTTCTCTGCCCGCACCTCGCCTCTCCTCCATTTTGGTCTCATTCATTCCTCCTTGCCTTTTACTCTTTGCCTGAACCTCACAATCCCATCACACCTCCCCGTTCCCCTGCATTTTCTAACAGAGCGGCTGTGCAGTATTCTTTGACTCTCAAATGCTGAGTCACACACCCTGGAGAGAGAGAGAGAGAGACAGAAAGAAAGAGAAAGCAGAGGGAGAGAGTCCACCTGTCATAAGCAGATCTGCGTCTCTTTCAGAAACACACATGCAGACAGACAACCCACCAGTTCACCACACTTGTCACAGAAAGTCTCTCGGAGACAGCTGTCAGCCGTGTCCCGAGGTTAGAAGAGAAGAGAAAGAAACAAGAGACAGAGCAAGAAGGAACGAGTTGGGCGTGATGAACATTGACGGATTGACGAAAATACAAATCAGCGGTGATGTGACGAACGCTTGAGTCATTTATGAAAGGACGATGTCAAATGATTGCTGCTTCAATGTGACGATGTGCAGCGTTTCTCTGTTTGGAGCCAGATATCTTTACATTTGCGACGACTGATTTTCTGACAATAAGAAGATGTGACCAGGAGCTTTAGACAATAATTGATCAATATCATGTTCCCACACTCACATGATGAACCGGTCAAATATAAAATAAACAAATCATGAATATTTCTACTTGGGATGGGAAAAGAAACAGAGGATGTGTGAAATACTACTGTTGACTGATTACCACCCCCCCCCCCACCCCACACACACACACACACAAACAAACACATGCTCCATGTCAAGCTCCAAAAGACAAATTATGTAACCATCTGCCCCAAGGACAGAGCTGAGAGGACCAACGTCCAGCATATGACACCAAGCTTAGCCACTGTGTGTGTGTGTGTGTGTGTGTGTGTGTGTGTGTGTGCTTTCCCCATCAAGGTGATGACCTTCTAGACAGCGTCTTATTTCCCACAGGACTCCTCCTGTGTGGTAATATAATATGTAATGTGCGGTTTAACAGCTCTGGTTTCTTGGAAAATAGCCTCCTCCATCTTTAGACGTGTGCTGTTGCGTCCTCCGATTGCTGCTGCTTTGCATAATAACATCCAGTGCAGTGGCATCATTCCCAAAATAAACAGATCCAACGCTGGAGAAAGATTTTATAACTGAGCTTAACATGCTAAACCGTCCATAACTGTAATGTTTCCAAAATGAAAAACCGCCCTCGCCATCTCCACCGTCTCCTTACGGCTCTGTCAGCTCTGAGGCCTCCATCAGAACAGCCAGCGCGGTGCATCCTCTCACACAGAAGCTGGCATCGCTCTTTGAAGCTAAAAATAACCGCGGCAAAAAAAAAATGCAGCGAGCTCCGGATAATCAGAACCCACGCCCAAACGCAGGGCGGCCCGCTCGCTGGGCTCACAGCTAAACTGCTGAGTGGCAAAAGACCAGGATGCAATCACCGCGGGATCGATGTGGCGTGGGGATCGGCGGGGAGGCTCACGTGCCGACACGCCCACACTTGACAGGTTGTTATCCATAACTAACCACAAGGGAGGGGACTTTAACTGGTGCTGATGTCATAAGGAATGGGGAGGAGCCCTTCAGTACACATTCACCTCCTATAGTTAATTAAAACTCTGTAATGATGATGGGATTTAAGGTATTAGTTAATTATTAATGATGCATTAGCAGTGTTTCATTAATCTAGGTGTGTGGGGGCGGGGGGCAGTGTTTCATTAATCTAGGTGTGTGGGGGGGGGGGGGGGGGGGGGGGGTGCTGCATGTGTGTTGTGATGTATGACTGGGGAATCCAGATTCATCTTTTAATCCTAATGTACATGTATGTGGAAGAACATGTAATCATACATTTAATTAAAGTTTGATTCAAAGGCAAAACTTGAACGTGAATTACTGCTGACCCAGTTCTGATCCAGGCTGCTGCAGCTGTGGCTCAGGGGGAAGAGTGGGTAGGTGGTGCAATACTGTAAACATGGCTACTTGGGTTTGATAGTATTTTGTATTTAGTTTGAATTTCCTTTCGCTATCCCTTAGCTTGTCCAGTCTTATCTTATCTTGTCTTATCTTGTTTTATCTTATCTTTTCTCATCTAATTGTTGTCGACGCCTCCTGACATCCCTCCTCATTCTCAGTCTGACGGTGTCTTTAGAAGCGTTGAATCAGGGCCTCGTGCTGTAAAACTCTTTGAGTGGTTGTTGAGTCTTAAAAGCTCCAAATAAATGAGGACCATAATTTAGTCGACGTCCACTGATTGAAAAAGAGACTAAAACAAACAAAGTGAATATGATATTGTTTGAATGAGATTTACGCCGCTTATTTATTCCTTCATTAACTTTCGGGCGTCTAACGAGTCTCTGAGAGGCAGATTTATTCACATATATTATATTTGGAGACAGCTGCAGGTCAAACAAGGCGAGGGAAAAACTTTGACCTCAGTGCTTCCGACATAAAATACACACCAGTGACGCAGTGGACTGGAGAGAAGCCTCTCCCCACCACACACACACACACACACACCGTGGCTCATTATGCTGCCAGCACCTGTTGGTAAACAATGCTATTAGCATAGATAAAATGCTCCGACAGAGATTGTCTGACCCTGACTGTGCACTGAGCTATCAGAACCAAACAATTCAGGGCAGCACCAGTTCTATTCTGATACAATTTCTTTTCCCTGAGCTAAATGATTGAGTTGTTTTTCTTCCTCTTCCATCCCATCCTCCCTCCCTCCCTCCCTCCCTCTCGCCGTCTTTCTCAAGGTCAGCTGGTCTCGTTCATTTTACTCGACATGTTTGCATTTCTGCTCCTTCAAGGTGCTTCAGCTCTGCCTGTGGGAGGTTTCATGTTCTTAACCTCTGTGGGTCTCACATAGGAAAACAGCTGTAATGGTGACTGGTCACTACAGAACGTCTGTTGCAATGCTGTTGCATTTCCTGTTGCAGATAAACTGGGGGACAAGGATGTCAAAGTCTCCACACAGAGAATTGCTCTCGTCTGTCATGTCCCAAACTTCTATCTCCTTAACGACACAGACACTAACTGCAGGTCCAGCTGTTGGCCACAGTCGGACTCATAACAGTCTGATATTTATTTGCTTACTCGGGGTTAATGGATCTCTGCTGTGGGGGGGGGGGGGGGGGGGGGGGCTATTGCCTCTTTGGAAAACCCTCCCATTTAATAACCCACAAATCAATATGTGCTTCTTCTGCTGCATGTTTCCTGTTCTGTTGTATCACATCTTGAGATTAAATTATTGTTATGTATGGATCAGCAGCAAGCTAACTTTATCCAACAGAGTTACAAACAAACCAAAAAAAAAAAAAAAATCAGTCTAGATAAAATAAGAGTTGATTTTCAGCCCCTGTCATGAGAGAACCTGTTTAAACTATGCTGATAGGACGACTCAATGCTCCGCTCATCCTTTACATCCCAGGTCCGCTGGCTCCCGCCAAACATCTTGGTAGAGTGAGGAGCAGTTAAGTTCCAGGTGGCAGCCTCCTCAGGCGTGCTTGACGCCGGGCGGATGAATCCCGAGAAAAAAAGAAATTAGCTCTTACATCTCGTCAGCCGCCACCTTCCCCGCCACCGGCTCCGATGAAACAGAGCGAGCTTCAGCTAATCAAAGTGGCTTCCACCTGAACGCGTGATTAAAAGCTGCAGTGAAGTTAACTGTTCATCATCTGGATCTGGTGTGAGAGACGTGGGAGGGATGTGGAGACGAGAGGACGAGGGATCATTTCCATATTCACAAAGTGGGACCGTCAACTTTCTGCTCCTCCAACAAGAAGTGGATGCACCGTGAGCACCGTCAGTCACCGAACACATACGTCTGCACAGGGAATAGCTCAGCGTGGCATAATTCCTCAAACGGCCGTCCTCAATTATTTACGCTTTCCTCTACATATTGAACATGTTTCTCTTTCGCGTCATTAATATTTCATCACTCTTCCCCCTGCAAGACGTTTCATCAGAATGAATCAATGTGACGTCAAGCTTAGCACGCACACGGCATCGTCACCCGAATTAAAACTCTAATCTGGACTCCACCTCAGTTAATGGTCAAGTCACAAGTGGCCTTAATTTAAAGAGACTAAATTAAAGCACGTCTTGATCTTTTAGGGAACAACGTGCGTGATTGGCTATAAGTCATTGTGGTGGTTAAATGGAGCGGAACATGAGGAAAGTGTGAGCATTTATCATTCAGATGCATGGAGATACACACACGCACTGGTTTCCCAGGACGTTTGATTACCAGGCTCAGATGAGTGTAATTCTGCCGTTTCGGCTGCAGGGGAGCTGTGGAGGGGGGGAGATGATGTCAGTCCTCATTCACACAGGAGGTCACAGCCGGGTCACACACACGGAGGACACAGGGACACAGGTCCATGTGCAATTGGAGCATTTGACAGTGCACGGCCACAGACTTGAGTACACAGAGAAACCCCGCAGGGATCTTGTTACTAAGCAGCTCACAGAACTAATCCAACTGTAAAGATTTTGAACTCTACAATCTGGTTTAAAACCTGAAATCTCTCCATATGAGCTGATTAGTGGCACACAAACATGGACCTGATGCCCTCTGTGCTGCCCAGCAGAGATGAAAGCCAGAGTTCATTTAATTAGCGGATCAGAAGTGTCCAAGTGACGAGAAAACAACACGCAGATAAGATTCCATGATGCCGAAGATACGGGCGGAGATCACAGGACGTTAACAAGCTCAGCTGAGATTCAAGTTAAAATGTTACAGGCTCCCTTGCATCCACTAATAACATTTCACAGCTATGCTGTACTTTAGAAGGTCCACATTTTACAATAGGTCATACTTGACGTTGGCTGGGGCCAGGGAAACTGCATCCTGATTTACAAAGGTTGCTCATGTTTTTAAAAACCCTTGGGAAAAAAAAAAAACAAACATGAAAGTATGAGCATGCAGGAGATTAGATAGCAGAGTATAAGTTCACAAATGTCAAGAGCAATTTCGGTGAAACACAGCCATAGAATAATCCCCAGCTTTCTCCAGATTTGGAACTGTATACTGATCATACAGAGTTTTGTCCCCATGAAGGTTTCAGGATCAGCATTTCATCCACTTGTTCTAATGACTCAATCAATCACGTTTGCTGGAAGTGCTGCGGTTCATAATTTAAGAGCTCTGAATAGCACAAAGTATTCAGCGCAAGTCACAGGGACATTAAATTGTTGAAATTACCATAAACACAAAAGAACATAACTACGCTCCACCACAACAGTGTTAACACACGATGTGCTCAGCCTTAATATAACTGTAAACCTGTCCCTTCACGAGGCAGCTATGAGAGCATGTCCTCTCCAGCATGTCAGCTCAGCATCATTATTTTGCACAAACATCGCAGCACAGGCCATTAAAACAATCAGTCAGCATCCAGGCTGCTCTTAAGCCCATGTAGTGTGTGTGTGTGTGTGTGTGTGTGTGTGTGTGGGTGTGAGTGATAGGTAGGCCCCTGTAATTCTGTTGCCTGCACAGTCACGGTGATGGGCTGTTAATCTGGATTTAGGTTTCAGCGCCACTGTCTGACTGAAACCTCATCGCACTGAGTGGCTCAGCGTGGAGACAAAGACCTCCGGCTGCACCGGGACCAACTCCAGATCACGGACCTGACAATCACGTTAGTGATGTAACTCCTGGCTTTTCTGACCGTCTCACTTCCCTTTATTTTATTCTGGAGGGGATTTACTCATCCCATTTTATATTCTCCAGCTTCTTATTTCAGGTCCTATTTGTTTCTGCTTCACTGGCAGATAGGTGATTTCCAGTTAGCCTGTCATTATCGCCGAGGCTTCCCGTGACACTTGGCCCTGCAGTGCAGAGGTCGCTCCCTGTAATGGTTTCATCTCTCTCCGTCGCCTGCTCCATTCTGCATTCATTTCTCCAGTGGCCTCCCATTCTTCACAGAGCCCGTAGGAGGCGGCAGCAGGAAAACTCCCAAATGGGAATTTACGGCAGCACAGGCTCATTCCCATTCACAGCTCTAAAGGCCATCGCTGGCAACCGGAAGCTCCACAGCCCCGGTGTCGATTAACATCGACGTCCATCTTAATTCTGCGACCCACAAAGACAGTGACAGCGTCGATAGGAGCACCCAGATGGCCCAGCTTTACTTAAATTAATATAATTCTCTCCCTGTTCCTGAGCACGAGCCAACACAGGCCGTTCAGTAACAGCGCAGAACACATTCACACATAATTGACAGTTAATGTGAAAATGATGGCCTTTTCAAATCAAAGCAGCACGTGGGCGGTAGAGTGAAGGGAGTGGGAGGGAGGGTGTTCTGGATTATCAAATGTGCTGGGTATTCTGGAGAGACAGAACTTTCTCAGGCGAGCTGGAGAAGAAGCAACATTGTCCCTGGATATCTATCAACGAGGCTTAATGGCTTCCAGGAGCACTTGCTGGAGATATGGCTTTTTTTTTAATGGTTAATTAATTAATTAATTAATAGATGATGATAAATGGCCTCCATTTTTCCCCTTGGTAATGAAATAACACACACACACATACCGTCCAATGTTTCTAATTATCAGTGGGAACGCTCCCTGGTCCGCAGTGTAGTCTGGGGACATTTTCATTATCATGGAAACAAAAGAAGCAACTTTGCAGTCAAGTGGAGCGAAACCACATCAGGTGAAGCCTGATGGAGACTGAGTTTGTTTACCACTTCTATGCAATAACTGTCACAGTGCAATTATGGCTAATTGAATAAATGGCAGCGCATATGTAAAGCACACAATGCAACAGACCATATGATGAGTGACAGTGACAACATCTACGTTGAAATGCCTCCACAGAGCCGGCTGGGTCAATGCAAATGAGATCAAAGCACACAACAAACACACACGCGTAGGTGACATGTTGGTAACAGGCAGTGTGTGAATCCAACTGTCAAGGTAAACTCAGAGGGGAGATCAACAGGTCCAGATGCATGAGCCTGTATCATCTAAATTTCATCTAATGCCATCTAAGGCCTGTCAGCTTTTTTTTTCCTCAGATTCGAGAGACCCAATACATGAGGAGTATGAGGGCACTATTAAAAATAAAGACAGCGTCCTGTGGCTGACAGAAGAGCGAGCATCAGAATCTGAGACAGACACATCACAAGCTGACGGCCAGCAAATGATGTGACACCATTTTGAGAACTGGAAGATTTATCAAGGAGCTTGCTTGTGTGTGTGTGGTTCATTTAAGCAAGGAAATCCCCTGTAGCACTAGTCAATAGCATGATTGCTTGCATGGCTTGAGCTAAGGACAGCAATGTCAAGAGCACAAGTGCAAACATCAGCATTCAGAAATGAATGGACAAGATCACGTTTCATTTCAAGTCCGTGATGACGCAATGATTTGGGTCCAGAAGGCATTTGTGTGGCAAGTTACAGGTAAAGAAAATATGAAGTGGAGGAGTATTCCAGTGTGAACCACTCCAGCCATGAACATGAGAGTGAGGCACAGGTGAAGCTAACGAGTGCTAATCGTGTGTCTTCATGGAACAAAACTCACAGGACAACATTTTGAATCAATACTGGAATAATAAATGAAAGAAAACAGGGTGTGCACATCATCATCTCCCCAAACGTGTTTCTGATAGTTCAAACCTAGTTGTCATTGTCACATACTGTCAGATTACTGACCACGGTGCACTAAGCGCCTGGAAAAGCACATGCATGACTGATTCACATTCATTGAATGTGATAATGAGAACATCTCACTCTGAAAAGCACCAGATTCCAAACATTTTCTGCTCCTCCTACCTCGGTGTAACCACAATGCAACATGACATGTAGACGCACAGAATCATGGTTTAACCACCCATGGCAGATTGATTATATAGTCCCCGGCAACACTTCAGATTTCCTTACTGGAACAATCAATGCCATTGATCACACCCACTGGAGTGTCAGCTATACAATTTCCAAAGTAGAAAAATGCTGCTTGTCAATTTCAAACCAAACGATCGGAAAAACTGTAAAATCTCGTAAATGTCAATAGAATAAAAAAATAAAACACACTGACATATCAGCATCAGAGCCAACCAAGAAACAAAGCTAATACACAACCAGCAACATTTGTGGAATTCCATCAATGAACCTGTTCAGACGACCATTACACATGTTAAACCTGAACAAAACGAGTGACTTACGTGCTTTGCGGTGTCCATGTGTACGGGTGGTGAGCGTGGTGGAGGCAGTCTCAGTAGTAGTATGCTCCGGTGTCCACATCTGCGTAGAATCATGGAGTACGGTTGGATTGGACGGAGAGGGACTAGATGTTGCCACTCCAAATATGAAGGTCGTCCTCGGTGCTGCAGTCGTTGTAGTAAACCCTGACGGTCCGCGTCCGTTACGATTCACAGGATTCCGAGGGGTTACTTGGCTACCTGAGGCTCCACCTCCTCTGGGGTTTGTAGTAGCGGTTGTAGCGGTTGAGCGAGCTCTACCTTTAGCAACAGTTACCGTCCTAGCTGCGGGGTTTCCGCCATCAGCTGTGGGAGTAATCGTAATTGTAGTGGTATCGGGACTTTTGGGAATCCCGCTTGGCTTGGAGAGGAAGATAGGATCCTGGCCTATTCGATTAGCATCCACCAAGTCCGTTGGCACATAATCCCGCACTGTGCCAACAACAATCCATTTCAACAGCATCAAGCTCAATCCAAGGCCAATGAAACCGATAAGTAAAGGGACCACACACAGCCATGTCTGCTGGCGAGGCCAAACGGCGCAACGAAGGGGGCCTTGATCCTGGGCCTGGCCCTCCCTACGGCCTGTGGTTGCCCCTGAACCCTCAGGCTCCTCCAGGATCACCACTCCAGATACAGCTGCTCCGGAACACTCGCTCATCCTTCCCTGCCGTCCTTTATAGCTCATTGAGGGTTAGCCCTGCGTTAGGCATCGGTAGCACATGACAGAAAGGTTCCAAACAATGTGGGACAGCAAGAGGACACAGAGAGAAAGGCAAAGAAGGACCTCACGTAATTTCACTCTCAATTACACGAACACCGATATGTAATCCAAGGATCGAGAGAAAGGGAGGGGTGCAGATACATGCAAACACGCAATCACAAACACACAAGCACACAGATCCACACTCAGAGACGCCCAGTGAAAAATGGGAGAGCAGGCATTGATGGGTAATCGACCAGTTAGTCCGTGTTTAGTCTTGCCTAAGTCCCGATGTCCAGCAGAAGCAATGGTAAACTTCTGGATGTTCACAGCAGGATAAACCAGAGGAGAAGAAGTGATGCATCCAACGGGAAGAAAGAGGGACAAAGACGGGAAGGAGAGATGGATGGACAGAACGGCTTTACATCTGTGAATGTGTGGACTCCATGGCATCACTGTTCGGATGCCACTGCATCAAATATCCACAGCGATTTCTACTCAGCATGCAATAATTGTCCTCTCTGTGTGCAATCCACGACAGTACATCCCTGTTTAATCAGGGAAGGAAACTTGCAGGGTGGGTCTTGTTGCTTCCCCACCCTGTACCGGACCGAAAAAAAGGAGAAACCGTCCCCCGGTGCAGCCTGATCCTACAGCTTTAGTCGAGTCAGCGTCGCTCAGCTCCAAAAATCCTCCTTTCGTTAGTGAAAGAGAGCAAAAGCACACAGATCAGTCACTATTCCAGGATTATCTTTGTCAGTCTTTGATTTTCAATCAGCCTGAAGATTCTGTATTTATTACACTTTGATTCCTTTGTGCGTGCTCCAATTCCAGCGAGGCTAAAAATAAAGCAGTAGAATCCAATGAATGTTCTGGATCCAGTGAAAAAGCAACACTTCAGATGAACAGGGAGAGAGGGAGAAATCAGAAGGAGGGGTGTTGTCGTGCAGTGGTATCACAGGGCGGCTAAATCTGCAACTGCAACGCGTGATCCTGCTCCCTCTCCAGCCGGAGGTGGATCAGATTTCCCCAAGCTGTCCGCTCAGCGTCCTGTTGTCTCAGTGCACTGTCCGTTAATACTGCAGCAAGGGCTTAGAAAGCATCTTCTCATCTGTTTGCAAGGTGCATTCCGCCACAGAGGGATGCAACGAGAGAGGATGAGAAGCAGGGAGAGGATGGAATTGATTGAAAGAGAAAGAGAGGAAAGCAAGCGATGAGAGGAAAAACACAAAGAGCAGGTCACAATGTTTTAAAAATATCCCACTGAATGTCTCCTCTCTCTTTCTGAGTGGTGATTTCTCCTCCGTTCCTGAAAGCCTGCACTCTTTTCAGTCAGCCTGTGATTTGTTGGTCTGGTTGCTGGGATGCTTTGCTCGTCCTTCCCTCAGGATGCCTTCTCGGAGACGATTAGAAATGTGCGCCCTGCACCGGGATGAGAACTTGCGATGGCAAAGGCTCCCAAAGGCTCCCTGGAGTTGGCATCGATCGGCAATGCAGCTGCCTTACATGTGGCGATTGGGATGCAGATGCAAGCACGGCTGCTTCCCTGAGCTGCTGCCGCTGAGAGGCAGGGAACGAATGATGAAAAAAAAAAGAGAGCAGAGTGTGCACACTGGTAGAGCGAGGGAGCTAGAGAGAGAGAGGGAGGGAGGGAGGGAGGGAGAGGGTGAGCGAGAGAGGAGAGAAAGAGGCTGCACCTGCTAGATGCACCAGCACTGGGAAGCTTGCCCACCTCCGCCAGCAGGGAGGGGGATGCGTGAAGATGCAGGATGCATACAGAAACCTGAGGAAGGGAGGATACACAAAAGTCTAAAGAAAAAAGGGACAGGGGTGTGGAGGTGTGTGGAGATAATGATAAGAGGTAGGAGGAGGGAGAGCGAGAGAGAGAGAGAGCTGCAGACGAGGCAGTTACCAGCGAGAATCCCAAGTCCCAGATGGATCAGAGCTGGAGCACAATGTAAGAGCTGTCAATCACGTGGTCCCGCCCACTGCACAGGATTAGACAGGAGGCAGGGAAAAGGATGGATGGAAGGACAGGAGGAAGGAAGGAAGGAAGGAGGATGGATTTTCATCACTAGGACAAGCTCAAGTGTTTATACCTTTAATGTTCTTTTTTTTATACTCATGCATTTTATATTATCTGTACTAGTTTATTTGAGATCTCATGGTGGACATCTTGTTCTGCTTTTTCTGCATATTGATTCTTTTTTTTTTTTTTAATCAGATTCCTGCTTCAGAAACGTGCAGCCATTTCCACTTCACATGGCGGTGTGTCCTATTCATGTACTCTCCACACTTAACGCGCAGGCTGGGTCTTAACCTCTTAATGTTTCCTCGCCCTGTTTAATCTGTATTTTATTAAACCATTTCATGAAAATAGTGCAGCAGAAAAATAGAAGACTAATAATATTGGTGAGTTTCACATCGCTGCTTATACCTTGACTATTATGTTAATAAGCTGGTTTGAATGGCTGTGCCTCAGTAACTCCAGCCTCGGTCCTAATTAGTTTAGCAGTGTACAGCACAGTGTAAAACAAGCTTTGAGCTGTTTCTGTAAAACTTTGCCAAACTCTATTTCCTCAGTGGCACTGTGACTACAAACTACACTGGGTGTGTTTCCCTGGATGTGATCATATCGCATATCGGATCCTGTTCTATTTATTACTTTTTAAATCAAATAAAAATTCACATGGGCCTGCGTATTCATCTGTTACGTTCTGGTAAATAATTGCGCCGTTGTCCTTCTCTGACCTGCGACTGCGCAACACGCTGTCCTTTCTCTGAAGTAGAACAGTTTTAATTTAACTGCAGATGAGACTCAACTGTGCTTAATAATAATGTCCAAATGTATCATGGCCTGTGCCGAATTTTGGATTAATTACTTGTCCTCACCGAGAGTGAGAGCAACATCCACGCAGTGGAACCTAATGGTGAGGAAGGTTGACTTTGCACTATATGTAATCGTATATGTATTTTATTTATAGAGTTGGACAGATCTGCTCAGCTCAGATTCAAAAAGTATAGATTTAAGATGCATAAAAGTTTGACATTTAATGCTCCTTTGATCACATTGACATCAAAGTCAACAATAGAGTGAATTGATAGAACCCTGCAATGCAGTAATTACCCATCCGCATATTTTATTAATGCGTGGTACATCGTTCCCGCTGCATGCCGGGACAGGTTCAAACACAGCATGACCCTGCACGGCAGAATAATAAGGTACAGAAATAAAACGAATGGATGATACATAATGCCTTCATAAATAAAAAAAAACAAGTGTGCTACTGTAATTCTTCCATAGTTCTCCAAGGACACGTCCAAACATGACGCAGTGACACAACAGTCAGTGAATTGTTGTCCTGGCTGTGTATGAACAAAATAAATGAGCAGAATTAAACATGTGCTCTTCACGCTGTGATCAAAATGCAAATATTTACATTCATGTTCACAATAAGTCCTTTGAAATATCGTGTTGTTGTTGGTCTGATAATCATGCCGTCATCTGTTACTGCCCGTCACCAGGCAGGGATTATATTTAGACATGTACTTTTATTTTGAGCCTCTTCTCTATTACTCATTTGTGCAGTGGTTGTGAACATCATGTTTAATGCTGCTGCTTTCTGCATGGCTTCGCCATCTGTTGTTTACCATCAAGCAGCATAATCCTGTCATATATCATATAACAGGATGTGTGTATTTGTGTCTGACCATCTCGAGGATATATGTATTTATAAAAACACAATATCAGCCCTGCCTCAGACAAACAACTCAAAATATCTTTATTATTTTTAGCTTGTGGTTTACCCCTGTGTCTCGATTGGCAGAAAATGAAGCACCATGCGCTGGAGTCTTTACAAATCTGTCATCACGATCGCACACGTTCGGCTCTGAACATCACATTAAAGACAAATGAACTCCGGAGGATTCCTGCACAGTTGGTTCCAGATTTTCTCTCAACTTTGTCTTCAATCAATCAATCAATCCAATTTTTTAACGAGGTGTGTGTGTAATCCTCTTCGGGAAAAACTGCTAACTCCAGACGCCTTGGCTCTCCTGACGTGTCTTACTCAATGTTTTCATGCTGAGGTGTTTGTTGGTTTTTTCATACTGTTGTCTGTCACCACACTCAGCTGAAAAAGAAAATGTCACCTGATGAAATAGACTTGTTCTGAATACCAGACCTGCAAATGATCACATTCCCTCCACAGCTTTTCTAAAAGGTCAAAGTTATATTCGAACATCCAGAGTAATAATGTTGAGCATGAGAGTAGAATAACAGCTCAATGAGTTCACGCACAGGAATTTTAAACCACAAAAATAAAATCAATCCCTGCATCACAGCGCTGAATTCTTCATTCAGAACAAACCATGGAATTCTTTCAATTCCTGATGTTTGTTTTTTTTTTTTTTTTTTAATCTTCTCTACTTAGTCTTCACATAAAAAACCTTTCACCCTCCAACAGCTCGATGACACACAGACAAATAATTCCAATTAGCCTGAATGTTGTTGGTGATAATCACAACAAAAGTGAGAGGCTGCTGAATCCACTTGAAAATACACAAATCACGCTTCTATTCAAAATGTTTGAGATACGACGCACAGCGTGTGAAGGGTTTATTTTAGAAAAACGTAACCTGCAGATGTTTGTGCTGTTTGTTCATTGTACAGTTGGAGAACATCTCGCATTGTATCTACCCTTCTTCTCATTTCGCCTCAGGGGAATCTCCCACTGATTTTGATTCTCATTTTTTCTAAATTCACAGTTTCCTTCATCGTGATCTGCGGCTCTGTCTCACGGCTCTGATGGACCAACAAAAACTCAAATCAATCAATTTAATCAGGCTGAACATGGACTAATAACATGCTCGAGCTTCAAAGACAGCGTCACTACGGGACCCAGTAACGACTCAGTGGGATTGTTCCACAAGCAGTTCAGTCACCCTGCTCCCAGATTAGAGCTGGTTCCTAACATGGTTTATGAGGCAGGACCTGAGGACGGAGACGAGTGTCGTCCATCTTAAATTAGAATGGGAGCAGCATCTTCTGGGTCTGGCAGAGTCAAGCCCCACCGGGGGCTCAAACCCATGAGCCTCACACGTACACAGATATTTGCCCCTCCCCCCTTGTCATTGTATTGAAAAGAGAAACATTTCTAATATAATTAAAGACCTTTGTTTTTCAGTTTCTCTGACAGAACAGGGCCTTTGTGTTTCTTTCAGTTCTATTCATCAGCGAGAACAGTCCGCGCTGAGTGACGGTGCAAAACAGACGGAGGACGTTTCCCTGCACCGAGCCAATGTGGCATATCATGTAAATAACATCAGCCACTGTAAATATTCACCAGTGTGATGACACTTTTATAATTACAAAATCAATGGCTGAAGAAACCCGCTCCGTAGCCGTTTTCTCTTCCCCACTGCTCGGAGCCCTGGCGACAGCAGTTTCCTCAATTACCACTTTGACGTCAAATGCAAATTTGTGCTGAATCAATGCAAATGCAGCGCGGTGATTGTGTGTGAGCTCCCACCGCGGACACCTAATGAAGAGGCTCGCGAACATTAACTCCACTGTGGAAAAACAGGAAGGTCAGAGGGCAGCGTGATCACTCAGCCAAGAGGCATGTTTCATGTGAGGAGGGTGGGGTGGGGGGCACGAGACGATAAAAGGCCAAAACAGCAAAATGAATGAGATAACCTGGAAGTTACTCATGTTCATCTTTGTCCATATATTTAAAAAATGTAATATTAGTGCCCATGTACACAGTATTGCAGTATATGTTCAGTTCAGACTCATGGCGATGTGTTAAAGTTACGTTGGGATATGTTTCATATTTATATATGAGCTAGTGAAGACAAATCTGAAGCAAGAGCTTTAGAGCTAGAACCTGGAGTGGCCAGAGTCGTGGATGTTGTTCAGGTCTATAAATCCAGCAGAAGAAGGAGGAGGAGCAGGAGGAGTGGGATTTGAGCACGAGAGTTTCAACTGAGGGCGAACAAACCCCGACCGATCCCCTGGGTGCTCTTCCCCCCACGTGAACCTCATTAGCAGAGCCAGACTGCTGCGAGCGCCACAGACTCATCAGAGGTTCGGTCGGTAACAGCTTCACAGAATCCGTACAGGGGTGTGATGTCAGGCATGAATTGAAGGAAGGAAAATGAAGAGGTGTGTTCCTGAGCTGGTCACTGCAGATTCTAATGAGGAGCCTTCCTCAGGACTCGACTATCTGGCGTGAGGCTGCGGACGTCCCCGACTGACTGTGGCGATAAGGTCGACACCCCCTCATTTAGTCGCTGCTCAGATCTCCCTGAAGCCTCGACTGGGAATTACTGATCATTATCAAACATGTCCAATACGTCAGCCGTGTCTCGATCGCTGTCTGGTCGTAGATACTGCCTCCTCCATGTAAGTAGGCTGGACAGAGATGGTTTCTGGAGCTCGTCTGTTGTTTTTTAACGAGTCAAGCTCGGAATGAATTTCCTTTGCCCTCGTTTTATTCGTTGGTTTCACCCCTCCCTCCTTCTCAGTCATTTCCTCTCCTCTAAAAATGTGTGTTGTTTCTGCATAGACACTCCGTTATCTCATTACACCCTCCACGCAGTCAAGCTGCCTGAAGCCTCCATTATTCTTTTTAACACTGATTAGAAATTCTATTAAAAAAGTAAATGAGGTCCGTGGGGGCCTTGTTGTTGCTGCCCCCCCCAAAAAAACAAAAAAAACCTTGTCATAGCCACATGTTCAGCCTCCACTCCCTCCTCATGCTGAGCGGATCACACGTCTGAATGAAAGCACACAACTCAAGGCTATCGTCAGTTTTTGTCTCAGTGATCCCATCACACTGTTTTTAGAGCCGCCTCTAATGTTCAAGGCCCCGACACAATGAGCGGAATGTGAATGTGCAAGTTCGTCCTGTTTGTCAGCTTTATTTTGAGCCATGTTATCCACCCGTGCAATGACAAAAACACACAAAAAAAAGGAGCATCAAAGGAGCATATGGGAGGACTGAGACAAAGACAAAGAGCTGCAGCCTGAGAGCGATTCAGGGGCTGCGCTGAAAGAAAACAGGACACAATGAGTTTACAGCAGAAAGGAAAAGTATTTTAAACAGCCACTGAGCCACACTGTGGATAATTACATTTACAATATGCTACAGGGAGCCTATGGAAGCTATTACAGCCACAATACAGCTCACACTTGACTAAGAAATGCTTTGGACTTGAATACTAATGGCACCTCGTCCTCGGTGCCAGAGAGAGATGAGCGCTGCAGTAATTTCTGACTCAATAAATAAAATACACTTTCATCAGCGTGAATTGTGGAGGAACGCGAAGCTGGTGCGATTCAGGGTTTCAGGAGCGGCCGGAGGGGACGAGCAAGGCTGTGATTTAGGTCCAGAGCAAGGTAAACAAAGAGAGGAGACGATGTGCTGACGGGGCCAGCTTCAGGGCGGGTGATGACAAACAAGTGAAAGCACAGGCTGCAGAGGCTCAGGGGCCGAGCGGAGCTGCCTGACGTGCAGGAGATCCACCGGGATCTTCTGCCAGAGACGCAGAGGTTGATCTGCTCCTGCAGGGCGGAGGGCTGAGGAGGAGATGATTGACTGATTACAGGGGAGTTGGCAGTGTTGTTGGCATGAGATGCAGGACCCTGGCGAGACAACAACAGCTCCAAGTGCTTGTACCTCCAGCTCCTGTAACTACTGTACGAGATCCAGACGTTGACTTTGATGTGAGCACACGTCAGCCTCCACAACACGCCTGATGTCAGGGCCATGAATTATTCAATGGGAACTCAACGAAGGCCGGTGATGGGTCGTATGTAAGCTACATGTTTTTAAAAATGCATGTTCGAAATACAAACTACAGTCCTGTAATCGGATTTGACAGGTTTCAAGAAAAGCGTGAATATTAATATGTTGGGATACGTGGCGTCGCTGTATTTTGGACTTGATTCTCATTCATTAACTACCACAGAGGAATTTGGTGTGTCCTGGGTTCTTGAGTAACACTGCAGTAGTTTGACAGCTTCTTTCTCGGTCAAGTGAAGTTTGAACAGAAGCAGCTGAAACATTTCACAAACACATTCGGTCCTATTTGAAATAACGCTCCCGCCTTCCTGTTAACGACGATCAAAGCTATTGATCAGCGAGGCCGGAGGAGGTGGCTCTGCCCCCTCACAGTCGTACACTGTGGATCCTTTACTCATGTGACACCGCCTCTCCTCTGCACTGGTTGCCATGGTTACCTCTCATGTCAAAGTTTTACTAATGAAGCGCAGTAACAGTTGGGGCTTGTTCATTGACGTGCTAAAGCCCGCCCACTTAATCACCCTGCGGTGCGACCGAAGGGCCTCTCTTCTCCTTCTTCCCGTGTCAGCGCCACGCTAAGGCCGTGAGGGCGCGTCAGTGTTCGAGTCGAGGCGGTTAACGAGATAAAGGCGAAGAATCAATTTGTTAAAGGGAGAGAGGTAGCGGGGTAACGTCGGGGGGGTGAAAAACAGTACAGAAGGATTTCACGTTAACGCTCAATCATATCACATCCATCGCACCTGCGTCGTTTGATATCCCAGCAGAACGGGGATTTGTTTTATCGATGTAGAAGCTTATCTACGCCATCTTTCAACTGGATACTGATCCTTGCTTTGTACTGAGCGCTGATACCACCAATTATAACAGAGGGAAGTGCGGCGCGGCCTCGGCACACTCACGCTGCTATCTGCCATCTTTTCTACTCCCGGAATCCTCGGCGGTTTTCTAAAGGCACTCCGGCATCAAGTTCATTTCAATGGAAACTCTTTCAAGTCGGAGCCCGTCTGTGTGTTAAGTGAAGGAAGTGGAGGATTCCATCAAACACATTCATCCACTTTGATCTCCACGACAGCGTTTGGCAGCGGAGGAAGAGAAAGTGGTACAGTGTGTGTGTGTGTGTGTGTGTGTGTGTGTGTGTCTGAGAATCATCAATGGTGGCCAGTGATTCACTGTGGTGTTCATTTATCCAGTACGTTTAAAACACAGTTGAAAATGATACAAGAAAAAAAAAGAAGATTTTAATGTCTCTTGAGTGACTCCTGAAATTATACGAAAGCAGTAAAATGATATATGTTATATATATTTGAGGATTCAATGAAAAGATGAAATGAAGAGAGTCCTCAGAGGGAAAGTATCTCTCTTGTCAGAAAGTGGAGCAAAAAAGTTCCTGGATCTTTTCAGTAATGAAAAATGTAACTAAATAATGTAATAATAATGTAAATTGTAAAGTAACAACGGAAAACCTGTGCCCTTGCTGACTTCCACTCGTGCATCTGAAGATTAAACAATTAGTTTGGATTTGAGAGCCCCAATAAAACAGACACAAGTCAACAGAGCGTGATGAATCCAAAGCTACAACTGCTCAGAACGACTACACGTCTCTGTGCTTGTTGTTCTTCTGGGTCAGGAGCGAACCGCTGAGGTGACGGAGCCCCGATGAGCCGATGCTCTGCTGCACTCAGGTTCGGAACGGATAATTTGCCTTCAGATGTGATTCAAAATTAAATGATTTGACCAGCGAGTCGAGGATGTTTTCAATTCAGCGAAGCCCTGATTTTATGGACAGGCTGATGACGACGGGATAATGGAGCGATTTTCATTCAACCTGCAAAACAAGCCGACACTTCCTCATTTATTACCGCCTGACATCTGCATCTGCAGCAGAGTCGGAGAAGATGATCTGAGAACAACAACCCCCGTCTCCCTGTGCAACCGCTCAGGGAATTAACACCAAATCAACTGACTGATGACAAAGAAAGTCTGAAAGAGTGAATGAAAGAGTGGAAGAAGGATGAATCAAAGACAGAGAAAAACTGGGAGAAAGTGTTTTGATTCTTATTTTAAAAGTTTAATATCTAAAAAGACAAAAAGTTGAACATCATCATGAGGAAGCCACGTGTGCAGCCCTGAATGTGAATTGCTCACTGATCCTGAGCATCTGAGGGACATGATGCTTCATATTCTTCAAGCCGATCCAAAATGAATTCTGGCTGCGTGCCGCTGAAGAGATTCATAAACCAGCTGAGCCTCAACACCGCTGTCATACCTGAGAGCGCATGAGGAGATTTCAGTGATGTACTCGACACACGCGTGTAATTCCACGTTTCAAGCAGAGACATTGACGAATGGATGATATTTAATCACCAGGGTTAGACAGAGCTCAGATGAACAGACATGCAGCAAACCTGCTGTTTGTCCTTACAGAAAATGTTCAAATGTGACATCCATGGAGTAATGAGCGATAACCCCATGGTGCCATTTATATCACATGTCTGACGTGTCCCTGGTGTCTGGACCGCAATTAAACGTCCACGTCCCCAGGCAGCGAGGACAAACTCCCAGAATAACTCAGAATGATCATTTAATTTTTGCTGCAAACACCAGAATCCGAGCCAGACTTCTTTTCCTGCGCATGTTTTTATATTTCCCAGGTCCCCAGACGTTTTTTTTTTTTTTTATGTTTTAAATTTTTTTAATAAATACTCATAAGTAGTTGCTACTGCAGTGGAGAGGAACAAAATACAAAAGAACACGTTGCAAACTGAATCAACATCGCTGATGGTCGTGTGACAGAACTCTTCATGAAGCATAGAATAGCATAGCATAGAATTTATCAACATTCTCTGATGGATGACAGCAGGATTATGGAAAGATGCATTAAACTTTCACAAAGGACACGATGATCATTAGCTGCACGACCTTGTATTAAGTGTAATGATTACACTTTAAATCCTTTTTTAAAGGATTATGAAGGTTTTGTTTTTTTCTACATTAATCTCACCAAACTGCACTGACCTGCTTTTAATAACAGGGTAGAGGAGATTACAGTAATCAAGGCCCGGGGAGGGAAACATATATATCACTGGAATCCTTGTAATGTTATTAATATCACAGTAATATGTTCAACCCCAAGCACACATGGATTTATAAGGTCACAGTTTAATTCGGGTTTTTAATCTAAACTTTCCTCTTCAAGTTATTCATGCGGCTGGAGGCTGATTTCCTGTGTCCTCTAACATGCAACCAGCCTGGTGAGTTTGTTTTTCATGTCAGATGAAGAAGAAGAATACAAACGAAACCATGAGGATAAGAGATCGTTTTGATACAAACATTATTCCAGGGTAAAAATTAACACTGAAAGCAGATAATATATGTTGTGAATGGAACTGAGACAAATGCTTCTAAAGAGAAATATTCATAATTACTTGAATAAATCAAGAAGAAACCGAACGATATCTCCACATGAACCAAGAAGTCAGAAACAAAACGTTGTGCCGCCATGGTTCCTGAAAACACCAGGAGCCTATGAATATTTTTATTTTTAGATTTCCTAACTTTGTTTGTGTGAAACCTGTTTCACGCCTGAATTCAGATTTAATCTGTCGGGGTTGAGACTCCAGAGGACTGAAGCTTCTCATCTCTGTCGGACCAACAAGTGAAATAGGCAGAATATTGAAAACAACACATTTCAGACATGCTCACGCACACGCACACGCACACACACGCATGCAGGAGCAGTTGGCCTGGTGGTGATTGGCAGATCGTCCAGAGGCGACATGAAGCCTTTCCCCCCACTCTCAAAGTGAGCTGTCAGTCAAATGGGGAGAGGGCAGTGCTGTGACGTGGCTGCTGAAAATAGCCCGTCCTCACCTCGGGCCCTTCAGGGGCCCCGCTGGGAACAAAATGATTCAGGCAGCCATAAAAACCAAGAGGCCGTGTTCACCGGCAGAGTCTGTGGTGGTGAGAAGACACCACAGACTTTTTATCCCGCAGAATCTGAGGGAAGAGGCACCTGTCAGGAGTTTGTTCGAAACTACTGAAAATCTTCTGAAAACTTGTCATGCTGTGTGTATGTGTTAAATCAAACACCAACTCCATTATGGCTTCAGGTGGAATTCTGGTCGTCATATATTCGCAGCTCATTACAGTTCTTCCTCCTTCACTTCAGGCGCCAGGACAGGGTTTTGTCAGCTTTGATTTATATCAAATGATTTCTTAAGGCGGACGTATTGATTTCGCTGGTTCTTTCTAAGCAACACATAACGAGCTGTGTCAGCAGCATCAAGCCACTTAATAATAATGACGATGACAGCCAGGATCTTCATCATATTTGCTCTTGATCCCATCACCTTACTGTAAGTCTGTCCACGTTGCCTAGCATCATCACTTCATAGAAGCCTTGGTTGAGTTTCTCAAAAGTGTCGACTGATCATATTCACAACAAGTATGTGTATATCTCTGTGACCTTTGCCTTGAAATATTATAGCAGATTCTGTAGAGGCAGGGTTTTTCTTTTCACAGATTATTAATAAATAGATATTGATGTCCACAGTATTCTGTGACGTGAATATGTATGTGTGTGTATATATATATATATATATATCTTATCTGGTGCTTTGTTTACTTTTAGCTTGACAGTCTACTGAAGATGACACTTCTGAGCAGCATTATCAAGAATTCAGCCTCACACTGCATTGATCAGGTTTCTATGTCTCAAGCTTTGCACCAAACAGTTCTCCTCACCTCAAAGTGTTAAAATAGAAAATCACATCGGAGCGTTTATTGAAATCGGCGAGCACACGACACACGACGACAAGGGGCTGCGTATATTTCTGGATTATATCCTTGTCAGTATGATAATGTCGGGGATGAAATAAACCTGCCAGCTGGTGCCGGTTCGGCTTCACTGCAGCTGAGTCGTGTCCTTGCTCAAGGGCATTTCCTCTGTGATAATGAGGGTGGGAGTAAACTTTCCTCTTACCTATCAGGGATTATTCTGCAGGGATCGAACACGTGGCGCTGTGTGTGACCTGCAGCCCACCGCTGCATAACAAGGTGATTGAGTCGTTGAGTCTGATGTCTGGACGGAAACTACAAAATCATTCAGACTCCACCAGAGATGAAAAGTTATTAATATCTCAGTTAGTTTCTCACCGTGATACGATGTTTGTCTCTTGATGGCTGATGTGCAATTACGGGATCTATGTCGCCATGGGAACTTCAAGCCTAAGAAAGCGCTTAATTAGATCTTATCCAGAGATCACGTCCACCCAGATGTCTCCCTCAATCTTCACTTCCAGTGTCTCCTCTATATCACACCATCAAGCATTTCCAACCGGTGTGAACAGACCAATTACCTGATGGGAGGCAGATGGCAGACAGATGGATCCATTCCCCATCAATAGTTTGACAGTGTCACGGCTCCTCGTTACTGATTTCTGCTTTCTGATGACGGGAGAACGAGGCTCGTAACTGACACGTAGATTGAAGAGAGGTGATCTTCAACCTTTCTGATGGAAGCGTCGATATTAAGCGATGGAGGGAAATGCTCCTGATCCTACCACAGGGTTTACACAAGCTCTGATCGAGACAACTGCTTCAGCTCAAAATGAAATGGCTTTTTTCTCCTCAGCTCACCATGACGAGCTCGGGGCGTCACACACAACGGGCCTGTGTGGGCTCTGTCACCAAGTGGGAGGAAGCCTTTTTCTATGGATTCTTCCACAAATAGATTAACTTCACGCACAGCAAACTATAATAATAAAATGTCAAGTACAGCTGTCAAGATAGATTCACCTTTATCTTAAAGGAAATAAAAAACATTATCCATGGAAACTTTGGACAATAACAGTAAAGAGCCCTCTTCATTTCTCTGATTATAAAATATTAATAACCTTTTTGCAGATAGATGAGCCGGGACAGAAATATACTCAAAATTTCTGCATTTTCACATAGATCCACGATTCCAGAAAAGAACATTTTTTTATATCACAAGTAGCGAAAAAGTCCCCTCCTCACAGATGTTCTGCCATTTGTCCAGTTTTCTTAGTGTCTAAAAAAAAATTCAATAATCTAAGAAGCTGAGAATGAAATGTCAGCGGTCACAGCCCCCGACCGTGAAGACTTGAGGAGAGGAAACTGAATATTCCTTCCTTTTAAAGGGTCAGACCTTTGTCCGGACACAGGGGGACTGTTGACCTCTTTCTATCCTCTCCATTAAATCTCTTTTTTACTCTGTTGCTCGTCTCAAGACTTAATTCCATTTTCCCGTTTTCCCTCCCTTTACTCTCACAATTTCTTTGCCACTCCACTTGTCGTGGTGTGTTCTGATTGGCAGCCGGCTGGCACAAATGGCACAGATATGGGGAGAGCAGGATTCCGCACAGATCACACAGTGTCGTGGGATTAAAGATGATGAAGTTCACTGGAGGGATTAGAGACGGCGGGGGTGGAGGAATGTGGCTCGGCGGGTCGCACCGATGACGATGCAGATAAATTTTAAAAACGTCGCCGCGGCGAGAAGCAGCCTTCTAAAACAGACGTAATGACGACACCCCTCTGATGGAACCCTCAGCCTGAGCTGCTCTCCTCCACAGACGATCCTCAGACTCGCTCCTGTTGGCTGATGAGCCAGATGTGGCCTCACTGTCTCAGAGGCTGTCTGGGAGGAAACAGACACTGGTTTAACTCCTTTAACATCTTAATAAACAATTTACGGGTGGCATCATTAAATACAGACACTGCCAGCGATGTCAGGAAAAAAAACATTTCGCTCCTAAGAGCCACTCTAAACAAAAGACGAGGAGGATCCAGGGAGTCGTTCCAGTGAAACGAATGCAGCAGATTGGCAGCAGGAGTGGGAGGAAGCTGTGCTGGGGAACCAGGGGAGACGTGGGACCGCCAGCATCAACATACATTCAACTCAGAGGATGGTATTTGACTTTTCTTCGCATTAAGTGTTGGAAATGAACGCTGCAGCGTTTTGGATTGGAACCGTGAAGATGATCGTTCACTTCCTGCAGCTGTTTCAAAGTAAGGCGCTCTCCCATTTTCACGCCCTTCAATTTGTTTTCAAAAGGTCGTGATTGTTATTGACCAGCAGACGTATTACAAACTCTTGTCTGAAATTTAGCAAACGTCCATCACCACCATTTAGCTGCAGCACCGTTTCCAAATCTTCTATCGTCATGACGTTCAGCGTTAGACCAGCTGTTACTGTAATTGAGTATCGATTGAGATTTTTTTTTCCTGGGTATTGATGGGGAGAGAACACTTGGACGTGTTGGTGATGAGTTTTAAACTTTTCTGTCAGTTTGGAACGGAACCTGAGTGAGACCCCGGTGGAGCTGCGGTGGAGCCGTTCAGGGGGTGACAGCTTAAAGCATGAGTCACAGCCCTGGTTGTTATTATGGAAAACAGTTTGGTTAAGGGGGAGGAAGCAACGTGTCACCGGGGGATCGTCAACAAGCGCCAGTGCTAATGGAGCGCCTCCACACACGTGACTTAAGGATGATGCCATGTTGTGATTTTTATTTAAGATTATAGTTTCCTGTTTGAAATTCTCACGGTAGGTGCAGGGCAACTCTCCAAACCGTCGTGCATATCCACAACCGCTCTGTGTGTGTGTGTGTGTGTGTGTGAGTGTGTGTTCCCCTGGGAAACCTCAACCTGTCGGCAAAAGTGTGGAAGATGGAGAAGGAGACGGAGACGCCATCAGTCAGCGAGCGGTGCCAGCTCTCCTCTCCTCGGGGGGGCGGAGTATGTTCAGCACCACGAACATTCAAGCAGATCAAACTGACAAGGACACGGGAAAAGAGTGGGGGAGAGAATCTACATGCAGTTCTTACACAATCACATGACAACAGACACACGGCCTCCTCCTCCTCCTCCCCCTCACAGAGACATGTGGACTGAACTCCAGCTGGAGCCATAGCTGCATTTCTACCAATTAACTAGTTGTAGGTGTAGTTTCGAGAGTACGCGCAAGCAGACACGCGGGTAAAAATGCAGCACATACATTTCACGAAGGCGCCGCACCTGCAGTCTATTTTAGTGCCTTGGAAGAAAACATGGTCGCGTTTCATCCAGAGAAACCTGAAGGCCCAGACATGAAATACAGGCTTGTTAGTGCCAATCCTTTGAATATCTTGAGGCCGTTCTAATAAAAACTTGCAATTTATTAGGGTCGTTTCCAACGTATGTTGCGGGTTGGCTGCAGATTCTCCTATCACACACGGCTCCTCAGCACATTTCATCATTTTTACTCATGGGTTTGTTAAAATCATGAGGCAATGAGCAAAATGTTGAGGTTCATTAAAACGCCGGCAGCCAGGGTGGAAGTTAAAGTGCTCCCTCTCTCTCAATCACATCCCTGAATATGGTGGAGAGCCGCCGTTTAAACTGCCCTGACCCCGTTTCTTAGCTTCCTGCTGCAATCTGACCATTAACGACACAGCCTCCTTCAGAAGGTGAGAACCCCACAGTGCCATCAGCCCCGCCAACCGCTCCCTGGAACGGATCCTGTGTTACTGGGGCACCTGCTTGATTCCCAGAATTCATTCCTTCAGACTTTTCCTTTGTCCTTCTCTCTCGTCACCTTTGCAGTCAGTTTGCAGATTATTGAAATAATTTCTCTTTGGGCGACCTCAATTCTGCTTCAAATGCTGCCCTTGAACGCACCACGAAAGAAGCTGAGAGGCAACCCAACAGCAACACGCCTGCAACATGGAATACTTTTTAAAATCCTGAATAAGACTTGCATCATGCAGCTTTTTTATTTGGATCTGCACCAAAAAGCACAAATCAGAGGAATCAACAAAAAGCTGCATTATGAAAAAAAAAAAAAAAACATTAAAAAAAAACACCCAGCCTTGTTCTCATGTGTTCTTCCCTGACCCGAGCTGCATCCAAATGCCACCAAGTTTCCTGCTAATCCCCCCAGTAGTTCGTATAATCCTGCAAAGCTCGGCACAAACACAACCGCTGTCATACTGATGAAGGAAATATAAAAAGACAAGATGAATATTTGTTTGGCAAAATAGGAATCAACAAAAACCGAGGACGATGACCAACCATGCACACTGAGCGTCCGGTCTTTGAGTGGCTGCCAATGCAAAGATGTGCTTTGCGCACGCCTGAAAAACAAATCTTTAAAGCATCATGTCATTTCTTTACCTCAGCTATCGACTCAGCAATGACAGATGTGAGGACCGGCCGAGTGGAACGGCGACTTTGGCCTTTTCCAGTCGGCCACGGTGCCTCGTGTCATCATGTGGCACCAGCTGCCTGTAGACTTGCGACCTTTGGCCGCTCGGCTGTCCACCGTGGCACGGCTCTTCAGGGATGAGATTGGCCTCTGGTCTTTGCAGCTGACATGTCAATAAGCTCTGTAAGTCATAAAAGCTTTTGTGCGTGTGTGCTTTTCTTCACGTCCCAGCTGGCTCAGCTAAACGTCTCTGAGTATCGTCTCAGCTGGGTTCAAGTTTAGATTCAAATGCACATCTCACAGCTTTCAGAACAAATAATATAAGACAGCACTGTCTGAGCTCTGAGCCCGAACCTCCGACCCACGCAAAGGTTGAACCTCCCGGAGGTAAATGCCACAGGAACGACAGCAGGGGATTTGAGTCCAGCTGCTTCTATATGTGTAACCATTATTCTTAAATGTGATGCACTGCATTCCCAATAAAGTTGTGTATTTATACACGACACAGGCTTGAACTAGATGAGGTCCAAAATCTGAGAAGATTGGAAGAGGCCTGACTCACGTTGTGTCCCATCTCCTTGTTTTCTGTCCAACACAGTTTCTGCAACTTTTATTTCTCCTCTCTAGTTTTTATTCTCTACTCATCAAAGCTTTTTCGTCACCCAATGGGAACAGTTATATTCACACTGTGTGTGACTCTATTGGAATTCTTCACATTTGTTTTTCTGTGTGAGCGCTCCTCGTTCCCTCTGTGCTCTGGGGTGAAATCTTTCCACCACGTCAGGTCGTCCTGTCCGTCTGTTCCAGATGTCGTCGACAGGTCCGACAGGCAGCTGCAGATGTGTGTCCCCCCCGGACACGTTGGACCAGCAGATAACAGTAGCTCAGGTTTCACTGGGATTTCTTCTTTCAGTTGAAATGTGGTTGCAGTCTCTGCATCTCAGGACGTGTTTTCTGTTTTCTGTCCGATTTTTGGTTTGTTTTCTTCTCTCTTCTCTTTAAACCAGAGAATGATTTTTACAGTCAATCCACACGATTAAACATTTTGAACGGCTCGTTCATCGTGGCACAGAAAACAGCCTCGAGGTTTGGAACCCAGCAAACAATATAACAAACGACAGAGACGACTCCATTTACGTTTGCCTCTCATCAGGATTCTGCCTTTGCTGTGACCCCTCCACTGACACGCTCTGCATCCGTCTGTGTTTCAATAACACAAATATCCAGCTCGCCTTTCTTTTGCAGGAGGATGGGATATTATCGTCTGTTAGAGGCTTATAAAGGACAGGCAGTCTGTCATTTCCCCGAGCCGCAGGAGGCTTCTGTTGATAACCTTTACCCCGAGGACTTCCAAACGCACTGATACCGCCGCTGAGGAAATGGGGACTTGCTTTATCTGGCCCGCAGCTACACTCACTCTCCTCACACATTTCACTTTTTCAATCACAGATTATGTGAGAATGGATTGAAAGCTCGCCCCTGACCCAGAAGAACAGGTTTCAGACTGAGGGAGACAGAGGGACTAAGCTCTCTGAAGAAGTCCTCTGGTGTCTCCTGAGGGAAGGGACAGACGACGCCCTCAGCCACAGTCGTCACGACACCTGGGACCAGATCAGTTTCTGCTGAACAAGGAGACGATGTCCAACAATAAAAATTCAAAATCAAAAAAAAAACTTTTGAATTAAATTTCCTTTTAATTACAGTGAATTACAGTCCCTTTTTATTCTGATCTGTTCCTAACATGGATCGGACCTGATCTCTCTTCCACTGACATGTTTGCACTGTGAGGGATGATCTGTGGTCTGTGGCCAGGTGAAACTCTTCGTCACTTTGCGTCTTCACAATTTCATGATTGCGGGCTGAATTTGATCGGCGCCTCTTCCGCCCTGATCTGATGCACATGAACTAATAATGAGCGGTTCTGAAATTGACCCGGGGCTAATAACACTCATTTCAACCTGAGCCAAAGGACAATGATGCAATTAGGTTTGACCCAATTACACCAAAGTGCTGTGAATAAGAGAGATGAATGATGGAGCTGCACGGAGATGAGTCGACCTGCTGCTGTGAAGCCGGCACACAAAATGCATTATTAGCTCTATTCTAAAGTCTGTTTATGAGTTTGTGGGAATCTAATTTAATGTCAGCATTGTGACTTTAAATATTTTGACATCTTTGTCATCCACGAGTGATGGAGGAGACCAGAGGAGATCCTCTTGTGTTTTCTGGAGAAATAACAAAACAACTTTGTATCTGTAAATAAAGCAAAGTTGTCAAAGCGTGAGAGAGTTGTCTGGGTCAAGGATCCTCAGGAACTGTACCTTACACATATCTGTCTTTAATGATAGACGCTACATCACTGGGAGTGCAGTTTATCAGGGGCCACATAAAAAGCAATCGGGCAGTTCACAGTCCATCAGTGTTGGTGTGTGAAGGAAAACTCTCCCTCAGCCCGACAGGACAGGGTGCAGGAGCTGATGGAGCAGCTCCACCATCGATCCGCTGCTCCATCGATTCCTGATCCTCTCTTGTGCGTGTTCAACACTGAGCCGACAGATCCAGGAGGTCAAAGAGCCCCTGTCAGGATGATGGGCTGCACACCTGCATGCATTATACATGTACTCAAGACGTACGCATTACCACGTTTGGATGAATAATCGCTTTTGTAATTTGTACAGATGAGCCCTTCAAATAAAGTTTGAAGGGGGGGGGGGGGCAGGGTGAATGGAAATGACTTCACTGGGCCCTGCTGTTACCCAGGGTCCTCGGGGTCGCAGCAGCATGCCCTGCGGCTGCACAGTTAATGGGATGGCAGCAGGACTGCTGATCAAGCACACTGCTCGCACACACACACACGGAGCAGCAGCAGCAGCAGCATGTTCAGCTACACATGGACACACACTCACCCACACGACCATCATTAAAGACAGAGAGACAGAGTCAACTCCCACAGGACCTTTCAGGACAGGTCTGTCACACAGGCATCTGTCGCACTGTAGCTTCACCACGCACAGCACAAGCGGTGCGCTGCTGCTCCCGAGCGCGCCCACACACACACGCCTCCGCCGGAGCCGCCACAGCAAACGACTGACAGCATCTGGAATCAGCACCTAGAGTGAGGGCCCGGTCACGATGGATGCGTCCATCACTGGATTCAGGAACTCAGACGACCTCCAACGCTTCTGAAAGCTGCTGGAAACTTTTGTGTTTGAGCCGTTTCATCTGCGTGAAGGAGGACGCTTCTCAGATGGAATGGCCATCGCTGAGGCGTGGGCTGAAGACAGGATCCACACCTTTGTGGTTTGGTCAAATCTTTTCAGCCGATAATGAAAAAAAATGCTTTTGCTTCTAAATTCCAAATAAATGCCTGTAAACCTTTTTGCTGAATCACTCAAGTAAACACAATGAGGAAGTGAACGCAGGGTCATCAGATGTATTCAGCCAGCTGCAACAATGGGGAACACCTTCCTCCTCTGTGTCCCTTCTCTCTGCTCCTCCTCGGCCGTCGAGGCAAGTCAACCCGGGACATGTGAGCCGTCTCCTCCTCATTGTTCGGGTTCACGTGCACACGTTCCATGCTTTAATTTGTCTCTTCTGGAACGTTTGTGCGTCTGCTTCCGGGCGGTGTCACTCCTCCGTCGGTGGCGGCGGCGGCTTTGAGCCGATTGCGTTTGTGTGGCGGAATAAAACAGCAGCTTATGTGAAATAGAAGCTTGTGAGCTCTCTGCTCCTCCAGAGCTGCAGACGCTGCGTGTTGATATTCTCCAGCATGTTTTATTCTGTCTGTCACTCTCACGCGCCTCGCTCCGCTCCTCTGTTGCTTTATTACAGCAAATGTAAATACACTTTCCTCAGAGTGGTTTGCAAAGAGCTGGCTGATGATCAAACACCCAGCGTCTTGATGAGTATTTCTATTTTACGCTCTTTTCGTTCTTCTCTCCCCTCTCTCCTCCATTACTGGGGACACTGGCTGATGCAACAAGGCTTTTTTAATCTGCGACTCGCTCTTGAAGTATTTATTTTATTTTTTTTAAATGCCACTTTTTTTTAAAACGCCACTTTTTTTTTTGCCGCCCTGGGTTTTTTGCAATTCCCTGTGTGAAAAGCTTAGCGCGGTAAAACCAGTTTAATCTTTGGAATCACTCCGTATTTGCCAAGAGGCTTAGAAGATGTCAGTTGACTCATTTCACTTTCATATCAACTCCCGTGTTATTATCATCTCGCACATCATTAATTCAGAATATTGTATTCCGGGTACACCGTGTACCATGTTTTTTATACTTATATGTTCTGTGTATTTATATGTTTACTCTGCTCATCTGGAATAAATTGACAATAAACTGTGAGAGTGGATTGTAGACGTGGTGATGATGGTATAAAAAGCATGCTTATCATTTGTGCTGCAGGAGAAAAACTAAAAACAAATCCTCACAGAGACTCATTCAGGCCCAGTGATTCCAGAACCATTCACACTCTGACTATTCATCATATCCAGTCGCCCTCGCGTCCCCTCGCAGTCTCCGCTGCTTATCTCCAGCTCGGGGATGTCTATTTACTGCACTGGGCGGCCATGTTGTTGCACCCAGTCCTACAACAGTTTATCGATCACGTCCTGCTTTATTTTCCGCAGCCAGGTTTGTCCGTGTCCTCTGCCCGTGCTGTGTTGCTAATACCGCCTGTTACCCATCAACTCTCTGTTGAACATGTTGCATCAGTAAAGACTCAGATTTTCGGGCCTTGCGTCGTGCAGGATGAGTTCTGGTGAGTGAGTCACCGCGGCAGCAGCCCTGCTGGATTCTGGGAGAACGATTAGACTTAAATCTCTGCGGACAAACTGGGAGAGTCAAGTCATTTTTTGTGGTAATTGTCTGCCTCCCTGGGAGCCCTGCAGCTTCCTGCGGTGTTGTTATTGAGATACAAACGGAGGAGCGCATTTATTTCAGATTTTAAAATCTTTGCTTTAAGCTCGTCTCGCTGCAGCGTCTGGCTCGTCAAGTGATAAATAAAAGCGCTGTGCTTGCCAAGGTCAGCGCAGATTACCTCAGAACTGCAGCACAGTGAAATACAGTATGTTCTTACACTACGTGCCGTTAAAGACAAAGATGTACGAAGCCTCTGCCTGTAAATCATCACCTTTTACTGATTAAAACTCGCTGCAGTCACATGAAGTCCTCCTCCTCCCCAGACCTTGTGCCATAAACCCCAAATCACTCCTTCCTCTCCTCGACTTGGATTTCTGCCTCTTTCATTACCGCGGTCTCTCCAAAGCATTATGGGAAGTTACATATTTTAAGCAGAGGAACAACAACAGGTTGGTGGCTGCTGTCAAATCTGCAGCATTAAACCGGTTTACATAATCGGTTTCATGGCGAAGTGTCGCCGTGTTAATGCTGCAGAGATTCAAACTCCGCTCTGCAAACTTCTGCTGACATTTGGAAGTCGGCGGCACGAGATGAGAAAACAAGAATCAGCAGATGTGCAAAACGAAATGAGAGGAGTATCAGGGATGTTATATTTATTTTTTTTTTTACATTCTAAAGAGATGCCTCGTCATTAACCAAAGAAAGCAGGCAAACTCTGACTCCCTCTGTCCTCCTCTCACCTGCTGCCATCATTGCTCATATCACTTCACACATCCTGTCTGTCCAGTAAAATCCAGCTGTGCCTCGAGTCCCCGAGTCCCAGTGGCAGAGATAGGCCATCGTGTCATGGATTTACAAACAGGAAAAAAAAAAATTGGCATTGGCAGCAAGTGCTGATAAAGCTGCTTTTTGAAAGAAACAGACTGATGCAGCCATTTTACTTTGTGTGAAGGAACATTCACAGCTTTTTAATTATCCAGGTTTACATTAACAGTGAGCCGCTGGTGCTCAGAGGCAGCGTCTGTACGCGGCGTCAGAAAAGGATCCATCCAGGCTGTTTCATCGTACGTGTGAAACATGCAGGCAGAACTTTAAAATGACCATTTATACATGTTCTTCTATAAGTATCTCAACTTCACACACGCAACAAACCATCCAGCTGTGAGGCACGTGACCTTCTGCTCTGCCCTTTGAGTCTATTTACCAGAATTGAGTGCGCTCACTCTGCATCCACTGTTTTTTTGTGCAAAATGGAGATGAAAAAAAAAAAAAAAAAAAGATCCTGATAACATTTCATAACATCGCCTCACACAGTCTCACATTTTCAATTTCAAAAATCTCCAGTGACATCAAATAACCTCCTTGTTTTTCCGCTGAGCCTCATTTTCCCGGCTGATATAAAAACCAAAATGTGGGTAAAGGGCATGAACTGAGGAAATAAAGTGTCTCCGTTGGAAATCAATAAACACAGATGCGTTTCTTATCAACATTTGCCAAACTCCACTTTAACATCAGAACACGACGAATCAGAGCTTGTGAATCACAAATCGCCACCTGATCAGCGGGACATATTGAATCAATGCCGTAATCTCAGTTTGCACATGTCCCATGTGCCGGAGTCCATGCTCCTCCTCCTCCTCCTCTGCTGGCAGAATGTGATTAGACGTGACCCTGAACAGTGTGAAATGACGTTAGTGGAGTGCAGAGGATACGGCACAGGTGGGGCTGGGTGACTGTAGGAGGCTGATGCAGGCGGCCCTGCAGGTGATTTGCTCACATGTTGGTATGTGACACATCGAAAAGTCTTTGGGGGAAACCAGAGTTTGGCTTTGGGACGTTTCCTCCATTTTATATTTGGGTTTTTCTGACAGTTTCTGCATCCGATGAATCAGCTGACCTGTGGAGGCTTCTGCAGTCTCATGCTATTCTGAAGCTGTGAGTGTGTGTGCGCGTGTGTGTGTGTGCGTATGTATGTGATTCACGTGTCATATCATCAAGTAAGTCTTCCCTGAGTCTCCCTACCCGAGCACACAAGTGGTAATAATATACATTAAGAGCGGCCTGTGGGATCAGGGCATTAGCGGTCCCAGCCCGACCTGGTGGCGTCGGCGCTGGCATTAGCAGCTGGGCGGGTTCCACGGAGCAGACCCTGCACGGAGCTGATAAGGATTGTACAGACGGCACTCGGCGAAGGTCTGCCCCTCCGCACATGCTAATATTTCCGCTCTGAAACACCCAGCCGGCCCAGGGAGAGGGGTATTAAAGATATCTCTGCAGTATAAAAACATGCAGACGAGAGTACCTCCACATGCGTGAACACATTATTTAAACGCGTGTGTCCGTGCACGCCCTCCTGAACACCATCCCTCTGCATAACGGCCGTGAATCGATCGGCGGCTGCAGGAATGTGTCGTAGCAGAGCGCGTTACTGTGCTTTATCGTCCCTGAGTGGCACATGCTTTAATGGTCGCGGCATCATAGCTTCGTTATCGGCCATCGCTCCAGCGAAGAGCCGAGACATTGGCTAATTGTTTGCTTAATCGCTGTGGTTTCCGTTGCCCCTCCGCAGAAGCACTGGTGGAAAGTATCTGCATGAAATAAATCCACTGGTGGGGAAGGTCTCTGCAGAAAGAGACTTTTTATCAGTGCATGCAATTCCCATCACATGCAAACAAGAGTGTTTTATGGATGAGTCTGTCTCATCAGCACCTCCATAAAGGACCATTAGCAATAGATGTCTTTGCAACATACATTATCTCCAGGCCCTTTACAGAGCGAGGCAGGGTCTTACAGTATTATAGAGAGAAACACAACAGCTCCCATTTATCAAAGCGGCAGAAGAAAGGAATCCATTAAGAGTGCAACCTTGAGATTCTTACATTTACTAAAATCCGCCAAATCCTTCTTTTCAGCTGCCTGACAGCTGCGATCGAGTTTTGTCGGACGCTGCCCGAATGGAAAATGGTTCTCATGCAAGTATAGATATAACAAATATTAATATATTAAAAAATATATATCAGTCCCTGCTTTAGATGCAGGTCTGACTCCACGGCGTCTCTATCGTGCCTCGGAGGGATGACGCTGCAAGTTATCGACTTCCAGCGACTTCCACGGAGCCGGAACGTGACGACAACGACATGACTGAGAATTGAATGCTAATTTAAATCTGCAGCAGCACAGGTGGCACCAAGAGCTTTAATTACTGATTGTGATTTAAAAGAAGCACGATCAGTTTTGTAACTGCTGCTGTTGTCTCACTCACACAAACGTGTTTCCGGCACAGGTAGTTCCTGGAGGGAGATTCGAGGTTTATCAGTGGAAATAACTGCTTTCTTTCAATCCTGGAGATTCAGACTGAGTGAAGCTCGCACCATCAGGTATTATTTAAAACCATAATTAGACCGCGGCAGAGGGAGGGACAGTTAAATGAGCTCATTAAGTGCACAATGCAGGAGCCGGGTTTTTTTTTTTTTTTTTGTTTTTTTTTTCTAAGTTTGAAACATCTGCAGTAAAAATGAAATTAACATTCAGAGTGAGGAGAGGGTTTTTTATCTGTCTGGTCCAAGAATAAGAAAAGTACCTTCGATTATCTCCTGAGAGTGTTTCACTGCTCGACTGCATTACACCAGTTTCTTTCTCTGGGGTTGATTTACTGAGGGTTTATTATTATTATTATCAAGTTATTCACTAAACCCACAATGATATGTCGACACTTTGATTTGGTTCAACATCGTTTTTGTAAAATAAAAAAAATAATGCCCCAGCAGCCTGAGGATCGACTTTATTCCTCAGCTTTAAATCCTTCTGCTTGCATGTTACATGTTTCTAAGCAAACATGTTAAGCCAGATGTGAGTCCAGGCGATATTCTGCCACCCAGAATCTGTGCACGCTGGAGAGGAGCGGAGAAGCGGTGGGTTAATAGGGACTCAGCAGTTCATTTCCCTCACGGCACCTGAGCAGGCTAATCCGGGCACGGCTAAAATCATAACCATAATTGACTCATAGCGTGTGTCACCCCCTGAAGGTGTTACCCCCCCCAAAAAAAAAAAAAGGAGGAGGAGTCTTCCAGAGGTCTGGTTCCATCCTGGTTGGTGGTCATCCATGTGAAAAGCAAATGGAATCCATCACGGTGAGACAGGAGGAGCGTCCTGCCCTCTCTCTGAGGAGAGTGAGAGGATTCAGCAGCAGCTGCCAGCGAGGACGGGAGGCTGCGCTCTGCCAGTCGGTGGTGAACTCTGCTGAGTGGAATAATGGGCAGTGTGGAGCACGGCTCAGGCTTTGGATCCAGAACACTTTGTTCATCAGAAAAGTTTCACACGACACACTGTTACCGTGGGCCTGGACGGCCTGGAGGACAGAGAGCTGCAGAGTTCTCCCCCTAAAGGAGGCGCAGGGGTGAATCACACCTGCCGCGTACGGTTCTATCTGCACGTGCTGTTTAAAGAACGTGTTAGAGGTCGCAGGGTTTGTTTATAGGCGTCGTGCAGAGTGTGGAGTGGGGCGCAAGAACATGAAATACATCCTAATATCACATTCAGTCTATATCTTCCTGTTTAATTGATTGAAAGGAGCTGCATGTTTCACCATCACATATTCATGAACTCTGCCAGCTCGACCTCCTTTCCTTCGACAAAATCAACCAGCTGCTGAAATGAGATCAAACCGCAGCAGCCTGGCCCCACACGTGCACTCTGACATGCACCTGCAACACCTGCTGGCTCCACATGAGAGCAGGGCGACTGATTGCTCTTACAGAAAGGCAACATGGGAAAAATCTCATTTTCTGTGCTTGATGCACGTGACCCTGTTTTTAAGTTGCTCGGAGCAGAGGAGGGTTTAGTCGTCAGAGATGTTGTTGGATTCACACGCGTACACGTGTTTTATGCTCAGTCTAGGATTGAAACATCGGTCTGGATTTCCTCTATCAGACACTGGACCTGGAGAAACAGGAGGGAACCATTTGGACTCAAAGAATGGGTTCACACCTACAAAGACGTTGAACCATTTCCCACAATCCCCTCTTCGTTGTTTACAGCAGCACAGATCAAATTGTTCTGTCCCAGGCACTCGGCACAGATAATGTTCAGCCTGGAAACAGCCTGCTATTAAAAATGCAGGGAGCTGTGGACACTTTGCTTCAGGTGAGGAGCTGGTGTCAGGATGTCCCAGTATTACGTTTTTCCTCCGAGTATACTGTATATACAAAAAGGTACAACTTCATATCCTTTATGAGAAAAACACCATTATGCAACAGTTTGGTGCAGCATAGACACGATAATGATGATTCTGAGGAGGATATGAGATGAGTAAAGTAAAGTTTAAAAGGTTTTCCATCAGGAACTCAAAGGTCACGGATGCTGTGTTGATGACGTCCTGTGACGGAGTAACTTTTTAGAAGTGAACACTGCACATCGTAGTCTGATGTACCACTCAGGGTCTCTTCTATCCACCCCTCTCTTTTCCTCCACTAACCCAAGAAGTTTACCAGGTCAGACATGACTCCTAATCCTGCTCCACCCTGGGGTCTCCTCCAGATGCCTGAGCCTCCTCTGCCGGCTCCCTCCCTTGTGAAGGAGCAGCGACCCCTCTCTCAGGCCGTCAGGCGCCCAGCAGAGGAAACTCATTTCAGCGATGCTATTCTCTTGGTCACTAACCAGAGCTCATGATCACGCAGGTGAAGGTCGGAGCGTAGATCAACGGGCAAATTGAAAGCTCAGCTCCCTCTTCACCTGAAGAGCCCGGGCCGGCAGCTTGGCTGCTGACGCTGCACCTCCTCTACTTCGTCCCCCGAACAGGACGCAGAGATACTTATCGTGTGGTTACTTCAGTAAAGTAACTGAGTGGAAAACCGGCTTATCAGATTCTTTTACTGAGGAGGAGGAAATGAAAGGCACAGACTTCTAATCTCTGAAATCAAACATACACCTGCTCTTCATCAGTGAGCGACAGCTACTGCCATGTTCGGTTGACGTGAGCGCGTCGTATCTTTGAACCGTTTTCAGCATTTATTGTGATGCAGCTCCCTCAGGAGCAGCTCGGAGCTCCGGTGAGAGTCGTGTGATTTACTCTGAAGAAAAAAAAAAAGGTATTGATTCTGTTTGTCAACAAAGATTTCACGGCCTGATCATCTCACATTTTTGTTTTACTGACAAATGTGAAAACTGCCTACGGAGACACTTGATGATTCTAAAGTGAAGTGAAGTATAACCTGAGAAGTGTATGTGTGTGTGTGAGCCTCGGCCAGTTGTTGCGTAATGTCGCAGCAGCAGATTTACGCCGACGACAGGAGCAGTGTGTCCTACATCTGATGGAGAGCAGCCGTGTGCTGTTAATGCGTCCCAGCGGGGCCGCTGGAGGAAAAAGCAAAAACTGTCTCCGGCTTATGAGGAAAAGAAGAATGCTTCCCAAATGAGCATTCCGACTTCAAACAGAAGCACCGCGATGAGCCGGGGCGGCCGCAGGACCGGAACCAGCAAACATCAAAGCTCTGAAAATCTGCCGGTGAACGTGAGAACGCGAAGAAAGTGGGCGTCGGCTCGTTTGAGTGAATGCTGTTCGTTAGCGGAGCATGCACACGCCCTGCGTTTTGGATTGAGTCAGATTCTCAGACAGGAAGTGATCGTTTCAGCACGTTTATCTGGAGTTAACTCAAGGTGCACGGATCCGTTTCACCCCTTCATCGACCTCTCTGTGTTTATTTGTTCTGTATTCATGTTATTTCCTAATTTCACCTCCTGAAGTTTTAATTCCCTTCAATAGAACATTTCTCTTTCAAGTTTGTTTGTTCTCGCGTTTCTTAATGTCTGTTTGAATTGCCTCAGAGCAAACTGCATTAATTTAAGTCCTCCTGTAAACTTTTGGGCACCGTTGCACCTCCTCTGAAATTCACCTCGCACAATAAGAATTCTGTGATTGGAGCTAATTTTCTTCTTTTGTTAAGTTGTGAAAGAAAATCTGTGCAGGAAATACTGCAAAATGTGCTTTCCTCTCGAAAAGAGAAATGAGGAATAATTCACATTTAAAATGCCGTGAATGTTTATCCGTGGTGTGAGCATCCCGCTGATTGTTGAAGTGTTTATGATCAAAGCGGATTGGTTGGCAGAGAGTCATTGTAATCAAGGTTCAAAATAATATCTTTTCCTCGTGTCTCAGTGGGCGACACGTCGGCAGCAGAATTCTGTTACCTGTCGGGCACCGGGCTCTGTTGAGCTGCTTCAGACGCTCAGTTGTTCCAATCATTCTCGGTAAAGTCATGAGGCTGCGTGGAGCCTGAATGGACCCGTGAGGGGAAGCAGCTGGAGACGAAACAAATGACAAAGATTTGAAAACAGGCGGTGTGGCGCTGATGTCTGGAGTCGAGTGTGTTGTAAATAAGGCCATGTGATCGCGGGATCTCACAGTGTGGGTTCCACTCGTTCTTAGAAGTGCAGGTGAGCTAAATCCTCCGCGATGCTCCTTCAGTCGGGAACTGTGAGAGTGATGAGCTGCAGGGGCTGTATCTGAGGGGCTAACAATGCACGACATTGATATTCGGATTCATAACACAGGTGACCTATATGCGGCCCGCAGAATGAGCGCCGAGCTAAAGGCGGCGAAGACAGAAAACCTTTTCAAACCGCAGCATCGCTGAGCGGCCATTTTTCAGAGTTTGGAGGCTCTGACCAGACATTCATCACCCGGGACAGAGCGGCCCGGCTCCTGATGGGACAATAATGGGAGCCTGCTCTGGACAGGGAGGGTCCATTCACATGCAGAGCAGGATGATGCCACCAAGAATTATGATGGTGCATTGTTGCTCTCACACAAAAGTTGAGGGAGTTGCTCGGCTCTGAGAACAGTGTCAAGCTTTAACTGGCTAACTTTCACGCGCTGGCTCCACATCTGTGCAGCTGAAGATTTAAAATCCGCGTCGTACGTGCATCTCCGTCTTTTGCCATTTCTTCCAAGTTCCAAGCGTCAAACATCAGTGAAGCTTAAAGTGCACGGAATGAAAAAGCAAAATAACACTGAGGCGCCCCGGCCTCCTGGAGGGTGAGCCTGGTCTCATCATTGGCCATAAACATGATGCACAGCAGAGGAATCAGCGCTGGCGTCCTCTTCCCCACCTCGGAGGTTGGAACTGCTTATCATCATGACAGCAACCCCCCCCCGCCCCTCAAAATTCACCTGCTCCGCCGTCCTCTGCAGCGGTGGCGCCGGCGCGGCGATGGCAGCGGCGGCACTCACCTACGCTCAGCAGCAGCCCGCCCCGCTGAAGAGCTGCATCGGCCGCTGAGTGAAATGATAATGAAGACGGGCTAAGAGTGGCATCTCTCTCCTCTCTCGCCTATATGCGCTCTGACTCCTGCCCCCGCCCCTCCGCCACCACAAGACACGCACACCCGTTGTCTCTGTGAGTCCGTCCAAACACGCCAGCTGTAACCTTCACGTGCTCAAGAACACAGAGTCAATCTGTATACATGAATCCCTCATTGTTACCAAGAAATCAAATCATTCTGCCAGCTGCCACACACACACACGCTCACACACATAAATGCACTGTGCATTTACATCTGCACCCGCCTCCTCCTCACTCCTTCCTCTCCCTGGGTTCTCTCTGCAGCCATTCAGAGGATAGTTTTTAATAAAGGCTTATCAAGGGACAGGCAGCGACGGTGTTAACGCAGCCCACTCACCTGCTTGTGTCTCCCATTAAACTGTTTGAATGTGCCAAGGTTAAATGACTGAGCCCACTGACAGAATGACACAAGCACGCCGCCATCCTGAAAGGCAACCATGACAACCAGCCACCCATCATTATGCCTCATAATCTCTAAATAGATTCACATTCATTTTCCCACTGAAAACTCTTTCCCTGCGGCAGACGCACGCAGCTTTGGATTTGGAAGAGAATTCAAAAGCCAAACGAACAAACAAACACTCCCTTCGCTCAGATGCAGGGACGCAGATCAACGCGGCTGCGACACCGACTTGTCTGACCAAAGGAATCCAGACTAGCATAGTACAAGTACATGCACTGAAACACTTCTGTGATAGATATGGGAATATTAACATTATGTAGGTCGACTTCTTTACTTCTGATCCCACAGATGAGAATTTACTTGGTCGAAGTAGTCTGTATTTAAAGAGTATTTCAAACCTAGTCAATGTGATTTACCGTTCATTAGCAACAGCAGCAACACGCCAACACATCTGTCTCACATCAGCGCCCCCAGATATTCCACGTGTAAAACAACAGATTGACGTGTGAAGAAGGTTCCAGAAAATGAGCTAAATGTGTGAGTTTGACTGATTTGAAATATTTTGCAAACCCTTGGGGAGGATATAAAGATTATCATATATTAATTTAATGATATTCAATTAATTCAAAAACAGAGTCACTGACAGAGGGCAGTGTATTTTTGGAACTGAACATGTCAGTGTTCATGAAGTACTACCATGAGTAAATATCCCTAAAAAAAGACACCTGCCTGAAATACTACCGTGAAGAATCAAGACAAAAACAATGGAATATGAAGATGTCGTGCAGCAGAAATGTAAAGTCTGATGAGAAATAAATTCAAGAAGCGCCCCAGTTCTGAGGGGAATCGCTGGTAACGGTGAGGACAGTGACTCGCAGTGCGGATCTGTGACTGTGTATAAACGGCTGCTGGTGTCTGACAGCTGATTTAGAGGCCGGGCTGAAGTAAATGAAGCGCAGCACTAATGGTCCTTCCTGCCACAGCCTTAATGGACACACCCGCAGAGCACCGGGCCAGAGGCGTGGGCAGGCCGGCACGCTGCGAGGAAGAGGGGGAGCGTGTCTGTGCAGCAGCTAAGGAGGAGGTAAAAAAAATAATGGAGGGAAAACGGTGATTGAGAGGAGGTGGACTGGGGATTGGAAGAGTGCGACTCGTTTGGCCGCGGTGGCAGCGACGGCTGCGGATGCCAACACGTGGGTGGAAGTCCATTTCCTCTGACAAACAGGAGAATAATGGGTAAGATTAGTTTCCCTCGACTCAGCACTCATCTAGTTATCTCTCTCTCATTGGCTCTCCCCTCAAGTCCTCCTCCGCCGGCCTCCCTCCCCCCCCGATCACCGGTGACCTCCAGGAAAACGTTCTCAGCACCCAGGAGGATTTTCCCTGGACAGAAGCCATTAATCCTCGCTAGGAGTTTCATTGCAGACGCCTCTTTGAGTCCTTCCTTGGGCGGCAGGCGGCTTCCCAAAAAGCATTTAATTAACGATTACTAATTAAGGTTTGATTACTCCTGATTGCATGAGGTGATTTTCTCCCAAGGAGTGACGCCATTTAATTTGGAAAATTCTACTTGAAATGTTGCACACGGGGCAAAAAATGACACAATGAGACTTTCACGTTGAGCAGAAACGATTCTGTCCAGCGACTTGATGTTATCAGCTAATTAACTGCTACAGCTCTTTATTGACTATCGAAAAAGGACTTTGGAAAAAAGCTTCTATTCCACAAATTAAATATCAAACTTTACATTTATCTACCCCCTAACTGCACAAATGTGTGGAACACTAATCACGTCAACATTTATTTACTCCAGCGAGAAGCAGAGCAGTTGGATGTTTCGGAGACGTGATTCATTCTATATTAATAAACTACAGTGTTTCACAAACTGGGACAAAAAGTGGGTCAAAATCACTGCCAGGTAATCTGATTACTTTTATTTTATTATATCGGTTTTTATCGGATTTTCTCTGGTGTCTGCTCTGATCTCGGTCATTGCAGCAAAATCCACAGAATCCCTTCCTGTTAGTTTTTGTGCTTTCTATCAAGGTTTTATTCTGAAAAGGTTTGAACCGAAGATTGTGCTGACTCTTCTCAGGAATGCTCAACATCCGGACTTAAAGATAAACCAAACACGTTAATAGTGATAAAATCAATTCATATGATGAATGTTTAAAACCAGAAAGCATAAACACAAAGTTTTAAACCTCACTCAACAGCCGTCACCTGAAGTCTGAGAAGGAAACACTGACTGTTGTTTTTTTTTTTTATTCACAACATGAAATTTGGATTAGCTGCAGGCTAACAGGCTTTAGCTCAATTTCCGTCCTTGTTAGCATGTGTCTTGAAGTTGCTAATGATGCCCACTTGTTTGTTATATGTCGCTTTTGTTTTGTAGCCTCAAACATCGAAAGAGACGAGTCACATCCCACTTTCACTTTCGCGCCCCTGAGGCCTGTCGGGCTGGGTGGCGTGTGCTAATTTCAAAAAGCAAACTCCTCTCCTGTCTGCTTGTTTGTGTGCGTGTTTACGACTTGTTTGTGCGTGTTTGTGTGTGCACGCCATTGTGTCCTCGCAGGACCCTGACCCACCCCCAACGCTGCCATCATTCATGTTCATTCTGCAGGCAGCAGCCAGCGACTCTCTCTGATGGGACTTTGTGAATTTATGAGACATGTGACCCGGATCGCCATCACCGCGCTCTTCCTGCCATAAAATAACTCTCAATGAAGCCCCCCACCCCACCTCCCAAAATGCAATTTATTCCCACAATGCCGAGCTAAAAGTTATTAAAATTAACATGAAAAGGGAAACAGAAACTCAATACCCGATCCCTCTGTGCTTCTCCACTCACTGGAAATGTACAACAGAGAGAAGATGACGGGGATTACTGTCACAGTAATTCTATTTGAGACTGACGACGCACGTTAGAGGCAGCAGAGACACTTTACTTTGACTTTCACTCGCAGCAACTCGAAGTCTGGAGCAGACACCGAGCGGAGGAATCCTGAGGAGAATCGATCACTGGAGTGGAAATCACCAGAGTCTGGTCGCAGAGCACTGGTCACCTGTTCATTCTTATATTAGTAATAAAGCAACAAATCCGACTGGTCTTCGTTAGAGCTTCAACAAAGCACAAGCCGAGCGTGAAGCCTCTAAAATAGACTCTCCATTTACTCTCCATGTAAGTTAAATATCAAGGATGTAAGTTTAAAATGTGGAGTTTCCAGTTCAATAATTTGATTACTGCATTAAATTCAGTTACTTTCATTCTTGAAGTTCTCCAGGCTGGGTCTTAGTGTTGAATCAAACAGCATTAACAACATGGGCTGAATGAGGTGACCGTTTGACGCAGAGTTGCACGACCTCCGGACTTAAGGAAATCATACTCTACAGATTTGAACGTGGATTTGGAATTTTTGATAAAAAAAAGAAATGGCCGACCCATGTGGAGGAGGAAGAAACAATCTAAAGTTTCACTACCGTCAACCTTTTTTTTCCCCTCACTGGAAGACTCAAAGTCTTTGGAAACGTTTGCTGCCTCTTTATTTCCCTCGTGGTGTCGAGGTGTTTGCTCATGTGTGAACGCGCCGATGTGAGCGGTGTGTGTTTGTGCGCTCACTTTGTTTGTGTCGCTGTGGTTGTAGTGTTCTGACAAGTTTAGCATGCATAAATTATGAATCCACCCAGCCTGCCTAATTAATGTTCTGCAACATGCTCCTCTCCTCGCTGCCCATCAGCGCTGCACTCGTTCTGCAGGAGGGTTGAGGTTTTATCTGTGAGAGCCGTTCTTTAGCAGAAGCTCCGGGTAAACAAACAGCCACCATCTCGCGGTGATCCCTGCTGGCAGCTCTGCAGGCAGTTGATGCAAATGGAAAAGAAATGAGAATAATGGCAGACGGAGGGGACTGTAAGCACGTCGCTCTGCATTGTCAATAAGACCAGGATCCGCGTCTGGCGTTCAAGTGTTTGTGACGAAAGGCTTGTGAGCTGCAGGAGGAAGACAGATCCGTGGAGCGACCTGGAGCCGAGTGGGACTCCTATCAGATCGCATTCACATTACATTAATCCAGATCTTTATCTGCACCAAATAACAGAACAGAATCCTGCCTGGTTGTTTTCACGGAGCACCGTGACTCACCCATTCTCTGAGGTTTATTATAATCAGTGGAAATGTTTTCGTATAATCCTGCAAATCAACAAACTAACACGTGAAAACTAAAACGATTCAGGGAATTCTAAGCCATTCTCGGAACGCCGTCGACATGAGTGTGCACAGACATGATCACGTGCACTGATCGTAGAGTCAGAAGCTGCAGCCTCACAGTGAAGTTCGGTGGAAGGACCTGTGCAGTCCCTGCACGCCGCTAGAATATATCACAACAAATCCCCTGCAGCCCCAAAGCTTTTCATCCATTCATTACAATTACACAACACAATGTAGAGGTGATAGCGCAACTGCACACAAGAACAATCGCTCTTTGTTTTACTGAGTGTTAAAGCCATGAATGTTTTCCAGTTGTCTCTAGACACAGGAAATAGAGGGACGCCCAGGGGATGACGCACATGCAACGGGGCGGACTAGGATTATCTGGAGTCCCGTATCCATTCCTTAAAATACAGCCCGTCCGCCCAGAGCAGCTCGATCGTCCTGTTGCTCGCTGAGTGATGCTGCTAATCTTCTCCAACTCCTCTGCACTGAGCTCCAGCTGCAGATGCACTGTGTTGGAACTGCAGCGTCTGGCGCCGCTCTCCCTGCAGTCGAGACACGTCACTGGACCACTTAAATGAGACAAACTAGACGTGCACAAGAGCCAATGCTGAGCCGAGGTCTATTGTTTTTCTGCGAGACGTGAAAATGTGTCAGACTCTGCACTCGGGTCCAACTCCTCTGCTGTAAACGCTGCTTCAATGAACAATCCACGAGGGAAGTGCATTTTGGCCTCTTCTTTTGTTCAAGCTCGGCGTTCCATTGTGTCTCCAGCTTTGCATTTATATATCATCTTATCCGGGACATTAAGAAAATAGAAAGGTTAATCTGAAAAGCCTATTCTGGGAAGTGGAGGTTTAATATTTAATTCAATGAATAAATAAACATTTATAGATGATAAATTATGGAAAAAGGTAAATGGGAGAAGAGGGGAAGTTCAGAGAACATGGAGGCAGCTGCTTCACAGCAGGATGTGTGTGTGGATCTGAGGGGGTCAGACCTGCACTGAACACAGGCTATTGATTACATGCTTGACCACGTGTGGAAAAATTTAGAATCTCAACATGGAGATACACTGCTGAAAGATGGATTTCCATATATCGGTCATGGTTCAGCCCTCGATATCTCGAAGTGTTGTTTCTATTCACCCGTGTCCTTTCATCCTCTGATCCACCACTCAGGTGAAAACAGAAGCGGGATTAGAACGGAGGGATGTGAGCTGCTGCCGGAGGTGAACAGGAAGATTGCACTGGACGCTGTAAAGACAAGTGCTGGCTGGAGGGAGAGGCCGTCAGATGCTTTCTGCTGTTCTCATGGAGCGAAACACTGAGACATGACGAAAACTGGAACATGACCCCGGATGCTTCTAAAAAATTGTGGAACATTGCAGAATTTGAATCACCATTAGCAACCAGAACTGAAAAATAAAAATGAATTAATAAAGCAGCGTAATTACTTTAAAAATCTATGATCTGGAAAAATGGAGCAAACCCGTCTGTATTGATTTGAACTGTATGATCTTATTTCAGACCTCTGCAGGTTTATTGTCTGTTTTTCTGTTTTTTTTCTTCCATCTGGCACAAAATGTCCTGAGTAGAAACATTCTCCTTTACGAGTGTACGGAGTGTGGGCCAGGCCTCATCATTCTTCCCTCCCCTACACATTTTGCAGTAGAATTAATGAAATTATTTCACTTTATCAATGTAGCGATAAGATTTGTATTGACAGCCCCTCTCGGTCCAAAGTAGTGCTTGGCTCCGCGATTCAAAAATCAATACCTGGCAGCCGGATAATCACCGAGCTTCAGGCCTCGGCCCAAAAAAATCCAGAGGGAGCTGCTTGGTTTCTCTTCAGCAAGCGACTGTGAGCGGATACAAGTGTATTTCACGTGCGCATGTGTATATCACAGCTCTGCACTCGTTCGTTAATAACTCCTTCAGCCAAACCGAGCTCCGGCTACATCAAGCGATCGCAGGAAGTGATCCTATCACATGACCAGGCCCAGGGAGTAAAACTGTCCAAAAACAATCAAATATGAAACTAAATATGATGAAATAACCTCAGAAGTATAAAGAACTGTTGGTTATTCACTGAAAGCCTGTCGTGCGGTGCAGCCTCCATTCTCCTGGTCCCCGTGTGTAACCCTGTTTGTCTTTTCCTAACAGCCGCCCAGACAGCAGACGCATGACTAGACTGGTACAAATTCAAACTGACAAATGCAGCTGTAGCTACAGAATAACTCGGAGCGCTGCGTCCAGCCCTTCAAACCCAGCTCCCGCGAACATTTCACAAGATGAACGATTCCCTGCACGGCTCCAGAGCGCCCAGCACCTGGCCAAGGTGAGAGCAGGCTCAGGATTTATAGGAGGAATACGCATAACCTCAAGGTGAACTAGCTGGTAATGACACTGTCTCTGCACTCAAAGGCCCCCGCCCTCCTCTTCACACCGCCTATAAAACCCAAATGTGTCTGGAATCAAGGATCCCCCCACTATTTCCCCGGTCAACGCACTCCATCCAAACACCGTCTCTGTGCCATGTCCCTGCGTTCACTCCGCAGGGCCGGCTGTTGATGTTTGTCGAATCTTTCCATGAGTCTTTCACACGTCGCTTACAGACGCCTCTAAATCTGGCACAGGGGAAGAAACGAGCCCGGAGCGCTCGGGAGGTAATGAGGGTGAGTTATTGGAAAGACAGAATCACATAAAGCGGACAGATGACTGGTCATCAAAAGTGCACGGAAAGATAAAGGGGAACATAAAATAGATTTTGTGGATTATAGGACACAAGCTTTTTAGTTGTGTGTGTTGGTGTGCAGGAGCGCATGTGATAGCAGCTCGTTCGAGCCTGTTTGTGTGGTGATAAACGGAACATTTGAAGGAGGAGAGGATGACGTTGGCCTGCAGAAGCACACACTAATAAACATGGTAAAGTTCTGTGTCTGAATAATAAAACGTTTCTTCTCCGGAGGATTTTCCTTGGACCAAATGTCCTCTTTAGTATTAATGTCTCCTTTCATCTCTGCATTTGTGCACACGGTTCACGCTGTTCTGGGAACACGCTGGAAACACCCCGAAGCGGTTTCCAGTGTCAGACCCGCGCCTCCTGCAGGCATCATCAGCATAATCCACCTGCCTGTGATCCGTATGTTCAGCAACACTCCACAAACTTTTCTGCTCCCCTGCCAAAACATTACTGGCATGGTGTTTATCAGAGTCCAACCTAAACAGGCTGCACGATGCTGCAGCCGCACGCCCAGAGTATCCGCACCTGAGAGGAAGAAGAATCTTCTGAGCCCGGCAGTGACCCTGACCCACAATTAGTCAAAAGCTCCGCGCCCTCGTGTTTGGCCTGAGGCAGAATCACGAGGAGCGGCCAAGGAGATGAGGCCTTAATGTGTTTGTGGAATGAAAACGAACTAATCAGCTTTAGGAGAGCGCTGATTGTAGCATTGGAAACTAATCAAAGTGAAGAATGAGGCTTTTCAAGACTAGAAGCAAAGCTTTCAGTCTCCGAGAGGACAAAAGAAGACATGTTTACGAATCAGAGTCGGCCACGCCCCCTCGATGCTGCCGCTTTATCGAAATGCCACCCTGGTGTCTTTTGCTTTATGAAGCAAGCGAGGAGAAGCACACAGCGCTGACGACTTCATCTGGGAACAAGAATCAATTCCAACCATCAAATTTGAAGTTGATATTTTAAGCGGCTGCTTGTATGTAACTGTGTCGTCTCCACTGTTCACAGGCAGGTAAGTGACATGTCAGGGGAATGCACAAAAGATATTTCCAGCACTTGGAGACAACGACAAAAAAAAATAAAAAATCTATGTCTCATTGAAACTTGAAACTTCATTGTTTTCGTCGTTGTTTGCAAACATAGCAGAGAATCGGAGCATGCGAGTTCAAAGCTGAACCTACTTTGTACACAATTACAGTAAACGCACCAAACTTTGAATCCGAGGCTTAGCGCAGCAGGAAGTCCTCCCACCCACACGATAAACAACCCCACCAACATCTGCCAGACATTTATAAGCTTTTCTCTCACAATCGAATCCCATTATGAATAAAAGGGAACGACGGCATCCACCTCAAAAGCAACCAGAGAGAGTTTTTTTTTTAATTCCTGTCAGCTTCTATAATCTATTTTTAACAGTGTGCTGTGGAGGGCTCTGTGCGGCGCAATCCAATGATGGTGGTAATAAACGGCCTTTTTATACTCCAGCTCTTTAATGCCAATATGAAGCCGCCCCCCTCCCCCTCCTCCTCCCATCCAGATCTGATTCCGCGTGCGAGTGCAGCCGAAAAACATTTAAATTTGTGAGTGACTTGACAGAAGCGTGATCGCGCAGGGTAATGAGGGGAACTTCATTCAATTGGAGGCATTCTTCACCGAGATGGAAAAAAAAAACAAAACAACGATCTCGTTCTTATCCTCAAATAACATCGAAAAGAAAAGAGCTCTCTCTCTCTCTCTCTCGCGCTCTCTCTCTGAGCCACTGATTGGCTGCGTAAGCGAGGCTCCGCCATTTCTAAACACTGTTGACACTTTGCTCCTTATCATCATTCTGGGAGTGGTGCAAACAATTACTATTGGTGCACTTTCTCCACAGACACACAAACACACCCCTGCAGCTTCTGTAAACAAACCCACGCTGCACTTGGAGATGTTTTAGTGATGAGACGAGGCCACGGAGACAAATGCTTTTATTTGAATTTATGGATTGTTTGCATTTTTATAATCAGGGTACTTAGAGAGGAGTGTGCGCGTGAGTGTGTGTGCGTGTGTGTGTGTGTGTGTGTTTTGTCTCTGCAGCAGTGCTGTAGCAGAGTGACAACGAAGGGGAGAAAAAGAGAACATGATTGAGTGGGACATTTTGTCAGCTGCCGACGTGAGCTGGAGCAAGATTGGGCTTCTTCCTGTGTGTGTGTGTGTGTGTGTGTGTGTGTGTGTGTATACACATCTATAGGGGTAGAGGTCTGAGTCACCCTGGACCAATTCTTTACTTCTCTGTTGGAATTCTGGAGCTAACCTGAGCAGTGCTGTGCTTGTTGATCGGGCTGCCGGTGCACATTTCCCTGCTCATTGTATGTGCGTGTGCATGTGCGTGTGTGTGCGCGTGTGTGTGTGTGTGTGCGTGTGTGTGTGTGTGTGTGTGTGTGTGTGTGTGTGTGTGTGTGCGCGCGCGCACTGCCACATCAGGATACATCACATTAATCAAACCAGCTCATTCACACCAGCTTGTTTTACTTCTCCGTATCAACTGTTGATATTTTATCTTCTGTTACGGCCCTTTCAGAAGCCCCGCCCCCCACATTCATGCACATGCATCACCAAGTTACACGTGTTTCAAGTGCACATGTGAAAATGCATCACAAGCCACAGTTGGGCAAAGTTACCACGGCAACAGTTATTTCTCCACTTTTAATACCGGAAAATAAACATGATAATTATTTGGTTCATTACAGATAAACACCAGTGTGCTCGAATTTCATTGGCTGCTGCTCTATAGACGAAGACACAGTTTGTGATGCCGGACAAGAAGCACAGGTTCATTTAATCATGTTAGCGTGAGACAAAGACGACTTCTCTTCTATATGACGCCACTTAGGCTCCAGAATCAAAGGGATTATAGTACGAGGGGGATTAAAGGCCTTGTGTGACAGCAAATTACACAACATGCATGACTGTCTGAACTTTGTGCGCGCACACACACACACAGAGACCCGTGAGGCCTGATGGGGGAACAGCTGCAGTACAGGCACAGGACAGATGGCTGTCAGGGATACCTGCTCCATCCAAAATCAATCCGCTCCTGCTTTGCTTTGTATTCGCCTCACTAACGGGGTCACTGAGCTCCTCGGGCTGCAGAGCTGCTGCAGTTTGGTCAGATCACTGGAAACAACACAACTTGTCTTTAATTTAACGACTCTGCTGACGGTCGGAGCCTCTCACTTCCAACTCACGTCTGGCCTCTGGAGGCTCATCAAACACCAATAAGTGGAAGCTAACCTGGATGATGTGCTGCCGACGTGAATGAATCCCAACAGTTCCGGAATGTTACGTTTTCATAGTTTAACACGGCGGTGGACGATCTGTGTAACCATCCATTCACTGATGTCAGATTTACACACTCTGAATAGATCTGTGGTTCTAAACTGGGCACAGAGCCGTTCTTTGAGGGAAGGCCTGGTTACGAAAGGGTGAAGCAGAGCATATATGCGTCAGTGAAATGTTGCAGCTCTCCCCATTTTTTATATAACGTGAACGCGGGAGCCAAATCTCACGGTTTCTGTTTCTGTTGTAAATGTGTGACATTACATGTTTGAACAAGAGAGCTCGGAGCCAGTGAGTGGATGTGTTGAAATTCGACTCGACAAGTGTATGCGGGCTTGTTTCCACTGCTCTCTTCCTTTCTCTCTTCATCCCCGAGCATCTGTTTGCATCCCCAGTTTCCTGTAGCTCCCTCTCTCCCTCTCTCCTTTTTGTTCTGTTCCCTGGTTACCATGTGGGCACAGTGTGAGATGTGTTTGTCTCCTTCGGCAATATGTTTTCCAGACAGAGAAAGAAACTGGAGACAGGCAGTTTCAAAGCAGCGTGCGCGCGCACACACACACACACACACGGAAATACAAACGCTCACAAAAATCACATGCAGGCTGGTGCACACACATGCACGGATGAGAGCTTCTGAGAGAAGACTGATGTGAAACTCAAGTTCGGAGCTGGAGAGAGAGTAATCAGAAAAGCGACTGCTGCCAGTCTTGTCACACACACACACGTTGGCTCAGATATGTGAACAACATGAAGAGATTTCTAGAATCTCTCTCAGATGTTCGAGCTGATAACTCAACACTTTAAATCACAACTAAACCAGAGCCAAGTGTGTATATTTAAATATAACATGCTAATTAATAACAAACCATTTAAGGAACAGTGTGTAAGATGCTTTCTGTTTTTTTTAAAGGTTGTTGTTTTGCTTATTGCTGACACTCCAGTGTGTAGCGTCGCAGTTCAGACTGTGCATGTGATCTGAATCGGGTATGAACCGAGCCGCAGTCTCAGGTGAATTGATTCAGAGTTTAGCAGAGGAAGAACCCTGCTGTTGGCAGAACAATCACAAAGCAAAAGGCCAATTTTAACATTTTCCAAATAACACGATTTGTTTATTTTGTCTGTGCTCCGATGGCTCAGAGGGCACGTTCGTCAAACAGCCGCGACCTCACCTCTGCATGTTTTCAATCAACGTGCACCTCATGCAACACGGAAGACACCGAGGCCCCTCAGCTGCACAGACCTGGTTCAGCTCATCCGAGAGGAGATGATAGATTCTTATTTTCCAGGTTTGTGAGCGACCCACTGCACCGCAGCAGCGTGTTTATGATGCATGATGAAATATCTTTTTTAATTGGCGCCACATCAGCACACATGACATGTAAGGCAGGAACGTGTCTCTTCTCCTGAAGACGTTAATGAGGAAAAAAAAAAAAAAAAAACACTGTGCGAATGTCAGGGTTGGGTTTTAGACTTCACGAGCCGTGCAGGTGGAGCGGCTCCACCAGGTGTTTCCACGTGACCCTCACTCTGGTATCAACTCCTCAGGAACAAACATCCATGTGATGGGATCTTGGCGTCAACACAGGACAAATTTGGCAGAGCCACTTTCTACCGGCTGAAGGTGTCCAACATGATCCAGAGTAAAGACACAATAACTACAATTTCAAACCTCATTCATTCCCATTTCTTTCTAATAATTCTGAGATGCGCACAGAGCATTTCTCTTGTTATTGAAGGAAACAGATGAAGTGTTACACAAACCTTATCTAAGGTCCTCAAGACCATAATGTGATATTGTTAAGTATTTAAGACCTTTTTATTATTATATTATATTATTATATATTTTAAATTCTGGTAGTTACATTTGTGTCTTTGAGATCCTGATTTTTAATTCCCACTCTTGGATTTGTGGTTGCTAAAACAAACACATTTGCTAAAGCAAACACATTTGCAGCATCAACTCCGTCACATACAACATTGCCAAACTCCTGGCAACAATTCTAGGACCCCTGGTGGGAAGCACCCCCCATCACATCTACAACTCTACGGATTTCACTAACAAAATCAAAAAAATTGAAACTACATCCAGATGAGACCATGGTGTCGTATGATGTCACCTCCTTGTTCACTTGCATCCCCACAACAGAGGCCATCGAGGCAGTCAGAAACAGATTACTACAGGACAGCACCTTGGACACCAGAACAGACCTCACCTTGGACCAGATCTGCACACTTCCGGAACTTTGCCTCACCACCACCTATTTCAAATACAACAGAGACTTCTACAGACAGAAACATGGCTGCGCCATGGGCTCACCTGTGTCACCAATTGTGGCCAACCTCTCCATGGAGGAGATGGAAACCAAAGCTCTGGCCTCTTTCAAAGGACCAACACCCAGTCACTGGTTTAGATATGTGGACGACACGTGGTCCACATATCTAAGATCAGAAACCGAGAGGTGGAGGCTTTCAGCAAACACATCAACTCTCTCAACAACTACATCAAGTTCACCAGGGAGGACATGGCAGACGGAAAACTACCTTTCCTTGCAGAAGAGGATGGGACCTTGATCACTGAAGTTTACAGGAAACCCACACACACAGACCAATATCTACGCTTCAACTCCTGTCACCCCTTGGAACACAAACACAAATTTGTATTAAACACATACGTTTATAAAGGGTTCTATAAAAAGAAATAAAACACTTTGTTTAATTACTGAGTCCACTATAAACATGCTTCCACTGGTTTCTCTCTCTCACACACACACACACACAGTCTCTCTCAGTGATGAGTGATTGATTGCAGCTGTAAACAGCAGACGAGTCACAGCTGCTTCTCTGGTTTTAGGAGCCGATGGACAGATGTTAAAAGAACAAGAGGACATCTCACTCTCCGTCCCTCAGTCCTCTCACCTTCACGTAACCCTGCTTAATGACATTTCCTGCTATTCAGAAACAAGGTGATTCTGTAGTTTCAACACTTTCCTGTAGGAGGCTCTTCTCATACCCAGCGTGAAGCACGGCCTCCCAGCTCCGGCTGCCTGTCCTGCTTTATTTCACGGTGTTACCTCCGCGAGGACGACTGCTGCTCAAACAGGCTTTGCGTTAAAGTGCAGATGAAGTTTGATTTCTTTCAAAAGACCGCAGAGCTTTCCCCCAGATCCGTGAGCCGGCAGAGTTTAAACGTGAAACGTCTTTTAATCGACAAACCCTGGCCGCGTCAGTCCCATCACACGTGAAGACGTCGCAGATTTTCACACCGTGTCGGTGAGCTTCTGACTCTCTCCACAGCAGCTTTCCTCCTCCTCACCGAAGTGAAGTATACACAGGTGGTGTTAAACCCACTAAAAAAAGACTGATCGATTTCTCTCCTACTCCAGATGTTTCACTTCAGATGGTGAAAAAAATGACACGAGTTCCCACCTCGAACAGGCCGTGCCAAAGGGGCTCATCTCACATTGACCACCCTCTCAGGGAAAGTGATTCAATCACTGAGACCCCTCCCGGCACCTCGTCCGACCTCCATTCATCTACTTATATGTGATGTGTCGATGCATAGACATATATTTACAGAGAGAGTCTTTGACCATATCCGGCTCCCCCCATGTGATCAGCCATTAAACAGTTTTAATCCTGAGCAAGAACATTTAACTACACAAATTCAAATTAAACTATGACAGTTACAGATATATAAATTCAGCCTAATGAGATGAAAGCTTAAATCTCTATGACTACACTAAGTCTTTTGGTTAATTTGCTATATGTGTTATGTCAATGTTAGTGATTTTGCTTTTTAACAACACTGAATCTGTACAGAAACGTCTCATATGCAGAATATTAAACTGTCACCAGGCCAGCATGCACATTTAATGCATTAACACATTTACTGTCTGCGGGGATCAGCTGCCAACACCAAGCGAGAGCTGCCGAGACACATCGATCATATTCTTCAAAGATATAGACTTTTCTTTATAGTGAGCCTTTAAAATATATTATCCATCAGGTCGAACTATTTAAATTACAGCAGGGACTCTTTCACTGAAGTTTCCGTACTCCATCCTAAACGACTTTTAACTCCAGGTGGAATCACTCAGCGTGTTCCATGTCGGCCGGCGGGGAGATAACGCTGAGTGCACTGCAATGCTAATGAGATGTGACGTGCCGGATCGAGTCGTTGGTGTCACTGCTGATGTCTGAACAACAGAACACCTTTGAATAATGACGTGCATGTTAGGGAGCCGTGTGTGTGTGAGGCTGCGAGGAGTAGCCACAGAAGCGTCACAGACCTCCTAAATATACGGTCGGTACCGACTAAAAACACCAACATTATGGAAAATCTATTCACGGTGCACGTTGAAGATGATGCTGTTCCACCTTTCTCATCTGTCTGAGAGAGAAAGCTCCACTCATTGCTCAAGCTCTCCAGTTTCTGTTCCGAACTCTATCACGTTTGCGTTTTTCTACCACAGAAACCCGATAGAGCTCAGACATCGAATGTAATGTGCCACGGAAGCAATCCCACAGAAAGAATGAGGTTATTTTAAATCTCCGGCACAGTGGTGACGTTTTCACCCTTGTTCATGAGTTGGTTATATTGTTTGTTGTTTGTCAGCCGTAAATCCTCCAGAGCAACACAACTAAAGAAGTGGATTCCATGAAACTCGGAGAGAGAGAGAGGACTGATCTGCATCATCTGAGTGTGAGCTGTTCGTCACAGCTTGATTGAGACTGTCGGACCTTGGCGAATGTGCCATTGTGTTTCTTTTCCCATTTCCATTTTCTGTCAGATCCTGTGTGTGAATAGCTGTGACGATGTTAATGTCGAGTAAAGATCACGGTTAAGGCAAAAAACATCGACTATTCATCCGTTTAAAGGAGCAGAGCTGAGAATCAAACATGCACATCATTTCTCTTCAGTTCAAAAGCTCTGAGACTTACTTCAGATTCTTTCTCTCTTACAGCAGATTGCGGAGGTCGCAGGACAGCACCTTGACCTGGACAAGAGGATCAATCAGTTCAGGTGAAATCTGTCAGCTGATTGATCCTCTGGTCCAAAATGGGGAGACACATAATGAAGAACAGGCCGACGCACCCAGCCCATTTCCTGGCACCTCACTTGCGGTGTTTCTCTCTCTTTTTGGAGCAAGTTTTATTTTGTCATCACCTCGTGCTCGGATCTGAAGTCAACATATGGTGCTGCCACATGGCAACCATCACTTAAACTTTGAAATGAGTCTGATACTGAAATCAAAATAACTCAATAGTAAAACTTTAGTCTCAACAAATCCACTTTCAAGAGTGATGTTGTCTTCATGGTAACAGAGCAAACCCTCTGTTCCTGGTTTGATATCAGAGAAAGGGATGAAGACACTGAACAAACAGTATCAACCGCGAGCCTCTCGCCTGTGGCAGCGGTACAAAGCATGACGGACACCACGTGCCACCCGAAAGAGCTCCGGCAGCTACTTCACATGATGGAGGAAGACCGGGCCGAGCTGGAAGCTCCCGATAAAGCCGCGCTCACACAGGAAGCTACGTCAGACGCATAAATTCATGCATTCAATTGCAAATTCCCAATGAGCACACACTCGACATCTCGGTGACTTTTTGCTCTTTGGCCAGACTGCGATTCTCTTGACGGACTGCTGCTGCTCGTCAGCCACAGAAAAAGAAAGGTCAGTGAACATGGAGTGCATTATCACTCAATTCCCTCGTCCTCTCCCCAAAGCCCCACGCCCCTGGACTGGGAAGAAACGAGGACGTCCTTAGAGGAGGAGTGTGTGTATATTAAAGAACTCAGCCAGCGTTGTCCATTAGAGTGCATTAGCATTTTGATAGCTCGGGCCTTGTCCTTCCGTGTCACCTGTTAGTTGGTATGTTGTGTGGTTAACCTCATTCTGTCTGTCTTTTCTCTTCCTATTTCCCTTCGTCTTACTTTCTGCTCCACATGCGAACCACAGATTGACAGTTGAGGCAGGCACACTTTATCTTTCCCCCTTTAAGCTTCTGTTAATGAGCGACTCTGCCTCTGGAAAGTTTTTCGCAGAGTTCATAAAAGAACTCTTCACAATTTTATTTCTGCTCCTCAATTCCTGAGCCCTGTCAGTGGACTGCAGTACTCTGAAAAGTTCTGTAATGTGGGGCAGAGACCTGGTGCTGGAGGTCTGGATACAGAACTGGAGATATCTGTTGAAACTGTTTCGTAGCAACTCTGTGATTTGAAGTTCAGATCCAGTGAAATCTAGTGAAAAAAAAGGAAAAGGCCGTTCTCCTCCGTTCTTCTTTTGAAGACAATGTTTTCTTGTGTCTGCGTCTTGTGTCTCTGGAAAGAAGCTACTGGAGGAGCCGGAGAGCAATTGAGTTGACTCAATAAAAGACACAAACATCTGGTCTGTAGTCAGTGACGCATATTTCACTGATATTTTTAGATGGTGAATCACAAACACACACGCAGAGTCAACAGTAATAACAAATGTACCCGGCTGATTATTTGAACGATCGACCGACAGAAGTATTCAAACAGAACCGTTTCCTTGCCATCGCTAACATGCTCCTGCTAAGTGATTTTAAAAAAAGGATGAGAGATAGTTGCTTCATTTCATGTTACACCCAGAAGACCTTGGTGCTATGCTAGTCCTTTAGCCCCGTGTTTTCAGATTTAATCAAATGTAAAACAAAACATAAAACGTTTGTGATGATGACCCCAGTTTCTGAACCCCATGACTGCCATGTTAGTTCATATTTATGTCTTGCCACATTTATAGATTCTTGTTCAGGTCATGTCTGCCGTCTTGTCCTCAGTGGAGCACGGGGTTGGCTAGTTTATGTCACTGTGCATTGTTTTGTCTGGCACTTCCCCTGTCTTACTGTGAAAATAACTCTCCTCTCGTTTCAGGTCACTTGCCCTTCCTGCCTCTTGTGTTTTCCCGCCACTGTGATTACTAGCTCCGCCTTAATGTGCTCCAGCTGTGCCCCATTTCCTCCTGTGTATATATAGCCATATCTTTCCCTGTTTTTGTTGCTAGTTCATTGTGTCCTGTCCCCAGACCTGTGTCCGGATTCTGCGTGTGGCTCCTTATTCCTGTCTGGAACGTTTTTGTTTGCTCTTTGATAGTGCTTCTTAGTTCTGTTCCCTCGTTGTGAGTGATTTTCTGTTTTTGTATTTGTACCTTTTTCCAAGCTCGGCTTTTTGTTATATTAAAATAGTGATTTTCCCCTTGAGTCTGCATCTGGGTTCGTTCCTGTGTGCACTGGCATAACAATGACGGTCAGTGTCCTGATCATAAAAGGATCCGGGCTTGGCGTCCTGAGCTCAGACGTGCTGTTTAAAGACCAATACCCAAGAATGACTCTGTTTAAATGTATAACACAAACCAGGCCATGTTCAAACAGCTGAACATAGCCTTTACTCCCCCGTCTTTTTTCTGAATCATATTCTTCACTGAACAAAGAAATTCTGAGGAGGTAGTTCAATTTCTTTCCATATTGACTTCCGTCACATCATCGGAGCCAATTAACTCAGAAAGAAAAAGACGCCATTATTGACAGATGAGGCGGCAGAGAACAATGCGCTTTTATGGATTTGACTTTTGATTTCTCCATCTATACAACAATAATAGCAGCTGCCACTGTTGAGGAGGCAATTGGTGTTTCTTTTTCTGTGTGCACTGACAAAAAGGTTACAGCTCAAACATCCCAAGTAAGACTGGAGTCATGGATGGGGATTTTTCTCTGTCATGATATTGTTTTATAAAAATAGGTCAGGAGTGGAGGAGGATAGCAATCATCAAACACACACAAACAGCAGCTCTCTGTATTTTCCCCTCTACATATCAAGATTGTCAACAACACGCTCCTCATATCAGATGTCTGCTCCTTTCTTAAGACGTCAGTTTTGCTCCTTTCTGATAATATTTTAACAAACTTTAGAGCTTGAGTCAAAGTGGACTGAGGAGATCTGATGTGGACACACATCAAAAGGTGTAAACAAAAGACTTTAGAAACACAGAGGAAGGGGTAACTTTTCAGCTACAACACAATTAAAAACCTTACTAAAAAGTACCAGAAGTAACACTAGCTATGCAGTAACGTAGGGTTCAATAAGAGTGTTGAGGGAGATGGGAGCCTCAAGCAGCCTGAAAGCCAACATCAGAGCCAACAATCGGATTTGCGCTGATATTGAGTTGGGTATCGTCTACATAGCAGTGACATGAAAAGTATACCTGTGTGTGTGTGTGTGTGTGTGTGAGAGAGAGAGAGAGAGAGTGGATGATTGGGTCCAGCAAAGTGGCATACAAGGCAAAGAGGATAGGCCCAAGTACAGAGTCTTGAGGATTGCCTGTTGTGAGGTAGTGCAGTACAGATCTTTGTTTTGTGTCACATGACGTACTGTAATGAACCAGTTCCAATCTCAGCCTGTTTAACTCACCCAACAGTTTCTCCATTACACCTCATCCACCACGTCTTTTATGACACGTGGGTTTATAGCGCAACACCTTGCAGCTCTAAAACCAGGGATTTGGGTCATCAGCTTTTATTGGCATAATATCAACTCCCCTTTCAAACACATCAGGAAGAGCAGAAAGACTTCGGCACTAAGTCTGCAGAGAAAGAGCAGGACACCTCAGACTGAGATCTGGTCTGAATCAAGATGATTTAATTATGATTTAGTTGCTGAGGATATTTTGGTTTTCTGGTAACTGCAGGATCTTTCCTAGTGTTAGATCCATGGAAGCAGCGAACACTAATGTGGGCAAAATATAATTTTTGTTCATTTAAGATAATAAATAGTTTTTTTCTACCTCTGGGAAATATTTGAAAGATAATTATAGTTCAGACTTGGAGTTTGCAACAAATACGTTCCACAGAGTCTCCTGACTTTTAGTTAATTTGTCCCAGGGCAGCACGCTCACTGCTAAATCAGGAAGGTTAACAGGCCCTTGTGTTTTAATCTCGAAAAAAAGGCACATTTCCATTTAGCGGATGTGACTTTTAAGACCATTAATATAATGAGGAGGCTGAGAATAATAATCAGCGGCTGAGGCATCATCTTCTAAATGAAGGACACTCTAGCAGATGTCAGTGGAAATATGTAACGCTGTGAGGACTGCCACATCTTTGTCTAAAAAAAAATGAGTAAAAAACTTTGGACCTTCATTTTTGTGATTCATGCTCATTTCTTTGGTTTAAAAGCATTAGAATACAAGGCGTTGGTTGACTGGACTGAACAACTGGACTGCAAACATTTGCTGAGCTGCACCAAGAAACGTAAACACGTGTTACTCGTGAATGCAGTTTCTGCATGGTTGGAGGTGTGGAAGGGAACATGACTATCGTAAGAGCTTTGGAGACACCCTGCTTTCTGGTATGAAATGGTTGTTGGTGTTGAAGTCTAAAACATGTCTTTTCCCCTCCAGTGTTTTTTTTTTTTTAGACATTATTTTATAGCATCTGTTAAATATTTTCTGCCTAGGTACAACATGCACATTATCTACTTTATTAAATGATGTATTTTGTTTAAAATTCAAACTCAAACTTCACGGCCTCGCAGGTTTGGTTAATTCTCCCCTTGTCACTGAGAAGCACTTAGAAGTGCAGCATGTCAGACTGTGCAGTGACACACACCTGATCATTTCACTGATGTTTCATCAAAGTTGTTCTGTTTCATTTCCACCTCATTTCCAAAGAAATCGGTGCATAAATGGTCACATGGTGCGTTCATTGGTGAAACAAACAGACGTCCAGGGACGCAAACAGAGCAGGCACAGGAGCAGAGTTTATATAGCAGACACGGTCAAAGATGATGATTGAACTCAGGTGTGAGGCATCAGGTGCCAACGCCCACAGGAACAGGAAGCCAGAGAGGGAGCAAAGGACTCAAGTTTCAAAGTAAAACAGCGCGTAAAATTTCAAAAAAAAAAAAAAAAATTGTGAGACCAAGTTTGAAATATATCTGATGTCTCTTAAAATCTTTCACGTGTCAGGGCATAAATTGAGCTCCTGCCGTTTCTGTGACTGGCTTTCAATTTGAAATCAGTCTGTGTGTAGATTTACAGTGTCTGACATCCCACACTATAAAAACTCATTCCAGGGATTAAAAGGCCATTTTACCAGGTTTTCCTGAATAAATATCAACACATGTTCCTGACATTCCTATGATTCCAGTATCGGCCTCATTCCATTGCTCAGAGCTGTAATTCAAGTGAGGCCAGGTGATGTATTCATGACACTTTCACAGATATCTGTAGATCCTCGCTGGTCCCGGGGCCGAGTCAAAGCCACCCGTGATGGATGCCTCCCCATGGCTCATAATAGGCCACAAAACAAATTGAAACCCCCAGCATGGTGCCATGATACATCAGGTTAATTTGACGTAACCAATTTAAAGTGTCATTGTGGTTTGGTGATGGATGGCGCCCAGCTTGACGTGGCGGGTGAAAGCGGTGACATACAGACGTCATTTATCACACCTCTCCTGTGCCACCCCCCCCATAAGGGAACATCAGTGCAAAGGTGAGGATACTGTGAAGTGGATGAGGGGATTTACTTTCTTCTCCTTCAATATTCCGATATCGATTTCATAAAATCTGTTTGGGTGCTTTGAACTAAATGATTGATGACGGATTTGAAAATGCGATGTCTTGTAAAAGGTTGAAATTGTTTTGAGTTGATGAAGTCAAACAGCATTTTCTCAAATTGTTGCAGAGCTTTGTCTTAATCAAACTTTAAACAAGGCTTTATTGACAGGAATGAATTTCCTTAGCGAGCGTCAGCTGCAAAACTGTTTTGCTTCACAAATTACAGGCAAATGTAATTTTCTTTTGAACTAAATCCGTTCTATATTAGCCTCTGTACAGTCTGCACGGGAGTCAGGATGTGAGATGTTCTTTGTTCTTTCTGACTGGACGACCTGCTGGTTCAAATTGTGCCGACGTGACACAAAAACAAAATGCAAAATGTAATCAAGACGCTGCACAGCCGAGACATTTGAAGCCATTCTGCTTCCAAAGGTTTAAACTGCTGATTAGCTTTGAAGGAAAACTTCAGAAACCAGCTGCACTGGAGCCACACACAGCGAAACGATTCTTCATCCCCTGAATGAGACACTTTCTCCATCGACGGGGTTTTCTTTTGGAGCCAGACTGATCAGAGCCGACAGTTATTATCTGGGAGATAATGCCTGTCACGATGACTGACGCTCATTTTCTGCAAGATGACGAGACAAAAGCGTCTCATCTCCGTGGCTCAGCCGTGTTAATTGTTTTTGTTTGCTACTTGAACTGCAGCAATAAAAGCAAGACGACAACGACGTTTCCTGGTGGTTTATGGGACAATCTGAAAATGCGAGGCTGAGGAATCGAATGGGTGATCCCTGAAGAAGGTGGGAACACTTTAGAGTGCAGAGTTAAGAATGACAGCATCTTGTTTATTTTTTTTTTTTTCATACGTGATATTTCACCCTGCTGCCCTCACTGCCCGCTCCCTGGGGCATTACAGTAAACACATCATGCCTCTGCCATATTTGTTTTGGCTCCTGCAGGACCGACTCCATCCAGACCTTTCCTGCCTGAGGCCGAAGTCCCAGCAGCCTCTGCTCAAATCTGGGCTTCCAAATGGTCTGTGAAGGTGTCGGCTGCCCAATACATGTCAATTTATTTATACGTATACTAGAACCAGGCGGACTCTAGTATAGGAGGTGAAATCGAAATTGCAATTGAAATCTCTGTTATTTATTTGTGGCTCACTCACTGTCATTCCTGTTGGTCTCATTTCTTTTCTTCAATATTATTTATATGATCATGAGATCTGATGCAGTGTGAACTGCGATCAAAAGCTCCTTTTCATGGAACTATACAAGGGACAAGAATCCTACAAACAAACTAAAACATTTGAGCTCAGTGAAAATGTTTTTGCATCAAATAAAGATAAAAATAAAGGATATGCATTAAAAAAAAGCTTCTGAAAACATGAAGAAATACAAAGAAAGTGTTTGAAAACACTCCAAAAACACTCTTCCAACTTGCTGATGGAGGAAGACAGACGTCTCAGCAGAAGAACAAACGCTACAAAGGATTTTATTCTAGAGTTATCAGACATCTATGAGTAAGCTTCAGCAAGTTCAACTTCTCCCATCGCACCGTGATAGAATGTAATGATGGTTCTTTTCTTTCTGTGTCTCCAGCAGTGAGATTGTCTCCAAAGCAGGCCGGAGTGTTGGTTCATATATAAAGTTTTAGTGATGAGCTAAATAAGATGAAGAGCGATTGAGGGACATCGGGAAAAGAGCAGAATACGAACAGAGAGCCGCTTCAGGAAGGCTCCAGGGGAACAAGGGTTGCTGTGTTGCTCATATCAGGGTGAACAGTTCCAAAGTAACTGCTCTTTAACATTTCTGTAATCCTTTTCCCTGTCTGCCTCACAGAGCTGGGTGGCGTAACAATGATGCTTTTCAGACACAAGGTCGCGGTTTCTCTGTGAGGATCCACAAACCTCGCCAAGTGAAAAACAGCTCAATGCCAATCTTGTTGTCGATGGTTGTCCGAGAGGTGGTTTTTTTCAGCAGAGAGGAGAGGATTTTATTCAACATCTCATCCCCGTGAAATGTAAAACAACACGATACAAGGTTATAATTTATTTTAACGAGTTTATTCAGCTGTTAACATACGGTATTTGTCTTCCCAGTTTAAAGTTGCTGGCAGAGCTCGAGCATTCAGCTCCTAACACGGATGACCACCCAGCAACTCATAAATGTCTCAGAGCTTCGAACTTCCAACACATTTTAATCAACCAGCAGAAGAGGAACAGATTGAAAACTCACAGGAGTCACGGCTGCTTCTCCAGACTCTGACCATCCAGATCTTTGCTCACGTGTCCTTTAAAGCATCCCTCCATTGCCTCACTTAAATAAAGATATTTATTCCCTCACTCTGCCCTCGATGAAAAGCCAATGTCATCACCTTTTCACAAATCCCCACAAAGGTGATTAATTAAAGCAATTAAGGCAATGACGCTTTCAATTAAAGCAGATATGAGCTGAGTGGAGTGGCGAGGAAAGTGCCTGTGGGCTGGAGAGGTGATGGAGATGGAAAATATGACCCGCAGAAAGCAATGAATTGAATGAGGAGGCTCCACCTGAGGAGAGATGAGGAGATGGAGAGGGGGAGGAAGAGGAAAATGCAAGAAATTAATTACGTCTGAGCTCATCTGTTAACTTCTCCCTGCAGCTGTGACTGGGATCGTTCCATCAGACGAGAGACTTAATCCAGTTTGTTTCAGTTCCACAGATTACATTCACACAGGTATTATTGTTCATCCACGTGTACTCTTGAGTCAGTGCTGGTACGTCACAGGATTTATCTTGTTTCCTGACTTTTACTTATGATTTGAGACTGCTCCCTGTAATATACATGTTCCAGTGCTGTGGGCCTGCCACTGTGTTCAGGTGTGGCTCCACAAACCAGGCCTGGGTGGCGCTCACGGACGAGCCTGACAGTCCCGCAGGGAGCCGATCACAGGCTGTAAATGATGCGATCTGATGCTGTTAAAGTCACAGGATGCGGATCGGATGATTGAAGAACGGAGCCCGAGCATATGGAAATAGAAACGTCCCTGAGCGAGAAGCTATAAATCCAAATCCTTAAACACAGCAGATATCGTCCACTCTTCATTTACAAGTTTCATTTAAAATAAAGTGATCAGCTTCGACCAGACCCGTAAAAAAGAAAAGGAGTAAAACAGATAAACGGCCGCTGTCAGCTGTTAAAACATCATTAAGAATACTGGAGCTAAGCTGGGTGTAACTCATCACAGGAACCATTATCGTTTATGAAAGCCGTTATCTGGTCTGATCAATTTTCTACAGCCAGAGTGGGAGGGGCAGAGAAAGAGAGATGGGGACAGATGTGGTTCGGTTCCTCTGTCACATCTGTATCTTTGGCTCTTGTGATTTCCAGGAGCACGTTCGGACTGGCTCTTTGTGTAAAATCCATCCAATACGTCTCCATAACGACTGTCCCCTGCTTATTTAGGAGCTCAGATACAACCGCCCTGTAATCTGTGCTCAGGAAGCAGCTCTGGAATGTTTTCACATGACTGAATCTGTGCTAGGTGTGTGTAATTGCACTCGACATACATCAAATTAAAGGCAGCAGAGGGGCTGATCGCACTCAGCTGTTCATGCTCCCCTCCTTCCTGCAGACGGACGTGTTGCTTTGGGTGACAAACACGCGGCTGTGAATGTCTGCTCCTGATGAGGTTAACACTGATGTAAATGCTGCGTAGGAAGTTAGAATGAACCTGAGTGTTCATGAGAAAGATGCACGATGGTTCAAGAAAGAACATTTGAAACTCAACATTTCTTTAACTTCCGATCACAAAATATCTGCTCTGTTTAAGGGACTGACATTTGATCAGGAGTAAAATGGTGAAGCTCTAGTTCGAGTTCTTGTGGCAGAAGTATACCTCCTGGAACAGTTCATAGGATACATGGCGTTCCTGTCTTCGCTGTATGTCACGTATGTAAAGTGTATGAGCTTTCCCTGTTGGGGACGTCTGTGTCTTTCCAACTGTTCTGCTGTCAGGGATTATTAAAAATCACAGAGCAGCCGAGTCGGTTGTTTGGTTCAGTAAAGCTGAAATAATTAAAGCTGATTGTTTCTCTGAAACAGGAGTAGAATGTGGGTTTCTGACCTCCACCATGAGCTAATGATCACTGATCTGTGCAAAGGTTTTGTTCTAATTTGGCAGAAAACATTCCAACATAAATCTCCAAGGCTAATTAGCTGCATATAGATTCCTCTGAGGCGGCTGCTGCTTGTGTGTGTGTGTGTGTGCATGTGTCAGGTTGAGAGACTGTGCAGACTCCTCCGGATCTGTCTCGTCAATAATGGATGGGAAGTTGAAACTCTGAAAATACCCTGCGCTGGGACAGTGAGTTTTGAATGGCCTGAGGAGCGCAGGAGGCGGAGCTCCCTGGCAGCAGCTGGTGAGCAGCTTCTCCAGAGTCTCGCAGTCACACGCGCTTATCTCCACATGGAAACACCCAGGGAATATTTGCACTCCCCGTGCGTCGTCCATCTGCACACGTTAGTCTTAAGTGATGCTTTGACAGACTCGGTCCTCGCTTCTGTCTCACGTGTGGGTGTTTCGTCACATGCTAACAGCAGTGAAGTGCGGTCTCATTCCTGAAGGCCATTACACCAGTTAAAGGTGAATGTGAACTGCAATTAAACGGCAGTAAAGGTGTCTCTGCAGGTTGAGCTGAGGCCGATCACAGATTTGAAGTAGCCTCTTCATCTTCAGGTGTGTGGTGTGGTAGCTGCACTGCTGCGGTGCAACACACCCGTGGCCATTACGCAACACGGGATTATACAAAATCAACACGCAACCTCCCGCAGAATGTGTCAAGCATGAGAGGTGCTGCCTTTATACGCAGGCCGTGGGTGAGCAGTCATTTAATGAGCAGGTTCTCAATCAGCTTTTGTAATTGCAGTTCCATGTTGGGATAATGACTCTGATTGCACCTGCATGCAGGAGGACGTGCAGGGCCGGCTGCTGGATTGATGACGTAGGAGCACGGTTTGGAAGGCTTTGGGATTTTGCGTGCGCTCTCATGTGGACTCCTGCAGCCTGCCGAGGAACAACACACGAGATAATCCCAGACCGGAGGTTCATCGTTTGGCTGGTTTTTCAGAAGGGGGTAAATTATTTAAATGTGGTCGTCCTTCACAGCGGGGGACAGCATTAAAGAAAAAGAGTTTCTACACAAGCAGTTTATGAGAGGCGTCCTCAGTGGTGTCTCATCCCTGCCCCTGTGCATTAATAAACTATTATTACTTTAAGAACTTCTAATTGGATTTACCAAATAGGTTTTGGTGGAAACACATTTGCTTTGAGAAATATTCAGTGGGAACATGATTAAAATAAAAAGTGGTTTTGTTTGAATGGAAGTGAACATATATAAAGGACATGCAGCTGTTGGCTGTGATTATTTTCCACAGACCTTGAGCTTGTACATGAAGCAGGCATGCGACAGAAATTTAAAAAGTTAATTGTTGGCTTGTCAGCTGTGAATAGACAGAAGCGAGAGCCATGAAGAGTTGGGATCGTGGAAACTATCGTGATGCTTTAGTGCGGCTGCAGGCTTAGCGCACGTGGGGCACATGCACGCAGACGCACAGACTGTTTCCATTGGGTTGTTTCCCTTCAGATAACCTAATACCTTACTTAAATTTGAAAAGCAGGCTAGAACCATTAAAGGCAAAGCACTGGTGCTGAAACTCACATTGAGGCTTTGCAGCTCAGAGAAAATTGACTCACAATCAAAACGCTCCTAATCCATTCTGAACCGTCTAGGGTTCGAGCTCTTATCTCCTGCGAAAGATGCTCTTCTGGGATTGGGTGAATGAGCGAGTGTTGCCGCGCCGCAGTGCGTGCACTCGTCTCTCTCGTGCGTGCGTGCGACTGAATTACTCAACGTGTCCAACTGTTGTGTGTGACCTTTTCAGGCAAAGCACCAAATCTGATTGATATCACAGCAGGGGGAAATACCCAAGTCACTCACTGTATCTTTATCATTCATGCGACTCCCCTTCCCTCATCTCGTCCTGCATGTCCTCTCTCCATCGATCTCCTTCCGCCCATCCGTCCCTCTCCACCTCTTTTCTCTTCATTTGTTTCCTCACTTTGCTATTCCCCATCCGCTCCTCTCGACGCGCCCAACGCCTCGTCGTTATTTCCTCTCATTCTCTGCCTTCCTCTGTCTCTGATGGACAGAGCAGACATGGCGAGGTAAATTGGGATGTAGCTGCAATGACAGACCCTTTGTATTGATTTGTTCATTTTCATCATCCATCACAGTGTGCAGGCAGGGCCCAAACACACACACACACACACACACACACACACACACACACATGCACACACGTGCAGCAAGAAGAAACCTGTCCAGGTCCCAGGCCCAGTAAACTAATCACATTACCTTGATGGAGTGGACCAGTGAAGCTCACAAGGCCGCAGAGCTCGAGAGAAACACAGAGAAAACCTTGTGCTCCTGTCTCCTCTTAGACTAACGCTGAAGACAATCAACAAGATGAACAGGCACGAGGCGGATCTAACCACACGATGAACGATGGAGATGTTCATTAACCCCGCCCCCTGTTCCATTTGCATTCAGGCAGTTTGAGTTGCAGGTGCAGGGATTCAGGTGTTAAACCTTCTTTCCGGCCGCCTACTACTTTAGACTTGCTTTTGATATTTATTTCATATTTCTTATCTGCATTCATTTCAAACCAATTATTGAGAATTTCAGTTTTCGAATTCCTTCTTTATAATGAAAGGACCAGTGTGTTGGGTAAGATGCCTCTGGTTGTGAGTTTGAATATCCTCTTTCCTGCGTTTCAAGCTGACAGTGGCACCTGGCTGATATTTAGCTTTGAGACAGAAAACCAGAAAAATGTAGTTTCACTGTTTAATCCTGAACTGAAAATAATAAATTAATAAACTCAGTTGAATCTTTTGATCGATAGCCCTGACCTGTCCATCCCCCCTCAGGAGAAAAGTTTGCTGGCAGAAGTCCCTGACGGCAAACTTCTTCTCAACCCTGTTTAAATGTGGCCAAGTGGTATCTGCACTCAGCTGCTGCACATGAGGTTTTCTCTATCAGTTACAAAAACACCAAATTGATAAATCATAGTTCATTAAAATCATCTGAGACATTTGCTACGCGTGTAATTATTGTTTGGACTGTTTCTGTTAGAGGCAGCCAGTAACATGTAGGTACAGAAATACAAATGCAGAGTTATGAAACAGAAACCTTTAACCTGAACATCAGATATCATGGAAGGAGTTTCCTCAGATAAAGTCCTACACGAGACCAAATCCTACAATTACAAGAACAATCTTGTTCCACCGAGTTAAAACTGTCATAAACAGAACAACCAGCTGTAAGACACTGCGGTATAATTACACTGTCGTTGTCTGATTGCTGTGTAATTATGGAAATATTCCTCAGCAATTTAAAGACTGGTAATTAAGGTTCATGCATTAAAGATACAAATATGAATTGCACTTGGGAAGGGTATATCGCCTTCAGCCGGGGAGATTTCTCTGCAAAGGCCATGGAGGAACTGAACTTTTCTGTCTCCTCGCTCAATAACACCGCCGCCGTGTCAGAACCTATCCTCACTGTCAGTCTGGAAATGATTGTCATCTATAAAGATTCCATTGAAAAGGGACCTTTGCCAAACCTTCAATTACTTAGAGTGTCTTCAGAGTCATGTGACAGAAGAGATACAGGACGTGTTTCACCTTCTCACCTAAAAGGCAGGAGAAGTGTCCTCTCGTCTGAGAGATGAAATCACAGCACTTGAAGTCTGAATATTAAAAAGTGAACTCAATGGAAGCGAACTGCTCTCATGTTTAATCAGACGAAGGCACACTCGCAAATGAAAGCGGGGACATGAAGAGACCCAGTAATGTAGAACGTTGTCTGGAGGCTGGAGGACAAAGGGTTTCCAGGGGTTACAGAAGACGTGACATGGGGCCAGTGTGTGAGCAGAGGGATGAAGAGGTAATAATAGAACCGTGATGATAAGATTGTCTCAAGCAGACAGAAGCCGTGAAGGACGGAGACGCATTTAAGAGCATAAGACAAAACATCAGTCATAACGAACCTCTGATCCCATCTCGTTCTGCAAGTGAAAGACATCTCTTAAAGGAGATGACGTGCTGTCGTTGAGTTGAAAGCTTTTTATAGATGTTCAGGGACATGCATGTGTCTTTGATTTAAAGCTGGTTTGCGGTTTTAAGCAAAGTGCCGCAAGAAGTCAGGATGGAGACGTGACTGAATTTCATCAGAGTTCATTTTCCACGGGAGGAAAAACTCGTCTCACATTTACGATGCAAAGAAGATTCTAAACTTCTAAACACACTGAGACATCCATCAGGTTCTCTATTGAGGAACACACATCATCTGTGCAAATGTGAAAAAAGATGTATTCCATGGGCACAGCCTATAGCTCCAGCTGTGCTACAGCACAGTGTCTCCTTTGGACTCGTTTGTAAAGAGCAACGATGAGAACCCGCTGCAGAGACAATTGGACATCTGATCCCTTTCACCAGAACAACAGGACAACACTGAAATCCAGCAATGCCTCACTTGCGGATCCATTCACGTAAATAACAAGGCGCCACCATGTAAGGATTTGTGTTCTCGTCTTTGAACAATGCTGAAACAGTTTGGACTCCAGTTTATTTCATTATTTGTTGTTCACATTACTTCCTGCTCCCTTGTTGGTCCGTTTCTTCTGTTCCCTGTGTGGTCTTGCATCTCTGTTTGTTCCTGTTCAGCTGCCACCTTGTTCCCTGATGTTTCCTTTTTCTGCTTTGTTTTGTTGTTTCCATTCCCAATTTTTTTTTTTTACTGTTTGCTTCCTGAGTTTTTCTTTTCCTTGCATCTCCTGCTTTTTTCTGTTTGCCTGCTGCTTCAAACTAAATTCAATACTGACACACTGCTGGTCCTGTCATCCTTCATCCTGAACCAGACCCACATGATCTGACATCAACTGCTTCTCAAAGCGCTCTGATTCAACTCAAGCACTGCTCATCAGCCCAACACCTCTGCATGCGTCAGAATGGGAACTCATTACTTCCTGGTTTTAACACTGAGACTTGGTGTCCCTCAGGGCTGTGTCATAAGTCCTCTTCTACTCTGACTCCATTCCAGTGACTGTGTATCGTGCCACATTTCACACTCCTACAATGATGATGCCACTGCGCCGGCCTCAGATAACGATCAGGCTACAGAGGGGAGGGGTGGTAAAAAACAAAAAAGAAGCTAATCTCTTAACAGTAGTAAGAGCAAAGAGCTCCATCATTGACTTCATAAAAATGTGGAGGTGATCAGGCTCCAGTCGTCATAAACGAAGGCATGGCGGTGAGATGGCCCTGCAGGGGGAAATCACATCCATGCTCATGTGAGCTAATGGCTGTGGCTGGATTGCTTTTATTTTATTTGTTGGCTCTTGTGTACCCAGGCAAACTGTGAGCTGGCTGGCAAACACAGAAACTCTCTTTCACTCACACAAACACTTTGTGGCAGAAGACGGGTTTCTGTATGTGTGCGAGAGAACTCGTGTTCCTGCTGACTTATCTTCTCACTAGTAACACTAACAAGTACAAACACAATCATGCCGGAGTTTTTTGTTCCGAACCTCTGAGAGCCTGAGATGAATCTAATGAGCAGAGCACAGCTGACCCGACCAAAGCAGTTCTGAACCTGAGTATCAGTTCCTAACATTCTGAAGTGTCCTGATGGGCTCAGGTTGGGCATTCACACTCCTCAAGCAGCCGTTTGAAGCTGTGAGCTTCTCACAAAGATGGAACCACGTCACACACAACTCACGGTGACTCTGCCTCAACACCTGCAGATCACTGTTTCATTTGAAATTGCTGTTTCCGTCCAACTCCAGAGCAGGCGGCAAGGACACTGAGCGTGCGTTTGATGTTCAACACGCATGCAGAGACACCCACAGAACCATGAAGGCTTGTATAGACCTTCATGAAATTCAGGCTTCGGCTGTAAACCCGCTGAACCACGAAGTCAGAATGAAAAGTGCAGCCTGGTTACTGACGCTTCATAAGTGGGAGCAGACTGAGGCGGCAGCATGTACATGTGAATGTATGTAGATGCAAATAAAAATAGCTCTCTCTCGTTGCATGTGCAGCAGAAAGAACAGCAGATGTTTGAAATCTGTCCCGATCTACTAAACATGAAATGCTGCTGCGGCTTCCGTTCCACGCTTGCTCTGTTCACTGACAGTTAAATAAATAAAGTTATTTTTGTATGGAGGCTGCACGAGTTCCCTGCAGGGTTTTCTTCCAGGTGCTCGGCCCCCACCCCCTCGAAGCTTTCCCATCCCTCTTTGAAATGACAGGATTTTATGTAGTTTTATTTTGTGTGTTTGTGTAATTCCACATATTTATGATTCATAAATAATGTAGAGTGGCTTCACAGTAATGACTAGACATACACACATGTGCACACACACACAGCATAACACATTAAGATAAACATCCCCTCAACTCCATGGTGTCATTTTATATTTTCCCATCAATAAATGCCTCCATATAAACATGTAATTTCCCCAAAGGCATGAGTGGCTCTTCCATATATTCAGTGTGTGGGTTAGTTATTGCTGTGAATCCCTCTCCCTCAGGGTTGTTTCCTGCTGCTGTCAAGTCAAGAACTATGTCTTCCATGGCTCCATTTCATGCCTGAAATATTTTCCCTGACTCCTTGTTGCTCCTTTGTTATACCATATATTATAAGTTGAAACACAGTTCAGGACACACGTGCAGGGGATTCGTTTGCCTCACCTCTGGAGAGACAGAGTTTTACCCCAGTTAGAGTGCTGCCTGCTGGCTGTGACCTCCGGTTCCTGCTCCCAACTACCCCATGGTCCTCATCAAGCAAACCTGTAGTCACCTGCTGCTCCGATGGAGGAGCAGTGCGGTCAGAACCTTTTTTACTAGAACCTCTGATTTTAAACTGCCCTCATCTATGTCTCAGCATCATTTTCCCTGGGCTCTGTGGCACACTGGGTGGCATGGTGACTCCAAACTCTCTGCTCTGCCGACCTGATCATCATCACCCCAACACTTAGGAAGCCAGGAGTTAAGATGGAGGCGATTCAAGTCCAGACCAGCTGCAGGTGTGTCCAGGGTGCAGGTCCCAGCAGGTCTCTTGGTGAGGACGTCGGTGTGTGTGTGTACCATCCAAAGCACTAGGATTTGAAATTCACTCACACCCCTGACACCCCATCCATCACTATGTGTGTGTGTGAGACTGCAGATGCGCCAGACTGTGAGGAAGCCTCGGTTACAGCAGCAGTTACTGCACCATTAAGCACATACACACACACGCATATATGTCACAACTTATACACATGCACAACATCCGCTGCGAGCCTCCGATAAGAGGAACGGCTCTCGAAACAAAAATCAAAGGATGAAAGCAGGAATGAGCACAAGTGGATGATGTTACTGTCTCTGACTCTTTACCCGAAGACGTGTCCTCTGAAGCAGAACAGGGTGCGGCTGTTATAACAGCATCAGTGCAAACGCACAGAGATATCAACGCCTCAATTTGCCTCTGTGTCATACTCCCAAAAAGAATAGCTGCAAACGATCCGCTCGCAGAGCAGAATCTGTTTATAATCTGAGCCGGCTCATGTGTGAGAATGAAGAGCTGCATATTTACTGGATGGTGTTCAGCGACAGCACGTGCATGAATTTGCCGATGACACTCGCAAGCCTCTCTCATCCCATCACCCCCCCCCCCCCCCCCCCCCCCCCCCCCCCCCCCCCCCGAGATGGCGAGCACCTGCTATCTGCTTCAGACCTCTGCGCTGCCATCACGAGATGCTCTGCTGTGTGCGTACGTGCGCGTACTGAGGTGTGATGAGTCGTGTGCTGAGTGGGCCTGAGCTGCATGGCACAGTGTGACTCAAGTCCTGTGAGAGGCACGCCTCCCACATTTGTGAGCCTGCCGGGAGCCAAGCAGCGTGCAGGCCAGCTCTAGATCTACGGCGCGCACACGTCCATATCTTTTAGATGTGAGTGTGGGTTGCCATCACAACTCCACCTCGTCCTCCTCGTCACACCCGAGGGTGACGTCGCTCTGGTGTTCCCCGTGTTTCGATAGATGCTAATATATTGTGAAGGAAAACACATTGGTCCTGGTGACCATAAAACCTACAGGAAAACTTTTCCATCCTCACTTGTATTACTTTTTTTCTTGCCACAAAAAAAAAAAAAATGTTCTTAGCAAGAATATTTACATGCATGCTCCAACTGATTGTGTTTCTGAGAAACAGCAGCTCTTAAAAACCAACACCAGCCAAATATTAAACACTAAAACAAGTCTGACTTCATGAGCAGAAGCCTCCTGAGTCTCACTGACATTTGACAATACATCAGTTTATAACCGGGGAGATGGGTTTACTCTGAGAATCATATTAGATTCTGGTATATTGAAAAAAAACAGCATGAAGGGAGGGGGAAACTCACCTTGTCAATGAGATGGATAACAAGAAGAGGAGAACCGTAACTATCTAAATAAAGCTGTCTCGTTGGCAACAAGTAATACAAAGAAAAACACCAGTAACATTTCAACAAACATTCTCATTAGCACCTTTGTGTATTTTCAGCTCCACCTGTCTCCACACATCATCTATTTCTAAAGAAAAACTTCATTCTTAGTAAGATTTGTCAATTCCACCCAGGAAGTGTCTGACTTTGACATTATGTGTGATACGGTGTCGTCCCTGTCGCTACAGCCGCCTCACCGAGAGTCGCCGCCGCTGAAGGTCCGCGAGGGATGGTCTCAATGTCAAGAAATGAAAATGAGAATAATTCATGCCGAGGCTCTCCATCACACCCGTGGGAGGGATGAATAAACCAACGCAGTGAGTCCCACTCACCTGCAACCAAGGACGAGGCCTCAAACTCCCGCGGCCGCCCTGACCCCATTTTAAACTGATAACTAATAACGTCTACATTGTTACAGAGCCGCTTCCGTCTCCATCTGTCCCACTCCTCCGCCCATCACGTCGGCATTATTCATTGCCAGCCTTTTGAATGGTCTGACCTGCACCTCCCATTATGAGTCATGGGTTACATACACATGCAGCATCTGGGCGAGAGAAGCCTCCACACGGAGGCTCTCTGGTGTCGTGCTTGGGATCATTTTTTATAGTTCGGCTTGACTTGCGCTCGGGAAGTCTGTTAAACATATTTAATATTCACTCAATAAATATGATGATGATGGGTGAATATGGAACAAGAAACCAGTCATTAGGACTGAATTTGAACATAGTGCCTCTCTGCAAGACAAGAGACATTTGTCAAATAGATCCATTTGGCCCTTTGTGAAATATACATAACAACACAGAGCCAGTTCTACGTGGAGCATCAGCTCTGTGTTTTAAATGCACTTTCTGGATCTTCAGCATTCTGTGCTATTCACTAAGTTCACTGAGGCTCAACTCAGAACACAGAGCCTTGACCTGGAGAAGAAGTCACCATCGCGATCGTTGTCAACAACTACGTCACCCACATCGATGAATCACAGCCCCCCGCCACTTCAGGCCTGTGTTCAAAGCAAAGCTCGTACGGCGGACCCTAACGTACGAAAGACACACGCACACAGACATTGAATATGAAAGGTTTTCAAATACTCACACGTGTTTGTACTTAATTAGATATTTAGACAGCAGCTCTCGCAACTTCGGGATTATTGCACTTTTTAATGTGTGTGTGTGTGTGTGAGACAGCCCACATGAGAAGAGAGAGGAGAGAGGTCACCTGGGAGTGTTTGTGGATAAACCCTCCACTGATTTGTCTTATCCACCTTAAATAGCAGCATGTAACCAGGTGAGATTAAAAGTGTTATCTGTAATGAACAGATATTAAAAGAGCTTCAAAACACGCACACACACCATCACTTCAGAAACACACACACACACACAAGGAGACCCACTTCTGAAATTGTGTAAACAAAACCAAAGCTGGGAGAAAGCTCACAGCATCGTAAGCAGGATGCCAATAGATTTCCTTTGGAGAGTAAGTAGCCGCTCACCCTTCGATGTCGCATTTTAAGCATGTAATCAAGTCCAGAGTAATTGAATACGTGTAGAGAATGCAGAGGAATGAAGGAGAGGAAACATAGGACAGGGGAGGAGGTAAAAGCAGATGAGAGAAAGCACGACGACTCGAGAGATTGGAAGGAACCAAAGGAGCGAGGAGACGAGGAGATGATCTAAGACGGGAAAAGAGGACGGAGAGCAAGGAGAAGAAAAGAGGGAAACTGCACATATTGGGGGGAAGGAAGGGAGGAAACGGTGAGGGGGAGGAAACACAGAAAAAGAAACGAGTCAGGAGGGAAAGGTGAAAAAGGGGGCGAGAGGAAACAAGAAGCTGAGGCGAGGGATGGCTGAGAATGGGAAGGCTAGAGGAACAGGAGGGGGAACAGATGGAGACGAAACGAAAAGAGACGGAGGGATCAGAGACGAGAGAAAGAAAAGGAGGAGAGAGAGAGAGAGACGCAGTGAAAGCAGCCACACATTCTGCCCTACATCTACTGCTCTGCATTTTAGATAATGAAGAGGAGCAGGGTGGGTGAATAGATTCTGTCACAGCCAACAACACGCAAGGACACTGGCTGTGTGTGTGTGTGTGTGTGTGTGTGTGTTTGTGTGTGTGTTTGTGACTACATCCTCTTTAGACAGGCTCAGGAAGCAGACTACAGAGGTTTAGGCAATTATCTCTCAAACTGAGTGCAAGTACAAAACTGTTTCCCTCCTGTCGCAGACGGAGGAGAAGGAGGCGCTGACACAGACGTAGGAGATGTGTCGATCCTCTGATCTTCAAGCCTGGAAACAGTTTTATCAAACACTCCGGGTTTGATAACATGTCAGTTTATTAGAGCGCTGGAGAAACAGCAGAATGTGTCAAACCATTTGTCTTTGTCGTGTTTATCTCCCGCTACACGATCCAAACCGCTGAGTGTCAGCTGCACGGCAGCAAAGGGAAGGGATGACGTGTGACGTTTCTGAAGCTGCTCTCGGGTCAGATGCATGAAAGACAAAGCGGTTGGACAACGGACACACGCATATGCACGTTAGAAGTAAACACACTGACGCACACCGTTGAATTGAGATTAAATCCAGGCTGTTCAGCACTGCAGGGCACAGTCAATTATTACATTTCAATGGATTGCTTCCTGTTTTATCTTCCGTTCGACAACCACCAGACACACACAAAAACACTCCCTCTATCTAATAAATGCCCCTTGAAAGAAATAAATCTATTTTAAAAAGGGTTGTCTGTATTTAGAGTTAAAGGACTGTGGGGCCAGCAGACATAGGACCTCTCCACTGTGTGACAGCTCCTGAGATCAGGGCTGGTTTTGTTTCCCATTTCTGAGAATAAAAAAATTCAAATAACTTCAGCCTCAACATAGTTTTTCAGGCCGTCGGTGCCGCTGCTGAGATATTCCACGTCCTAAGTGTGTGTACCATGCAAATGAATGTTTGTTTCTAAATTCAACTTTTCCTCCTAACAGATAAATTACCTCCCTTCAAATGAAATTGTCAGTTTCCTTGTGAAATACTGTGCACATAATATAAAACCTTTTTTTCTTTGTCTGGATGATTAGTATTCAAGGGGCAGAAAAGCTCCTTCTTCTTTTTGAAGTTTGGGTTTTATTCACACAGTCTTTCTTGTGTTCTGTGTTCTCTTAATATTTCAGGTCACTCCAGGTAACTCTGCCTCCCTCTCCCTCACTCCCCCATCTCTCCCCCATCACTCCCCCTCGGCCTGTGCCCACAGAGGCAGCAGATTAAGAGCCGGCCTCCACGGATGGAAAGGCAACACACTACAGAGAATATTTTTCCAGTGCTCAGTCAAATGCCAGCTTGCACCTCCATTCTGTTTCCCTCAGTCAACCTCTCCTTTCATTCTCCTTCTCCCTCCCTCTCTCTGTTTCTCTCAAGTGTTCCCAGTGCGTGCTCTCCAACAGAAATCACACACGCTCCGCCCGCCAACCAGAAGCCGCGTGTTCCGACCGTTCACAAACTCCAAAAAGCCACTAAAAGCTCCTGTGAGACGCAGGATGTGGAAACGTGTGAAGGACAAACTGCTCCCAGTTAAAAATGAGCTCGTTCACGTTGGAACGGGAACAAAACTGCATCAATTATTACCAGGGAACAAAAACATCCCAGTGTGGATGGTGAATTTGCAGAAAAAGAGAAAATAATTGCCCTAAATTGATCATAAATTAATAGATTAAGCACCTGTTGTGACTGAACAGTTTGTTTTCCACCCTGTCAGTCACCTCTTCTGGGTAAATACCTCCTAACTCACTTCCTTCCTCTGTTAACGCACAAATGTTTTCCAGCACATTCTGTTTTGATAATGTGGACCTCAACACTCATTAAAATGTAAGACAGCGTGGCACTTTGTCGCCTGGAGGACTGAAACAAAAGACCCAGTTTGTGGATGGATCAAGTCAACGATTAAACTGTTATTCAGTTTGTGTCATTGGAAAACAAGAAGAGTTTTAACTCCTCATCCCCACACACACACAGCGGTCACAAAGCAACATGAGCCGAGGGTCCCTCCGCTGTCGGAATGCCGATCAGCGGCTGCCGTGTGCACGGAGCTGAGCTCTGACCTGGAGGTATGAGGTCACTGCTCCCTCCGTGACGCTTCCCACCGGCAGCAGGGTTAATGCATTCATAAAAGGCTGCAGCAGACAGGCGGGAGCGTAGGTGGGACGTGATGAAACGGATTCAGAGAAGGCGAGGTGTTGCAACTTGTTCCTTCGATGAGATTTCCATGCTTACTTATCTAAAGAGCGTTCTGAAGCCTTGTGAAGCTCCGAGGGGATGAGGAATATCTGGGGACGCACAATTGATTTGCCCCCCCCCCCCACTTCCTCATTCTCACAGGATTAACAGTCACATAGTCTTTACTTATCTTAAATAAATAGAAATCTGTCTCTCTAAGGGGAATACCGCTCTTATTCGTCACGTGAAACATCATCCACACAAACAGTGGACGTTTGAAATCCTCTCAGACCTTCTATTGATAACTCTGCCGTCAAGTCTGGGTCAGAAGATCAAGGAGAGGGTGGGGGGGAAGTGGAGGCGCCGCCCCCACCAAGCCTCGCCGACACTGGTCTGCAACGTTGAGAAGTCACGAGCGTGAGCACTGAGAGGAAGCTCTCTGTGCGCTCATTTTAAATGCATAGGCTAGGTAGATCCCACAGTTTTGAGCAATGCATGTCTGCTCTTCCATTATCCTCTCAGATTTTGTTTGTCTCTGTTTTCACTTCTTTTCTTTCGCCTGTTTACCCGAGACACGCTCGGTAAAACTTTCCATCCCCGTCTGTTTTTTTTTCCTTTCGGTCTCCGCAGGGGTGACTGATAAAGAGCTGGCCTTCATGCATGAGGAGGGAATAAGGGATCCCTCTCTCAGTACCATGGAAGACAAAGAAGTAAACAGAGAGGACACAAGTGAGAAATAATCAGAAACAACTTCAGGCAAAGCAAATCACAGGCAGGCTTATTTGCGGGGGGTAAACGTGCAGGACGGTTATACTCTGAGTCTAGCTGTGGGACAGCTCATGCAACTTTCATGATTTTGTTCGAATCAATATGAATATTTGTCCTTCCACTTAATCATTCAAGAAAAATAAAAGTCAAGATGGTTCAAACGTGAGAAATTACAGATTGGGCTTGGAGAGCACAGAGAGAGGTGAGAGCTTAGCAGAGCCCAGGACCATCCTCCAGCTCCCCCTCTCTCTCCCTCTGATTTGAATCCCTCTCCCCCGTCACTTGTCATTATGGTAAACCCCTTTACATCTGTGTGTTCTGTTTCTGAGCTGCAGACAGAAGACGCGTTTCCCAACAGCATCGACTCACTCAATCAAAAGTCTGGTGAACGATGGGCGGCTCCACAACCCATCTGGTGTCCGTGCCTACAAGCCTTTCAAAATAGCTGCTGCCAGTGCTGCATTCTTTTTTATTTTGGAGCTGAGGGGATTCATAGAGACAGAGATTTATATTTCAGAGATCAGCTAAACCTATGAAACTCGACTGCGTATGTTGCCTCTGCAGCAGAACACCTGAAACATGCGTCACGCCCACTGAGGGGAGTCATGGAGACACTGACGGGACTGCGTCTCTCACAGAAACAGTAGCCCCCAGTGGCTGCAGGCGGCACTGCAGGACTCCTGGTGAAATACATCTTTATTTACTCAGCTTGAGGGATCATTCAGATAAAGGCTGCGATGGGCAGCTGATAATGGCGACAGGCTGCATGCAGCGGTGTTTTGAAGGTGACTGTATCTCCTCTTTTATTCTCTCTATCTCACAGTCACTGCGTTCTCTCACTCCGACTATTCACAGCTCCAAATAATAATCACTGTGATTCCATCATATCTCATCAGACATATCTGCCCGACTGGACCTGGTTTCATTCGTCCCAATCTAACCGTTATTTTAACGGTTGCATTTTTAAAGTGTGGGCGTTTTATTCTAGAGGAGCAGCAATCAGGCTGAAGCAGTTTGATTTGGAACAAACTCCCACGGCATCTTCTGTGGACACTTCTGTGGACACATTTTGAAAATAAATGCTCATCTTGCTTTCAATTGATTCAGACACATCTTTTCTATTTCAAGATCCTAAATAACTATAGTTCATCACTGTTATTTCTATTTGTACATATATTGTATTGCATATTTACAGGTATATTTCCTGAATAAAACCTGCTGATAGTTTCCTGCACATAAACCTCCTTTTTTAAAAGTTCAGTAAAGATTTGACACGTTCTCTCAGCGTCTGCCGAGCTTTTCCTCCTCCCACAGGCTAATCACATGCAAAGATGGTGGACAGGTTAGCTTCAGACTCTAAATAGTTTAAAGGTGTGACCAGTTAGTTGTCTCTTTATACTGTCCCTGCAAGGAGAAGCGGCATAGATGGAAGAATGGATACTGCAACAAATTCCTTTTTGAAATCGTGTCCCCGCAGAGCCCAGGAGGTGGTCAGGGTGCATGATGGGTAAAGCTTACGACTGTCACACCAGAGTTTTCCTGTCTGGGTGAAGATTAGACCACAGAGCACCGTGGTAAAGAAAGATGGAGAGTTTAAATGTGTCTGAAGCGTCTTTTCTTTTGACCAGGCCACCTCTGTCGCTAACCTTAAACCAACGAGTGACTCATCAAGCTGGATATTATCTAAACACAATGTTGTCATTCTGCTGTGTCGGAAGGAAACTCAAATGTTGCCTCAGACAGTCTGTCATCGTTTTGTTCAGCGTCCGCAACTTTGTCAATTTCACACCATGTCCTCATTGTGTGCGAAGAGACAACAAGATTACATTTACGGACAAAATTGTTGTTGCAAATCAGCGGAGTATAGAAAGGCAGCTTTTGGAGAAGCATCTAAGGAAAACATCAAACAACCCCCCGAGGAGATGCAAAATTACAAGCAACAATTAGAGCGAGAGCAAAATCACAACAATCCTCTGAGAGAGAGAAGCACAGAGACATAAATGGCGACAAGGAGGTGTCAAAAAAACACAGGGCAGGTAGTTAGAGAAATGTTATATGATTCTGTCTTTGAGGCAGTTTGAAGCAAGTGGCTCCATTTATCTTCCATGGAGCTTTTTTGGGCATCCACACCTGAGAGAGGGTCAGTGTAGAGGTCACTGTTCCCTCACACACACACACACACACACAGTTTTTGTTTTTGGGGGATGAGCAGGTCTGAGAGATTCGAGCGGTTTATCCGTGGGCACTTTTCTGTCACCGCCTCGTCGTCATCTCTGAGCTCAAACAGTGACTGAATCAATGTCTTCGCCTCGGTGAGACGTCCTCTCTGAGCTCAGAGGGATGCGAGAGCCATGGACACTTAGAGAAACAATAAAGTTGTTTTTCTTATTTAAAGCTGCTTACCCACATTAACCTAACGCTGCCTGGCACATTGCTATTAACCAGCGTGACTCACAGCGCAGAGAAGCAATAGATTTGCTCGGGGCCGGCCTGCTGGAAATTGAATTGACTGAAGTGGCAACTGAAGGTGTTAGCGTTATGCTACGTCCAATGAGCTGAACATTTGATAATGAGATGCCACCGCTCATGATAATGGATTATATTCCTGCTTTTCCCAGTGCTGGGAGCTGCTGTTATACATCACTTTGGCATGAAGGAGTTGTGGAGGCTAATCTAAAAAGAGAATGAGGTTGATGCCTTGTAGCTCCTGGACTCCTCAAGCTTTAATAAACCCAACTGCGCTGAAGTTGCGCATCTATCACTCGGGAAGGCCATAAAAAATTGATTGTTTGAGATTTGTGCTTTAATTCTCATTACTCATGCAGTCGGGAAGGACCGTGTTCTTTCTAAGGTTGTCTTGGTTCCATGCTACAAACCTGCAAAAACTTTCAAAACTTTCTGAAGGAACACTCCAGTGTGAGGTTTCTGTGACTCATCACTGTTCCAAATTAGAACATGATGGTGCAGAATATCATCCTGTTCTCATTAAGACCTTTTAAAGAAGACATGGGGGTGATGCTTCTTTCCTCTCATGTGTTTTCTATGTTTCTGTGGGCGCCAAAGTTCAAACATGAACATGGCAATTAGAGGCAATTAAAGAGACATGTCCCTGTGCGTTCATTTGCGTGTGTGTCAGTGTCTCTTGTGCACAGACAATGAACATGACATTTGGTTCAGTGTCACCATGGAAATAAGAAACATGTTTCCACTGGCGGAGAACGAGTCAAACTGACGGAGGGAACGCTCGCCTCGCAGTGTTGGTGTTCCACCCCCTGACTAACGCAGATAATGAGCTGAGGCGCTCAGTGGGATGAGAACTTGAAGACGCACTTTGTAGTGTTTGGAATGTTTGCTGTCCTCTGATGCACAATCATCCGTCCTGAGAGGCTCGTTAATGACGGCAAGTCAAATCAACATGAGATCTGGAGTCAACAAGGCAAGCGGCTCAGGACGTGGTGGCTGTGATAAAGAGAAGGGGCGTGGCCTCTCCTTTACCTGGGATGCACGTTCTGGAGAGATGTACCACATGTTATTTGCACTTATAGAATAAAATATAACGTCTAAATCCTGACTTTCCCATGTTTTTATTTATATTTCATGGTGTCAGAGTCATTTTATCACAGTACTGTACACACACACACACACACACACTCTACAGGGAGTTCCGGTGTGTGTAAACTCACAAGGCCCTGCAGGCATATTGTAAACAAACATCATCACACCAACCTGACTCGACTCGGCAGTTTCCCACAAGAGACCCTGAGATGTCACCGCGGTCACATCTGGAATGTGTGTGCGTGTGTGTGTGTGTCACTGTGAGCCCACAGAGACTAATGTTGACTTTCCCACAGACCTCTTTTCGTCTGGATAAAACAGTGTTGGGATAAAATGTTAAACCCTTCAGAGATAAGAGATTGTTTTTATTATCGACTGTTTTCTCTTAATAAGCACAGGTGTAAGTAACAGGGGGATTCAGACAGGTTGTTAAATCTTCTCTCTCCGACACCCTCATGGAGTCAATTTATTCTCACCTTGGGCTTGTTAACACACACTGGTACTTCCAGTAAATTGGAGAGACATCTCCCTCTCGGTTCCAGTACTTTTCTATGGAAAGAGTCTAGATGGTTCGGAGGCTGCAGCGGCTGTGTTTGTTAAGACACATGTTTGAATAAATAACAGGAGGTGGGATGGGTTCTCTTGAGTTCGGGCATGGAACAGAACTGTGAACACACACACAGTGAATACAAACTACATATGGATGCCAGTCATGGCAGTGTGGATGTAAACACCGAGGACAGATGCAGCAGATGTTCCCTGAGCGACCTAAAAAGATGCACTTGTTCTTCAACGACTCCGGCGGCGAGAAGCTGACCGGTGCATCTTACAGGGAGAGGCACTTTAGCCAGAACTTAAGGGCGCAGTAACACTTTAAACGAACGTCTTGCGCGAGGCAGTTTGATGGGAATGTGAAGTGTCTGGAGTTTAGGGGCCACGGTAGAAACATTCCCAGGCCCTACTTGAATATAATTTGGTCCCTGGGACACTGAGACGCCTCATCGGAGGCTTTGAGGCGTCTCCTGAGCAGCGTGAACATACAGACTTGTGACTTTCCTCAGTCCGTGTTTAATGTGCAGCTGATGCAGACAAGCTGCAGAACATACATTAACATAATGTTCCCTGTCAGGGAAAACTGTCAAGGATGCAATTTTCCTGCAGGATGATGACTTAAAGTGAGTCACGTATGTTCCCACCACGTGCGAACACTATTCTGTGTTTGATTGTTGATGGGCAGAACTCCTAACAGGAAGCTGTGTGGGTGCAGCGTGGACACTCTCACTTTGGTTTAAAAGCAGGATTCAGATTTGAAGCTGAGCCTCAACCTCGTTGTTTAGAGATGAGGAAAATCCAGCTGATATATTATATATGTATACATTCGACCATTCATTCATGAACGCTTCACAGCACTAAAATAAACAATGCTTAAATATTCATGGAGTAACTATCATCATCAACGATGATTTCACTTTTATTATATAATCACATTATTTGTGACTATCTAAATTTGAGGAGCTTGTTTCAAACCCAGCGGTCAGGAAACGTGATGCTGTGTCACCCTGTGCACTGTGGGTGCAGGAAGTGACATGAACTGGGATGACTCAGGGTTTTATTATAAACCACAACTGCTCAATTTTCGTCTTCCATTTTAAGCCCAGACAAGACTGTGTGTTTTCCGACTGTACCATCCGCCTCCTCCGGCCCCCTCGGTGCTCCGAACACCGTGACATTTTTCAGAGGCGTGGCCCGCCCGCCGCTGGGCGCCAATATTAACACTGACAGCCACACAGCAGGACGTCACAGACACCGCACCTCGCCGGGGCCTCATGCAGGCTGGAGGCTTCAGCACGGGGAGCCTGTATTTCCACACATGCTCACAGCTGACATTCTGTGTGGACACAGTTTGACCAGCCTGGTCCTGACAGTGTGAGCATATATCCCCTATAGCACCTCCATGGCACCTGTGAAGGCATAAAACTAGAGGCACAAGTTTTTATCTCCGGGAATTTATTGGCTGCTAGAGTCGTGATTATGAATTGATGGCATGTCATCCTGTAAGAATCTGTTAATATTCCAGTTAATCACTGATACAGCCATGTATTATCATGCCCAGTGTGTAAAGGTCTCCGGTGCTCATGGGAAGATGCTTATCTTAATTAAATCCATCTCAACACAAACCAGGTGACTGTTAATGGTTCGCTTGTGTACTGCTGTTTTCCTTCAAACTATACAAATGCTCTTTGGCTTCTCAGTGGAAAAGTATTCAGGGAGCCCTTTCACCTTCAGAACAAACTTTGTTCACATTGAGATGAAGCTTTTCAGGCTTTGTATTGAAAAATAAAGAGACATCAGCTCAGTGCCACAACTGTTGGAAACTGGATGAATGCAGTAAATCAGTGGAGACACAAAGTAGAACTGTCAACCTGAGAGCTGACAGGTCAGAGTATGGATCCTCGGTGCTGGTTCTCCCCCAGCGGACGAGGCCCCATCAGCTTTGTGACTCAATGATGTGCATTAACCATGGAACCATGAAACCATGCGTCTACAAGTCACAAGAAGATTTACATTTTCTTTGGAGAAATTACTGACAACAGCCACAAAATCCACAATAACAAGATGAAACTGTTTGGCTGCAGCCTCGTCTGTTTACGGCAGTCACCGGCTGTGCTGCTGTTGGCTCCACTTTCCAGTCTCTGTGTGAGCGCACCAGAGACGCTCATCTGTCCTTTGTTTTCTTCCTGTTCTCACTCCGAGTACATGTTCAAACGTTTCCTTTAAGAAGAGGCACGCTCCGATAATCCATCACTGCTGTTTTTAAACACCTACGCTGAGACCAACAGCATTTCTCAGAGAGCGTTAGTGAACACAGAGTTTTCTGTTTCATTATTCTGCCATCAGTTCATCGCAGACCGACACAGACTGACATTCGTCCAAAGGGATTTATATCTGGACTGAATTCCTGAACGCAGTGTGCACGGGGATGATGCAGCCTCAGCGATCGTGACTCAGATCCTGTCGCGTCCCTTCAAGCCGACACTTAAAGCTCCACAAAGCGAGGGGGCCGAGGACGATAATGAACAGATCTCACTCCCGACGAGAAAGTTGGAGCTATTTTCACAGTGGGCTCATTTGTCTGAGTCTGTTGTTCTCTTCACTTTAATTAGTCCCAGTCACTACAAACACGTAATGCAATCACAGCACTTTGCTGTACTGCATCCAACTCTTTAAACCACAATTGTTTCTTTATTTTACGGGTGCAACTGTTTCCCTTCATCGTTCCTCTTCCTCCTCTGGTTGCAGATACCACGCATGACGCAGTTTCCTAAAGTGACGCTGAAACTTTCTTTCCTTTTTCAAATTAAAATCTGATCCCAGGATTGTGTGTTTCAGTCTTTGTTCCACAGACGGTCACTTGTTGCTTTACATTGCAAAAGTGACCGTCTGAATTGTTTCAGGATCTAGAAATATTAACACATAATGTACGTTACAGAACACAATCTGGACACCTCAATAAAAACAATTACAAGCTTTTCATTTAACATAAGACACAACCCTGAGCCTCCAGCTTTCAGCTCTTTGAAGTTGTGTTGTTATCAAAGACACTTTCGAAGACAAACACGGCCTGAAGGTTTTTCATCTCCAGCTCAGAATCCATCAATAAACACAAACATCGCTCCTGCAGACGATCATTTGATGTCAGTCAGAGCAGAAAAACAGTGGAATCCTTTGATTCAAACTCTTCATTAGACTTGCGTGAAGATTTCGTAATGTGTCCTTCAGAGGCTCCCGCAGGGTTAAACTCTTGGAAAGTTGGCGTCCTGAGCGCTGATGTAACTCACCTGAAGTCTTACGAGATGCAGCAGCAACATTAGAGAGACCTTCTATGAGCAGAAATCACAACAGGTGATAAATAGCCGATAATTGCAGATGTCATAGTGACGAGAGAAGAAGCTGCAGTTTGACAGTTCATGACTGAAATATGTGACACAGTAGAGCTGGCCGTCAGAGGTGATCGCCAGGCAACCACACACTAAGCAACAATTACCTTCACCCAGGTGCTGTCGCTGAGTCTCCATGGAAACAGGCCCCAGGACACACGGTTCAAATGTCTCTGCTTAGTAATTTACACTTCAAAAGTCCGTCCTCTGCGGAATTGGACGAGCTCCAGACTCAGGGAAAGACAAAAACTGTGAAGCATGCAGGTTCGTTTCCTGAGGGCTCACAGGCTCCAGACATGGTGGCGATCACGTGTTTGGGAGGGCAGTGGGACACGTTCCGTCCTGGACTCTGAATAGTTGCATTGATTTGAAGCCACTGTTATTTTCTGAATAGAGAGCAAGTGCATCGGACCAGAGGAGACTGTGAATTCATCAAAGCTGGCGCAACACAGGGAGCTGTTGAGTTGAAAAATGTTTGGCGAGAGAACAATTGTTGGAAAATGACCCTGATGAAGATTTGTCCTGAATCAATGAGGAGTGGGTTTGAAAACTCCTTAATGAGGTCCATTTATCTGACTCTGGTTCGGGAAGGGAACACTGTGAAGGTCTGGCATCACTGGGTCGATTTCATTCCTTCCGTTTCTTTTATATTCAGAAATCTAATAAATGGAGGCCCTGACATCTGCTTCCTGAAGATGGCGAAGGAGTCAGTGGAAGCTAGATAGGGAAACGCTGTCCTTGAGGAGTTGAGCGTGAGGACGGAGGGTGGGGCTGACATTGAGAGCAAGGGAAACATAAAAAGAAAGACAAACCATTTCATTACTCACACTTTTTCATTCTCTGTGTTATTTTATTGGGAATACTTGTGACGACAGAGTAATAACAGGTGTGCAAATGAGGACCGGTGAAGAGCAGAATCGTGAGGAACCAGTGGGGAGTTGTAATGAGAAGGATTTTCATGGCGGTGTTGAAAATACGTTTGATGATCAATTACTGTGAAGCTCACTGAGAGACAGGACATCTTTACTGAGACTTTCCAACTGACACACTTTGTTTGTGTGAACCTCTCCACTGAATCCTCTTCAGGAAATAGTTTAGAGGGCAAACCAACGCTGTGGGATGTGACGACGGGGGGCACCAGGTTTTTATAACTCACTCAGAAACCCACCCAGCCGACGACTGGGTTTGACTCAGATGTAAAATGGTCACACATCAGGAGTCCGCTCGCTAATTACTGCAGTGAAAACCTTTAGTAAAACTAATGTACTATGACAACTGGCAAATTAAAACTCTTTTCAAACTGAATTGGCCATTTGCACAGCTGCCATTTTGACTTGTAGTGCTAAAAGCTCAGGTGTGTCTATATATCGCGTACTGAGTCCCTGCAAGTGACGCCTGCATCAAATGCAATTATTTTAACCTGCGCTTTGCATATGTTGACTGATTCGTGTCTTCACACCACACACACACACACACACACACACAGCAGATATCCACATTAACTCCCCAGACTTCGCAGCCTACATCCAGACAGTAAATAGAATATGACTCACTTGGATATCAATCCTCCTCCATGAGCGCGCAGCTGCACTCGTCTATACAATTATTCTGTTGAAAGCCTTCACGCTGACAAATTGCTTAAGGAGCACAGTGGAAAAGAAGGAAATCCAATTAAGTGAAATGTGAGGGAGGGAGGAGAAAAGGTGATGCGCACATTTTTCGAACATCAACAACATCCCAGCGTTTCCAATAATTGTCAGTTTGTTTGTTCTCCGAGCGCTTGGAGCGCAGAGCAGACGCTGGAGAACGTGTCAGGGCAAGAAATGGCTGCTGGTAAAAATGAAGTTCTGAAGGTTGATCACTGGTGCGCATTATGCTGACTGAAGGTGGCAGCGCAACAGCAAACCCAACAATACTACAACATGCAGTACACGTATGCGCCTGTGATTGACAACTATCACTGCCCAGTCGTTATAGGTGGCAGGTGGACGTGGGCGTGCAGTGTCCTTGAGCTTTCAGCCAGGCTCCGCCCCCACTCCTCCATTTCGTGTAACTTCTGGCTTCTAAAAAAAAAGATGGCGCCTGACATCAAACCAAACTAAAAACTAAACTTTGCTTCCACTACAAAGTCACTTCTGTGGTTATCTCTCTCTCTCTCTCTCTCTCTCTCTGACTCCTGAGTCATTGCACTGGTTCATCCGTGACATAGCTCTCACAGGAGGGGTTCAAATCAAACACAGCGCTGTATATAATCACCGGACAGGTGAAGCTGATAAGAAAGACAGCAGGTCCCTGCAGCGGTGCCGAGAAACCACACCCCCAGCTCCATCACTTTCTTTCACCTGACCTTCTTCCACGATTGCTTTGCTTCACTCCCACAGCTCCACAATCAGCAGCTCGCAGAAGTCGACCACCAGCAGCTTCACAGTGTGGCGTCTCCATCCCTGCCTCAGTCTTTTTCTGTCTCTTAATGGCCCAGTTCCTGGGTCCACCCGTAAGGTTTCACAGAATCTGGCTCTGATTCGTCCTCGGAGCCTCATCACTGAACTCTACACGCCCGAGGATAAACAGGCACAGAGCCCCTCCTGCATGTTCTGTAGGTCTGCCAGTTCTGCACTGTCTGGTTTTAATGTTCACTCATCAGCAGAAACAACATCAGTAAAAGTGTGTCTGTTTGCATCCCGCCTGGTTTCTTTGCAGTAAAGACATTGATCATAATCAACCGGAGCGCGTTTTTTGCTTAATTGCACGTTGTTAATTTCAGCAACCAACTCTGCCACATGCACGACTTTGTAGTGACATCTTTTGAAACACAAGAGAAGGATCAAGCATCTAAAACCTGCAAATAAACACAATGAAATGAAACAATGACAGAATCTCCAACTTAACAAGGAGACGGTTCAGCAGCCTGTGAAGTTTCAATCCTCTTCCGAACAATAGCGCTACAGGAGGCTGAGCTGATCTGCAGGATGAGGGAAGATCAGTGAAAAATAAAAGTCTGAGAGCTTGTTTTCCTTCAGCCATTTGTTTAAATAGAAGAGAGTGCAAACCCCTGCTCGTGTGTTTGATGCAAACTGGCAGTGAAATCACGCTGATTTGAGTCCAATATTTTACGACGTGCTTTGTTTCTTTTACTGCCAACCTCAGAATTGAAAAAAAAAAAAAACATTACTTTATGGAAATGCACATTTCCTGCAGTTTCCTTCTCTGATGCGTCTCACCAGATTGTAAATGCCGCCGCCAAGCGCTGTTAATCCATCTGTGATTTTTCAATGGACTCTGGATGAATTTCCACGTTAAATGAGTCACAAAACAGGAAGTCTGCAGCCTCCGCCGAGCTTAAATTTAGATTTTAGGATGCAACAGTTTCTCCCAAGGTAGCAGCTACTGTCATCATCTGCTGCCAGGAGTAACCTTCAGAAGTCCACGTTTCCCTTTCAGTGATGGAGGAAGAAGGAGTCCGGGATAAACAGAGTGTGCATCATCAGGAGTCTTAAATGTCACAGCGAACAAAACAAACGGAGTAACGGCAACTCAGGCTGATGCAACTTATCAGACAGTGTCTGTCTTGCTTCCCTTACACATGTAGGTGCTCTGTCCTGTGCAGACCGGAACCCTCAGACTTTAATAAAAGTTAATTCCTGAGTCCGTCGGCAGTCAGACGCATAATGCAGCTTTTTAAATACTGACTACTAATCTTTTAAGAAGGATTACCTTGAGTGTGATAGTGACCTCATGTGAGGCTGAACAGCTCTCAGATACGTGATGCTGGGGGCTGAACACACACGCACACACACACACACACACACACACACACACACACACACACACACACACACACACACACACACAC
>JAFBJW010000126.1:672120-1049566 GCA_016785235.1 Pseudorhombus dupliciocellatus | reverse complement strand
CACACACACACACACACACACACACACACACACACACACACACACACACACACACACACACATTGTCTCCTGATCCGAATCCTGAATGAATGCAGTCTGTTATTTAAGATGTTAAAATCCAGTCCACATCATCAACTGTATGTAAAGCTGGATGCGAAGCCATATCTTGGTCGCCCCCTGGTGGCTGGCTGCATATAGGGCATACAGCCCTGCCTCCTCCATGCTAATGGCTGGATCCAAATGTAAGTACAACACGCCCAATACCAGTACTATCAATACTGCAGCTCTACTCCACGACCTGGGAGGACACTGTGTCCCCATCCAGGGACTGTGTCCCACAGAGGCTGCATTCCAAGTGTTCATGGTCTGCAGATATTGAATCAGCACATGCTGGTGTTGATCAGAACACTCAGATCCATGGAGTATTAAGTTAATTACGGAAGATTTATTCAGCAGTGACAGTTCCTTGTCGGCTCTCTCCCTCTGCTTCTTCACCGCTGGCATTTGTTTTCTGTTTCTTTTGGCCGTGTCTGATAGGAATGAGATTGTCTGGTGTTTGTGAGCCATCTGTTGGAGTGCCTCTTTCTCTGTGTATTGCCGCTTTCATATAAAACGCTTTATATTGGTAAAGTCGGGTTCATATGGGGACACAATTTGATAGCTCTCGCTTCCTCACTCGGCTGCACAGTTATTCTAAGATCGTGCAGAATTCCTGGAACCCCTTTGGCCTTCACCACTTCTATAGAGTCCTGATGTTGTTAATATTGAAGGAGGGGAATTATCTTTTCTCCAAAACTAAAGCACAGGATGTTTTCACACCTGAGACTCTGGACCTCATCTTTTAAGATAAGACAGGGGGGGGTTGGGGGGTGATCAGTGAAATACTTGTACCTTTGATCACCGTCTTATCACATCGGCCTGATGGGGGCGTATGGATCAGAGTCTGCACCTCCAGTCCTCCAGCAGCAGATCTGAGGCATCACAGTTTTACTTGCGAGAGCAGAAGTGGAGAGAAAATAAGAAGGGAAGCTCCGAGGCTCATCACGCTCACAGCTCTAGCTCCATGTAGCAGATACAGGACCATTGTGCCTGACACTGTTTTCTGAATTAACACAACGTGGTGTCCTGATAACAGTCGAGACGAACAGCTCCACCATTATCCTCTGTGTCGGAGAACATTACCCTGATTACAGCTCCGATACAGTTTCCTGAAGGAAATGCGACACCGACTGTTGAGAGCAGAATCGTTTCCATCGTGTTCTGTTCACATTCTGTCCATTATCACCAAGAGGTTTCATCTGCTCACACACATTCACTCACACTGTATTGTTGCCATGGTTACCTGCAGTTTAACTTATACTATGCGTGGTACTTTTTCTCTGTGTGACTTCCAGGAGCATTTCAAGGGATGTCGGGGGCCCCAGGCTAATGGGACCCGGGGAGCCCGCACATCCAGCCAAACCTAATGTGCCCCCCCCCGCCAACATCCCTCAGCTCTTGGCCCCGGGCAATATCCCGCACAGCCTCCCCTGTTGCTGCCCCCCCTGGCCACAGCATTCAGACAGTACACAGAGCAGTGGAGGGGGTGAAGTCATTTCCATCAGAGGCTCGGCTCCACAGACAGGCAGCAGGGACACGGCTCAGAGCCAGAGCTGCTGACTGGCGACGGCAAACGCCGATGAGATCCCATTCGATGTGAGCGAGCAGCGTTTCTACTGGAGCCTCCGACACGTCGAATCAAAAACTCCTCACAGCGCCATGATGATGTCCTGAAGCTGAGGAATCACGGTTCATCGTGAATATCGACTATCGGACAACGTGAATCGATAAACTCCATAAAATCTCTTTTTGAAGTAGCGCAGAGCCAGTGATGGTAAAATGATTAGGCGCTAATGACGTGTGCTGCTCTCATGACTGTTAAACAGAAACAACGGAAACATGAAGGCAGCTGAGACTATGGTCTTGGTGAGCGCACCAGCTCTGACTCACTTCCATCAATGCAGCATATTATTGTGGCCGGCCACTAATTAGACACCGTTAGTATACTCATTCATCACTATCAGAGCTGCGTGCTCACATATACAGGCAGCGAGATGAGGGTTAATGGCCCCTGTTAGTGCACGGCTCATTTCTATCAGCATGGTTTACAGACGGCTCTCCTACAGTAAATGTACACACACACACACACACACACACTGGGAGGCATTGTTATTCAAAGTCTGAACACAGACCTGGTGTCAGGTGATGTGTGCGCCGTCGTTGGCTGAGATGCAGCAGAGCAGAGTCAGCACCTGAAGGTCGAGCTGAAACGCGTCCGCAAGCTGCGTTTGATGTCCCAACACAGAGAGGATGGCGGGGGTGGGGGCCGGAGAAGGGGGGGGGGGGGGGGGGGGGGGGGGGGGGGGGGGGGGGGTGTACTGATGGGGGACAAGCTAAGAAGAAACCTGTGATATAACCGAACACTGGGTGAGAAGATTGGAAGTGACCGAGGACGGGAAAGTGTCATCCGCTCTGGGGCGAGAAGATTACAGGACTGCACAAGCCTCTCCTCCAGATATTTCATCATGACGTCCAATTAGTGTTTCCACTCCCATCAAGCGGCTGTTATCTGTGAAAAATCGCATTCTCTAAAATGATGTCGAAACCAATTGGGCGAGTGCAGCTTTCATTTTCATTTGAGGGTCCGATGGGCCCGAAACTTAAAAAGTCACCGCTTGTAATCCCGGCTGCACAACTCAGGGCCGCAGCGGACGAGTAATGATCTCCGCTCGCGCTGGAAAATACCGCCAAGCCGGGCCGAGAGAAGTGTTAACATTAACCACTGCAGTCGAGCAGCTCGGCCACAAGATGGACGGAGCTGCTGCTGCGGGAAGTGAGCGGCCGTCCCTGCTGAGGCTGCAGCCGGTGAAGACTGATGCTCTGAAAAGCTGTTCCTCAGCGACAGGCTCTCCTTTCTGGATCATTTGTTCAAACATTTACAAATGACCCCGTCATGTTTATGTTTTCCTGATGAGCCACCTTTCTGTTCACACGTCTGCCAACAGCTGCACACATTAACCTGGATTCTGCAGTTTGGTCTTTCACGACGATAAAACACTGAGGCATATGGGACAGCGAAATCAACGTGTCCTCCGTGGCCAGTTTGTTGTAGTCAAATGAAACTGGAGATTTCTCTGCTACACAAGTTAACAAGATCTTGAACAAAATATAAAACACAAGTCTGTTTTAATAGCATATATTTTCTGATAATACCTTTTGCTCCCTCCAGTATAACATACTTTTTAATAATTATCCAATAGAAACATATCTTTGTATTTGCAAAGAAGAACCTTGAACACAAGTATTATGTCTCCCTGTCTGTTTGTTGTCTACATATAGATCAGAGGTAACAAAAGTCGCGAGGAGTTGAACGAAGCAGCTCAGTGAGAAATGTGAAAAGATTTTTGCATAAATTCCAAGATGACGAGAGATGCCGGAGACCTATTGATTATTCAGTGAGTTCATAGTTTCGCTGTATCGATCCTCTCTGCTACTCTACCTGTGAGCTCATCTCTATTCTGCAGATTTAATTAAATCTCTAATGGCTTCAGTGCTTCACGGTGAGAGGAGAGCAACTCAAATCACTGTAGGAAACATCCTGTTTTCCACATTCACTGCTGTAGCAGGACGGCCCGGCCCAATCCTGCCTCTCCTCCAGATTCATTGCCTTCAACCAGACCCAGCTTTTGTTCTGAGACTCGATCTGATCTGTTCCTTCACACTAATTAACCCAATGAGTGTTGTGAATCCTCCCGTCATCCTTCACCCAGTGCAGTGCGGCACCAACCCCCTAATCAATGTCTGCTCAGCACACACACACACACTCACACAGTTAGCTGCCACTTTTTGTTTCTGCTGTTTTCACTCCTTTAAGTCACTTTCACTGCCAGTGGGGCTCAGCTGAACACACTTCATCCTCTGAGTGTCACCGTGTGTGTGTGTGTGTGTGTGTGTGTGTGTGTGTGTGTGTGTGTGGAAGCTTACAGGAGAGGGAGAGATGGGGGTAATGGCCCTTGCTAATGCAGTACTTGTTTGTAACAGTGTGCGTTATTTACAACCTGTGCTTGACTGCACGCACGCACGCGCACACACACACACACACTCACACACATGCACATTACATTTTTACCCACTTTATTTGTTCATCAATTTGCAGGTATTTAATATATTAGATCAATTCAACATGAGGCTCGTTCTACGGCTGCTGGACAGATGTCATCCCAAAAAGTAAGTGTATGCCAAGACTTTTCCCTGGAAAAACCAAAAACATGTCAACCAGGTGGTGACGCCTGAGGGGCTCAGGATTCATCCCCCCAGGGATCAGCTGTCTTTACCGAGCATCACGGCAGTAGGAAATTTAAATATTTAAAAAAGATTGACGGGCATCCCTGTCATAGCCTGGCTCAAAGGATGTTTGGAGAGTTTATATCGCCACATCCCTACAAGTTCCCTCGTAGCTGAATAGCGTTTTTTATGGCTGCTCACACTCGGGAGCGATGAACTCCAGCCCTGTCATTTATGCATTTAAGGTTTTAAGGGCTCGACACGGGATGAAACGCTGCCAGCGTGAACAGAAAGTGACGAGAGGTCATTTTAAATGTATCCCAGGGACCCGGACCTGGAGCTGTGGGCTGATGGTGATTTGTGAAGTTCAATCAGCGGCAGACATCTTACTCCGGGTAACATGTGACCTTTTGTCCCGATGACAGGACAAAAGACCTGGCCTGATATGCTCTTCCAGAAACACACAGAGACCACAGACTTTCCTCATTAGAATTCCTGAATCAATGTCCCTGGACACTATGAAAATGTGAACGTGTCTAAGACACGGTTTTAAAATAAAGTTTGCCCGCTGCAGTTGGCTGGAATAAAAAAAAGGACCTGCCATTGTTGTCAAATGTTAATCCCTGAGTTCAGTCTGCCTCCACAATCTGTCAGCCTCTGAAGAGGTTGCCATGGAGACAGCAGAGAGAAGGGGATGGCGGTGGTGACGGTGAAGATGGCGGTGGTCCGGGGGGGAGTATGTGGTGACACTAAAGGGGAACTGGTAATTGGTAGAATATGAGAAGGCAGAGGTGACTGAGGCTCCACAGAAAGTTCACAGCTCCACCATTAGAGACGGGACACGCTGGCAAATTACTCCCCAGCAAACTCTTCCACGGTCTGAGGGGACCACACACAAGTGACGGAGGACCATCTGCGATTACCTGAGCAAAATACTGCGGGAAGAAAACAACAGCTCGCTCACGCCCCGTCGAATCTTCCACAGCGGCTTAACTGGGGGGGGGGGGGGGTTGTTGCAGATTGCTCGGGGGACTGATCCCGTCAGGCGGCAGGGACAGTGACACCATGAGGAAGACAGAGCAATCAGGAAGCTCTGACAGGTGGAGGAGGCAGGATTTCTTTCCAAAGCCACTGTTCACAGTGAGGAGGAGTGTCACTGCAGGACAGAGATAAAAATAAGGACGTCTATCTGCTGCCTTTCTACTCAGCCTTTCAACTACCTCCTGGGTCTCATTGAGTACCCGAGAATCAAGAATGGAGATTTGCCAGAAGGATTTATTCTGGATTAAATGTAAAGACACGTTCTCTCTCAATAATTGTACAGTACTGATACAGGAAACTTCCTACATCTAATACTGGATCCACTCGAGAGCAATGGAGCAAAAGGAAATCAGGAGTTGCCGCTGTAAAATACATTTCTCGTGAGGTGGATTTTTATAAAATGAGACATGGAGTAATTTTGTGTTATATTGCAGTAGAAACAACCAGTTGAGTCAAAGCATTTCCACATTAACTCTGTCTGCTTTCATAAACCCTGCACGAGCGATGCGACGCCAAACAGAATCATGGGTAATACCACACACACACACACACACACACACACTGACCTCATGATAATCACAAGTGTAGACAATCAACATAAAGAGGAGATTACATTCTGCACTGAGAGATTGTGGGCGTCGCTCTCTCCTGTGGATGCAAACACTTTTTTCTGCCCATCGCAGCCACGGCTTGAAAATGGCGAACAGAGGGGGGTTCGCTGATACACGACCCGTTCAAAGGGAAACCGGCGTCGGCTGCGCACCCTCGGGCCGGCAGCGCATCTCATGACGAGATAATGCAAGTTTTACATCAAGGCTGTGATTAAATTACTATTAACATCAGAGGAGTGTTGCTCCCATTGCATGGAGGACGATGGTGTACTTGGGGTGTGTGAATACTGATGTGTGTTTGGATGTTAAGGTCTTCAGAGGCACGAAATAATGCTCAGTTCATTCAAGGGCACTAATGCATGTTGGTACACACTGGCAGGTTCAGGAAGACTGGATAAAAAAAGAGAAATGTGAAAATATTATTTGTACCCGAGCACAGTTTAGTCCTCCATTTGCTCTGTTCGGTGGTGGAGCGGTTCAGACCGAGCGGCAGAGAGCAGGGGTCAGGCTTTATGGATCCCAGATAATTGAAAACGATAAATATGGCCTTTCAAAGCAAAGAAAATAAACTCAGCCCTTCACTAGATTTAATGTTCAGCCGAGGGCGGGCGGCAACATTGGCACAGAGTCAATGGGAGTGATTGCCAGGAACACACCTGAGAACACTGGTGTGTGTGTTGTTTCACACACATGTACACAAGCTCACACAATGTATAACAGACCCTCCGAGGGTCATGTCTGTCTTTAGGGAGACATCCACCACAGCTTTGTTAAACAAGACAGTTCTGAAGATTACACAGGACTGGAGACCCCGAGGAGCAGTAAAACAGCCCGACCTATATCTACTCTTGAATCCAAGCTGTATATCAGCGGCTATACATATTTCCTTATTATTTTGAATATGTTAAAATGATGTTAACATGAGAGGAAAAAACCCCGGAAGGAAAACAAATGAGAGACAACACTGGACCTGCACTGCTGGAGATAAATCTGTCACTTATCTCAAGTCTGAGGAGATGCTGCTTCAGATTTGAGACGTTTCTCTGAGACATGTTGTGCTGAGGTCAAAGCCAGTTTGAATTTTTACCTCTGACCCCCGACATTTCTCACAGGTCTAGAAATTCCCAGAGGAACACTTGAAGTACATACACACACAAGAATCCGACTGACAGCCTGGAAACATCATGCCTCCAGCCACTGGCTCTATCTGCTGTGGCCAAATAAAAAGCAGGAGGACAGATCAACCTAATGGAATTCTTTATTTGGCAGTTACACAGTGAATCTGCAATTTAATGAATTAATTGAACTTGCTTTATTTCTACGAAATATGCTTGAAAATCATAATTGCTGAAAACCTTTGCTGTCAAATCGGAGAGTTCATTCATCTGGAATTTTTTGGGGCAGTTGTGACGAGAGACGGAAGCACAGGGAGTGAGAATGATGGGTGAACACCATCTCAGGCCAAATACAGTCAAAGCGGACAACGCAATCCATCTTAGTTAAATGACAACAGGAGACACAGACACTTTCTAACCTTCATAGCCTCATGTATTGAGAACCACGTGTCTATCAAAGAGGGAAACATGTTTCCCACATTTGTGTGTTATTTGTTTTCACACTTGGAGGAACGTTCAGGTGCATTATCCTATATTTTATATTATATTTAGATAAACTGTTACCTCCCATCAGCCTCATATGAAACACAATCTTTCTCTCTGTACCTCAAACACTTGATGTTGATCACGACCAGAAAATAATCCTCAGGAGAGCAGAAAACCTGTGGGCAGGCCCAGAGGTCTGAAGTGATCTGTGGGGACTGTGTCTACCAGATGTCCCCTCCCTCAGCCCTGCATCTGGAAGAGGAACACACATCTGGGACGTTCTTCTCACCAAACTGTGACTGTGAACCAAACTGCTCAAACAAACCAGATGGATGGGATAAACCACAAAGAAGCGTTTCTTTTGAAAGGATTCCGAAACAAATCCTTGTTGAAATAACTTTTTTCCAAAAACCCAGCTGGCTTTAGCTTCTGAGGGAACGTCGATTTCAGCAGGAACTTCAGAGTGTAAACAATCCTGTTAGCTTTGGAGTCTTAAATACAAAGTCCGATAACATCTGGGATTGTAGACTGTGTCATTAAACACAAAACAGGAAGCTCTCTTCCTATAAACTTTATAAACAACTTTTCTGAATGTTCTAGTTCTTTCAGTTCTCCTAAAAAAAGGAAACAATTAAATCAACTAAAATCACAATTGTGACAGAATGTGGGATTAAAGCACTCAAGGAATCCAACAAGCAACTTCATTCTTACATAGACGTGCAGGTTTTTAGTGAACTACTGCTAATAGCCAAGAAGCAAGGATCTCATTTAGACACAAACACCATGTTCACAAAACTCCTTCCAGCTACTGCAGTTTTCAGCAGCGCGAATAGTAAACAAAAAGAAAACAGCTTGTTTGAAATCATTGAGCTGCGGCGATGAGTTGAGAGCTACCGAAGCACGAACAACAAGCTGCCTCTGCTGGAAGTCTGCAAATCTGTCAGAGGATTTCTCTTCTCTGGGGAGACATCCACAGCGAAACTGGACTTTTTCTGATGCTTAGATCCAAAAACTGACCCGAGCCAAGTGCCAGTGGAATCACCATCTCTACCATTGGATGCCGATCCAAACGGGAAGACATTGTGTTTGTATCTGTGAAAGTCAAGTGTCGCTCATTAGGTCATTTTAGTGCCACCACAGCAAAGTCCTCGCTCCCTCTGTCTGGTTCTCCTCCTCCAGCCGTTTGTTTGTGCACCATTCAGCATCCCTCTCCTGCCCTGTCAGAGTAATTCCTCCCAGGAGCACAAGAAAGTCATCTGCACCAGGCCGCAGGCACAGCCGGGCTGGCTGCTTCATAAATTTACCACACACACTCTCATTGTTATGCATTGCTTTACCCAGGGGATGAGAGCGGTGCACGGCGTATAGTGAGCCGAGGCCGACAGCTTCTCACGTATGAAGAAATACGGCTCCTCTGAAGAAGTTTCCAGACGAGCGGTTTAAAATCCAGTCATGAGTATCAGAGCTTTTTAGTTGTGATTAGCCGCTCGAAACGAGGGCGTCTGTAGACAGGGTTCAAAATAAGTTATTCCACGTCAGCAGGACGCTCTCACTCCAGTAAATACACAAATCTGAAACGAAGCTGATCACATTCTGAAAGTGTCAGATCTGAGAGGATTTCTTAACTCTCCTAAAAAAAAACAAGTATTGATCTCTGTTAGAAGTTTGAATGTCTGAGTGTGTTCACTGACTCGACCTTCCCTGAGACTGATGTGTTCCGATCTGCACTAAATGTGTTAAAGGAAAGGTCAGAGAGTTGATGGAAACACCTTTTATAGCATCTGTTAATATATTCCCTCATCCATATATACATCTTCAGCTTCAATGGCTGAAGTCAGAAGTGAGGTTAGTGTTTGTGGCTCATTTGCACAGGAACCTTCATTTAAGGTTTCTTACATCTAAATTATTCATAAAAGGTCCTTCTTTAAAAAATGTACTGCATGGAAATACGAGGTCAAATCATTTTTACTGGCCCTCTATGACGATGCTTCTATAATGTGAACTAAACAAATCCTGACTCTGAATGTGAGACGTCGCCCACAGCTCCTCGTCTGTGATTGAGGAGCGTTCACTCGTGCACGGGGAACGTTTGATTTGGTGCAGTGGAGCAGCAACTGTCAGAATCTCACTTGAGATGATCTAATCGATTGTGACGAGGAAAATCATGAGCACAATTACTGCGGGAAATTAATTGTTGAGCGGCCCTGAAATTCCTCGATCTGGCAACGTGCAGGAGCCGATCACTGAGGCCTGTGCACAGCAACAGGTGAAGCAGCTCCCTCACTGTGGAGAAGAGATTCCGAAGCAAATCCTGCTTTTTTATAAACCACTCAAGCTTGTTTGTGCTCAACCGGTCATGAGGTGCCTGTTTAACCCTCCTGCACCAGTGGAGGATCCCAGCGTGAAGATTAATCCATAATCAATGTCCTGACTCCACCATCCCACCTGCCATGCAGAAGGTGAGGGAGCATTAACGAAATCAGAACCATCCATCCGTCCGTTTTCTCCTGCTAATCTGAGGAAGTTCCAGATAGGACTCTCCCCAGTCGAGCTCCTTGCTCCTCCTGGGGGAGCCAGAGGTGTTCCCAGGCCAGATGGGAAGTGCGGTCTCCCAGGAAAGATCTGGGTCAACCCCTGGATCTCCTCCTAGTTGGGTGTTCATGGTAAACATCCGGATCAGATAAACCCACTCAGCTGTCCCTTTTGATACAAGAAGACGCGGCGACTCTCCTCAGCTCCTCGTCAGTCCATCTATGTTCCATATTGTTAAGTTCATCAAGTCTTAAAGAGTCATATCCAAGTCAGAAAGAAGTAAATGAGCAGGGATATGAATTCATTACACTTTATTACATGACTTCATTATTCATCTTCGTCCCATTTGTCTAAAATTGGCTCCTCAGCGTATATGTGATGTTTGGCTGCAGGCGATAGCTTGGCTGTCCTGCTAAATATGCAGCAGACATAAGCATCACTTTTGGTTTATTGCACGCCGTCCGTGTTCACCATCTGCTTTCTCTAAGCTGTGCTAGTTACCCTAGCCTCGGGCTGGATGCCCCGGTGTAGAGGGCCGCTCATCAACATGACTGACACTATGGCGGGGAGGAGAAGCTCATGTGGAACAGCAGGACGAGTAAATAAACCGCCTCCAATCCAAAAAAAAAATCATGATTAGATTTTATTTATGTCTGCAGGGAACGTCTGTATTACTGCAGACTCACTTCAGGTAGAGCTCATAAGATACTGACAAAAGTATGTGGACACAAACATGGCAAACTAAAGGGACGGCCATACAACTTTCAACTTTCTGCCCATATCCTCACACAGCTATTTTATTGGGTTAAGGGACCTATACAGAACTCATAGCACCTGCAATTATTACATAATAATGAGGCATTTTAAAAGCACTCTGCAGCTTTTGTCTAGGCAATAATGTCCTCCCTTTTACATCCATCAACCCTGATCACAAAGCTGACGGTGATACGGGTGCATTTTTCAACTAATCACACGAACTGAGAAAGAACAACAAGAGAAAAGTGAAGTAAACTGGGTGTTAAATAGGTTGTATTTTTAAATCTGCAGCTTAATTACTCTAAGGGTTAGGTCATATGACGACAGGCGGGTGGCAGTGGCATCCCATCACAGACAAAGACATTCAGTGGCGTTGCCCGTACTGACAGGAACGACTGAATGATGAAAACCAGTCCACAGATAATCACGTGTGTTTATGCAGCAGCTCAGCACTGGTGCACAGAAACAGCTCCAGCAGAGCCGGCATCAGCTCACACCCCTCTTTGCAGTGTCAGGACCACCACCCGCCTGGTGAAGATCCCGCAGCTCTGACTTTCACTGGAATGATCAATGAGCCCTTTGAGTCGGTGAAAATGGCAGAACTGCTGCAGCGAGAGTCGCTGTTGTATTTTGTTAAAGCTGTGGATTTAAAGCAGAAAGCAACGTTTGACCTGTGAGAAGTAGAAAAATCCTGCGTCTCACCAGTTTAAAAACACCTGCGAGCGACGGTTCAAATGGTCGTTCTGTTGACTGTGGGGGTGTTTTTGATACAACTGCAGAGAACGGTTGGTTTCACTCACAAAAAACTCACATCAGTGCTGCTGCCAATAACAAACACAACGTATCGTGAAAAATCCAAAGTAAAAGCAAGTAACTAGAGTCATAAATAACCCATCTGAGTTCATGGACTTGTTGCTTTAGCACGCCGGACACGCTGTTCTCCTTATTTTAGGTTTGTGTTGCGTGGAAGTTATTACAAGGCTCTTACTTTGAAAAGGTCTTAAACGTATTATGTTGCGTTTGGAAAGGACGTGACACGAATTAATGATCAGAGGCTGAGAACCTAGTTTCTACGATAGAAGCACTGTGAGATCATTTTTACTCAATAAACTGAAAATCATTTTGGTGTTGGTGACGTGGTTGAACTGCGTCTTCACGCGCCATTCAGCCATCCGTGCACAGGGTGTGTTATATGTCACAGGCGTTCAGCTGCTGGGTGTCTGCAGCTCATTGTGTCCGGTAACACGGCAAAAAGCCAATCTTCTGCTTTCTGTTTGCTGGTCACGGTTATTCCCACTTTCACAAAAAGCTGCGTTTCGGTGGGTCTGCCTCAGACCCTGGGGTGAGACATAAAAGAGTGGCTTAGAAACCCACCCGCCCGGTGACACGGGTGTGATGCCCACCACCCTGGGCCTGAGAGTCAGACAGGAAACTGCTCAGAATGGGCCTGAGCACGTCCCCACGGGGCAGGAGGACTGTAAAGTGTGAGGCTGATGGTTGCTGGGGTATTTGTCAACCAGCATGCGCAGCATGAGCTCATGGCTGTCTGCACACAGTCGCTGTTTACATGTGTATTTTTTATTTTTGTGCCTGAGCATCTTTCTCTTTGTGTAAAGACACTCGACGCTTTGGGGGAGCTCGAACAAGTCTGCACAATAGGATGGATTATTCATCACCATGCATTCCAGGGAATCAGTCGACTCCTCTCTACTCAGCCCCTCGTCTGCCATTATTGTTGACACTAGAAACTGTGTTAATTCAGCTGAAACAAAACTGAAAAAAAATCTACCAGATGAAAATCTGAAATCTGGCTGCCCCCCCCCCACACACACACACACCTGGCAGGCATCTTTTCATTGATGTGTGCCCAGCAGGAAATGGTTAATGACCTGTGATCTGGCACCACGGATCACCCCGGTGGTCCGATTGCTGCTGATGGAAATGCTAGGGAAGAGGGGCTGTTTTATCTTTGCTGGAGACACGAGCACTGGAGAACACTTTAATGGCAGAATGCAGGCGTCTCTGTTATGAGCCCGTACAGAATCATAAAATGACAAATAAAGCCCAGCCTCCTTGGTCATTTGCAGAATGCACTTGCAGTGTAGAAACAACAATGATCCCTTTCAGTGACTGTCTGCCTCCCCCACAGATGATTCATCCATTATGAAGCCCGATTCCCATGTTAATAACCGGGCCGCTGGATTTTCAGCTGGATGGAGACGGAGGATCATTATACTGCAAATGACAGAAAGTAGATACACTGAAGGAATGTGCATTGAGCAAAAATACAAAGCTGTTTTAGGTACTAAACAGACGCCCCCTCAACTCTTAAAGGTTTGTGACATGATTATATCTGAAAATACATTTACTGCATAATGAATAAACTACATATATACAAGCTCAGTAGTTTCATGTTGGCGGTTTTCATTTGAGAATCAAGAGATATCCTTATCCACTGCAGGGTAATGAAAACTTCCCTTGTGCGTAAAAATAATTCCTGCCCCATCACTAAAGGAGGGGATATCCCCTGGATACCCCCACTACAAACACCTGGAGAACCTCAGAGTCCTGCACCTGTTGGTTTTTTTGTTGGTTTTTACTTTTTAGTTTTCATCTTTGAATTAGAGTTGCTGCGAGATATGACCATAAAAGCAAAGCACCTCCAGGCATCGTTCTCCTCTCCTCCACTTAAACCATGTGTCAGACGTTTAAGGTGAACAATCAGTTTGTGTGCACCTGTGACTTTTTCTTCATTAGCCGGGATATTTACCAAGGGACGAATCATCAATACCAACGGCACTGACGCTGTGATTCAAAGCCAGCGTTTAGCAGGAAAGAGCATGAGCGCGCGTGTGTGTCAGGGGACATGTGTAAATGTTCTGTGCCATTAATGTGCTAACAGTGACATTGATGGAATGCTCACACGGCACTGATATTGATCCTACAAGCTCTGAAACCTGCTTATGATGAATGAGTCAGTGCCTGTGTGATGGCCTATCTTTAAACCGTTTGCCACAGAGAGACCTATCTGCATGCAATTAGCATGTTGATGGCAGCGCACCGAGCTCGTCGGCGTTGCTGGGCACAGACGGAATGACAGAGTGAGCAGGAGACTCGGCTCTGCATTATTCAACAGGATGATGGCGGATGCTGGCAGGGGAGCCGGAGTTAGCCTGGCACTGTCCTGCTGATGGGAAGCTCGACACATCATTTCAGCTCCGGTGCAGGGTGAGAGGTATCACACGTACAAGTAAGCAACACACCTCGATGAACGTTGCTGTTAACAGGAGGTGAGGCTCAAACATTGCAGTGATGTTGCAGGAATGACGCAGATAATGAGAATCAGCGGTCTCAGATTATTCTCTCACACTTTATTGTGCTGCACACTCGAGCACGACCTGAGACAGATCCCACACTGGATGGGAACTCCATCAGTCACATAAACTCTCCGTCACATACGTGTCTCCGTGAAGCAACAGTGACCATGCTAATGAGTCTACCTTCCAAAGACCAGCATGTCCGTACAGGCATAGTCATGAAAGATGCTCAAAGCTTAAATCTCCTGCTGGGGTGCAAACAGGGCTGCCACCATCACTGCAGGATCTTGTTTTAATCCCACAAACCTTCACTGAAACGATGGCAACAAAAACAAACAGAGGCTCTGTGTATAAACCCAAATCTGCATGTTCCCACATCCCACGGAGAAAAACACTAAACCCGAGTCTTAACGACATGTTTCAGGTTAAAAACACGACACGAGCACGACTTGGGTTTTATTTGGTTTTGACCAGAATAGAAATAATTGTGAATTAATTAATTCACGTTTGGGTGCAATGGACTTGGATCGTGGTCTGACGCGGTGTGTGTGTGCATGTTTGCAGATGTGTGTGTCAGGAGGTCCTCGTGGGTCGAGTAAGCCTTTTGAATTATTCAGCATGGACTTTGAAACAAACTGTGCAGGACGCAGCCATCGCCAAGTTGGCAAGAACAAGAGAGAGAGAAAGAGAGAGAGAGAGGCAACCGGTGAGGGAGTATTGAAATAAACTAAAGGGAGAACCAAATAATGCAGAGTCAAGGCTATTACTGAATTTCATTATCTCCCAGTCGGGCCAGTAGAAGAGATTCTTTGTCACTGAATTTCCATCAAACATCCGAACTGACGCACACAGAACAGGAAGCGAGGGCAGAGGAAATGTAAATGCGTGTGTGTGTGTGAGTGTGCAGAGGTGGTGTTTGTGGGTGTGATGCAGATGAAGAGGTTGTTTCACAGCCTCTCTCTCCACTTTCATATGAGCATCAATATAACGACGGATCAAGACTTCCTCCATCCAGTGTCTTTAATCAACAGGGGAAGAAAAGACGGCTTGTTTCACGACATGATGGTAATCAATGGACGCCGGGGCTTTAATGGGCTGCAGGCAGGCAGAGTGACACACACACACATGCTACAGCAGGCCTCATTTGCATGTAAATCAGAGCCTTTTGGAGCTCTGATGACATGCAGGACAGGAATAAGCTCTTCTCTCACATCACCTTGGTCTGAATAATCACACATCCTTTTTTCAAAGATTGCAAAAATTATGTTAAGCTGGCAGAGAGAGAGAGAGAGAGAGAGATCCATGCAGCTGTGGCCAGTCTCACATTTCAGTGTTGAAAACATAACGAGGTAAAGAGGCACAAATGATGCTGGCATTCATGAATTCATGCACATTAACATGATTATGTGGCTACTTTGATCAAATCATGGGTTGTATAAAAAGCTGTGTGTATCAAGGCACCCCAACTTGAAATACTATCCAGACCCCAGCTCGGTTTCCACGTGGTGGGCCGTCTCAAAGGAGTCCTTTGTGTCTGTGCTGATGAACTGACTGACTGAAACACCACAGACTCATGCTCGTGAGGGAGCTTCTTACAAACATGAATTAAATTGACTGTGGCCATGGAACACACCGGATCACCCTGAATGCAGGACACCTGCGTCAATCAGCTGAGCAACTCGGCTTCAGCGTCGATGAACCACACGTGAAACCCACGTGTAATTAATTTACACACATGTTCTAGCTTTGTCTGCTTCCTTTCCGTCCTTTCGTTAATGATCAATATAATTTCATCAAAACTCATTAACGAACCAGTGAGGCACTGTGAGTCTAATTAGTTATTTAACCTCAACAGAAATATGTTTTCTCAGCTGTTTTTTTATTTACTGATGCGCATTTTTTTCAACCTAGTGTTGTCAGGGGTGAAGCTTCTCTTCTCTTTGCGGCTTTACGTCTGTCATCGACTAATTGTGCCAGAGGGAAAATGCAAGTGTCACAGCGACACATGAAAACTCAGCTCAGTAATGACACTGAACTTAAAAAAAAAAAAAAAAAGGTTGATCCTGTGGAGGTTTCTGTACAACCAGCAAAAAAACTGGAAACTTTTTTAAAGCCTTGGGAACAAACTGACTTACAGACTCTTAACAAATGGGAGAATGTTGCTTGAATTAAAAAAAAACAAAAAAAAAAACATGGTCCTTGACTGAATAAATTAAACCAAGAACAAGAGTTTTAATAAAAAGCCTCCGGAGAAGCAGGATGTTGAGCCTGCAGATATGAAAACATGTTTGTACAAGAGGAGAGGAAACAGAGAGCTTGTTGAGTTACCTTGGTGATTCCATGAAACATAGAGTCTGAGTATCCTGCTCAACTCCCATGCCTTCTCCATGTTAACAGGGACATTCATCAGCATTTTAGGATGCTCTCGTCTTTGTATTTCTTTGTTTTTGATGATGTAAAAAAACACGATGATTGTCCGGGACTCTAACACCTGGTTTGGGCTTCATTTCTTTACCTCAGAATTTTGCTTAATGCTCTGAATAAAGCAACAGAACAAAAAAAAAGGAAGTGGAAAACTGCTCGCAGAAGTCAGGCGCTCATCCAAAAAGGGCAAGACTTTACATGCCAAAGAGTGAGTGGGAGGAGTTTCCACAATGCCGTTATTTGCTAATCACAATAAACAGAGAAAGTCCAGTCAGAAGCCGAGGACGAGGGCATGATTTCTGCTGTCTTGTTAAGTGTCTTAATGAATGAACCGACAGCTTGTTCTTGAAAGCCTCACAGCATTTGCATCTTCCTCCAGCCCTGTCATCATTAAATGTGCAGTTTAATAGAACGCTACACCACAGCCGAGTTCTGTTTGTCATTTATTCGCCGTTTATAAGCCCTTCAACCACTTCCCTCACACAGATGGCACAGCAAATGCGATCAGGGATATCAACACAATTATTTCCGGCGCTCTGCAGCCATTCGTAACCCATATCAGAAATTTTCTTGGCAAACAGAAAATACTCAACCAAACCAGAGGCTTATTGCATCCTCTTAAAATTCAATAGCCGGTATATAATTGAATACTCCTGCGAGTCAGATGATCGCTTCATCGTGGCGAGCACATCCACTCGCTTGTTTGCCCGGTGACTTGAATTACCACTTGTGGAGTAAGAAAATCTATCATTAGCGCATTAGTGTGAGAGGGAATCAAACATTTATGTCACCTGGAAGGGGCTGTGTAGGTGAACGCGGCGCCCGTTTGGATTACAGCAATTAAAAATGAAGGGGGTAATTTTTCATCTCATATCTTTTGTTCTGTGCCACCTGCATGCTCTCTGGGCCTTTGTGCGGTGCGAGGAAACGTTCCCCTGCGGCTTTCATCTCGCTTATTTCCCAATAACAACGATGCGGTTTATACAAAACGACGCACAGAAGTATAGATCATGCTGCTAATTTGAATACAAATGAAGTGTCAGATTATTGAGTGACTGTGCTGTGTGTGTGTGGGTGTGTGTGTTTGCTTGTGTGGAGGAAGAATGAAAAGAATAAAGGGAGGTGATATGATAAAATATTATAATTAGAATCATCAATAAACCTTTTTGAAAAATCACCACGTTTTAGGACTCTGGAAAATTAAACTTTTTGACTTTGATTTCCATTGTCAAAAACAAAATCTCTTTAATTTTCTCATACAAAAATCTCATTAAAAAATTCACACGTGATAGAAGCTGAAACAAATGTGAATGAAGCATATTTTCTTTTAAACAATTACTGATAAAAATATTGCCAATTAGATTTCATTCATTCTAATGTTGAGCCAGTCAGTTTGTTTGTTTGTTCCAGGAATTATCATGAAACTCATTAGAAGAAAAGAAAGAAAAGGTGCGGATGCAGGATGATTAAATATTAATGAATTAGTTTGAGGGAGTAAGTGGACGTGCGTGCCTTTCTGACTTCGATCAGCAGAAGTTTTGAGTCAATAAAAGCTGTTCTGGAAGGTGTTAATTTTATTCTTATGTCTCTCAAAGTGAAAAGACTGAAGTCAGCAATGGAATCTGGGAGTTAGAACACAACATCCTCCACCTCCTCCTCTGACTCTTCTCTGTTTATACACACACTCAAGGTCAACATCCACTCTTCACCACTTCAAGCTTTATCTGTCATTTACCACTCCACCCACATCCTCCAGCAGGAAAATCAAAATCCAGCAACTTGTTGACCTGTTGTTTCTTTACGTCTTCAATCCAACCATTGCTCTTTGTCACCATGCACAGGGTTTGTCTTGTTAATGAGACCAACCGGGGCCCTACTCATTGTTCTGGGTGTGTGCAGGTGTGTGAGCATGACGTGCAGCAGGAGGCAGAAATCTGGATATTCTGTGGGTGTTTAACAATGTCACTGGCTTTAATGACAACACTGCACATGTTCTGGCTGAAAGAATCCAATGTGACCGCCCAGATGAATCTCCCAAGATAAACTGGGAAACAGGTTTTGTCCATGATCTCATTGCACATTTAACGCTTCACCTCTGCTTTGCAGCATCGGGAAAGTTTCATCCAGTCCATATTTTTCCATCAGGGAACAAACCAGAGAATGATTTAAGTTCCTCTCCATCATAGATCACTGTCCTGTGAAATTGCCAAAAAATATTAGGAGGAGCAGAGATATGTCTTTTATCGTGTTGAGTTGCAGAAAATCATAAAAGCAATGAGAATCTCCACAGACATAAAAGCAACCATTTCAGAAAATATCAACATGTCAATACTCGGCGTTCTCCATGAAATCAAAGTTTATGAGAAGTTTAAACCCAAAGACAAATGTCTAATGAAAGTGGACTCTCTTCAGTGGACGCATGATTGAAGTCGCCTCACGGACTTTTTCCTGCACCGCTGACGATTTGTGATGCAATTTTCTCTGCCTCTCCACCTCCTCCTGTCTGTTTCTAATAGAAATCCTTACCTGCACTCATGCAGCTGAACAGCATGAAATGACTCTGGGACACGTGCAACCAGAATCATCTTAAAGCAGTTAACAAGATAATCGACAAAATCTTTCATATCCTGCCGTCCTGCTGTGAAATGTGATTCTATAGAAGAGCATCGGTGCATTCCCAGCACCTGATAACATTAACTTGTCTGCGTCACACACAGACATGTCCCACCCGCCCGCGGCACAGGGGCAGTGAGTTACTGCCTGAGCCTCACACACGGATACACAGCAGAATTCACTTCAGTCCATATTGACTTTGTCTGCACAGCTGTCTTGAACTCATTTCATGCTTCACGCGGCTCTTTTCTTTTCTCCTGCTTGTGGGTACAGAGGAGGAACAGTAGGGAAACTGAACGTCTGCTGTTCCTACGCCGTGTTATGGGATCAGATCTAATCTGTCTTCACCGACCAAGCAAAAATATTAAGTGTGTGCAAAAGAAAATCTTCACAAACTGATCAATCTGTCGCATGAGTTAAACGAGCAGGGTAGAAAATGTCGAATATACTGAGAGGTTGAACGAAGGTTATTTGCTTTACAGATTCAAACCTGGTGCATCAAATTTATTTCATAATGCATGTCGGTATGTTTTATTCTAAGAATGTTCCTTAGGATATAACAAACATCATTAGTGACGAGATCTCCTTCATTGCATCAAACCAAAAGCTGGTCACAAGCCTCATTTCACTGCTAAACTTGAATCGTCTGTGAACCTGATGGTGTGTGAGTTTCTTGCATGAGCCCGTATCACAAAGCAGAATCCATCATGGGATACAGCTCGCCTCTGTCTCAAGCTCCTATTTTCTGAAATTGCCTCTGTATCAAAGGTATGTTTAGTCCAGTTAGCCTGGTGTGCTAACTCCCAGCTATCAGCAGCAGCCCCTGCTTGGCCTGTCTGACCGGGCACAGCTGCAGAGGTGAGAGGTGGGGGTGTGGAGGCTGCAGAGATGGGACTGTTGAGGGAGACGTGTGGCCCTGCGGACGCACACTACATGAAATCTTTATACCTCTGGCAGCCTGGAGTGATGGTTGGACAGGGGTGGAGTGAGGGGGCAGCGCAGGGAAACGGACGGCTGGAAGGTGAGAGGAGGAGGAGGAGGAGGAGGAGGAGGCGGAGGAGGAGGGGAGGTGGAGGGAGATGGAGAGAGGCCGAGGTCAACAGCCTTCAAGGCAGCAAAGACGGATGGATGTGGTTGCTTCAGCATCGAATGTGTGAACAGAGAGAGAAGAAGCTCAGACTGGTAAACAGCAGCTGATAGGAAGAGAAGTCACATGAGCTGGTGCACGCTCAAAATAAGACATGATCAAATCAACTAATGACTATGATTGCTTACTGAATGTTTACTTTTGGACATGTTCATAGCTGGCGAATCGCTGCCAACCGTGCAGCTGCTTCCTCTATACTTGTTATTTATAACTGCAGAAAACTGGGGAATACATAGTTTAACCTGGATTGTGAAAATGTAGGGAAACACAGAGCTCCTGAGAAGACGCGCCCAAAGACAACACTGAGGCTTCTGTTAACACACAGCATTAAACAATTTACTCACACTCACTGAGGGATACCGACGAGGCCGGCCTATAGACACATCTACAGAACACGCTCACAGACGGGAACATTCAGCGCATTTTAAATGATCCACTGAGCAGAGCTGGAACTGAAATATTGAAGTCAAGGAGAAGTAAGGTTACTTTTGTCAGCGCCGTGCTTTGTACTGCCAACATCAAACCTCGATCCCCTGTAGCCAGGGGGCAGACTTTGAAAACAATATTAAGCTCTGAGGGCCATTCACATATTTCCCTTCAGTTACAGCTGATACTGAAGATCTGGACTGTGTAGATCAGTGGGGGGGGGGCACGACACCTGAGCCCCAAAATCTATTGTCTCAATAAATTTGGTTATTAAAAAAAAGCCATAAAAGGGGCAGACATGTTCTGCAGGGTGGTCCCTTCTGTTGTTTTAGACGTAACACACACGTGTTCAATCCCTTTTTTCTGTCGTAGAGGACAAGTTGGTTTGGACACACTGCCCCCATGTTCACAAGGTGGAAGCATGCAGCTAAACTGGATTAATCACAAGTGCAAATGCTTTCGGATGAAAGAAGCCTTTTTTTTCCAATATTCATCAGGCAGGAGAGGAAAAGCACAAAACAGGCACAATACCAGGTTAAGTATAAGAACATAAGTATAAGTATAAGAACCAGGACACACTGTGATTAGTATCCTCATTGCTACCATCTGACATCAGATACACAGACACAGGTTTGATCCTTGTGTTTCGGTCTAGGGAGTAAGATGCAAACTGGAAGTCACTGATGGGTTCATCTCTGCAAACTATTGAGGTCTCAACCCAAAGAGTCTTGTCTGAATGACCATCATAAATTGTATAAACATACAAAAAAATATGCCATATGTATACATTATGCTCTTTCCACTTTGGGAGCAGGAGACAGAGGAGGCTCTACTGGAGGAAACTGAGTCAATTGCAAAAGCCCGAAATTGAAACCCAGCTTAAACGGCTCCCCCCTGAAACACCAGAGATGGGAATGTGCAGCCACTTGGTGATTTATGGAAGAGAAAGTCTCAAACACCCGCTGTGCACAACACAAGCCACAGTGAGCAGCTTCCTGTGTGTTTGACGAGCACAGTACATGATGGAGCGATAAAAAGACACGACTGAGGGGTTTGTGAAATTACACATTTACGACAGGTGCCAGCAGACCCCGCAGTTCAGTGAGCTGCAGCAGCATCCTCTGAGCTGACACAGGCCAGAGCCGGAGAGATCAGCGGTGGAGTTCACAGGTTAATCAGCTGCTGGGCCCGAGTGTGGAGGCACTTTCCAGAACAAACAGGAAGCTGCGGCTCTGCCACAGCCCATTTTAGACCGTATGATTTTACAACATCCACATCCACCAAGTTCCCACGAAAGCACTGCTTCTGGTCTTTGTTTAGAATCCATGTACCGTTCATGCGATGCTACACAAACTGTAGGAATGAAATTGCGTCTTTCATCAAGTAGCTTCTGTTTCTGTAAACCCAGAACAAAGATGAGGAGGAGACAGGTTGATGCCGACTGTCTCACCCGTCTCTCTCTCAACTTCATATTTCATGGTAAATTTCATCATCTCAACTATTTCCAAAAGGGATGGAGAGACTCAGTAAATATGATCTGGCCTCTCTCCAGTCAAGGGAAGCCAGGAGACAACATCAGTCTAAAGGCTAAAAGCTCTTTTCTTTGAGAAAAAGCTCAGGAGGTGAGAAAAGTAAAAGCTTTGACAGAAGCAGAGGAAAGATTAGCTTGCATGGATCCACTCCCCCAGATCCATCCATCCATTTCAGGCTACTTACCCAGGCCTCAGTGTCAGCTGCAGCAGAGTATGGACACAAGTGTAAATCTCCTTTTTCCACGCCGACCTCCTCCCGCTCCTCTCGGCACATTGGGTAGAAAGAATCCCTCAGGTCTGTTCAAAGGTCTGGAGCTGGTGTAAGGTCATTCCATCGTAGATCCTCCTGTGATAATAGAGTGGACTGTAAGAAAAGACGGATGACCACCGCCTCATTTAACATATCCAGCATACATACTCCACTGGCTTCTGTCACTAATGTTGCTTATTTATAGTACTTATAGTTGAGGGCTAGTCACATATACCACAATAAAAATGAAAAGTACAACCTATATTTGTCAAAAACAGGATTTGGCATTCCAGCCACTAACATGGAGGAGGCCAGGTTTATGATCTATACTGGGACCAGCTACCAGGGGGGCACTTCGGCTTCACTTTTGAACACAAGATACAAACACAACACAGTGAATCATAGCTCAAATCAAACTGTAGTCAGTACAAAATAAAAGTCACGTTTCAGAGATTCAACCTACTCTGGAACAAACCGCCTGTTTTAGGGTGGTGAATGGACCACAGTTACATTCCACTCTTCAAGTGTAATTGGCCACTCACAGATGGTTCAGACATTCAGAGTCCTGGACCACAGGTGAGGGGACGTGCAGAGATTTACTGCAACACAGATTATCCCTTTCTGTGTCTTCGGGTTACAGGAAGTAGCAGCTGCATACATCATCCTCTCTTGGCACGAGCAAAACCAGCAGCTTCACATTTTTCACCTCAACAAAGACAGATTTGTGGCTGTGTTGACAGTACTCCTGCAGACTGCTCGTATTGTTTGGTGATTTAGCTTCGCAGCTCTGTCCCCGCGCTGTTTACTCTTGAAACCGTCTTTTCATTGAGTCTCAGATCTGAGTTTCACCTGTGCCTCGCTCTTCAGAAGGTCCACAGCAGCATGAAATGAAGTAATTACAGCAACATAATTGTGTTTATGCAGGAGTCAGAACAAAGACCTCTTGGAGAGACTATATTTTGCTCATGAGTGAAACCCTCATTACGCCTGATCAAAGTATATCCAGCAGGAGACGAAGGGGTGATGCAACTGCAGCCGCTGGTTTGCTTCAAGGACAATAGCAAAGGGAAACGCAACCTATGTCTCCTCCTGCCCTGGCCCAGCGTCATCACCGATGGTTATGAATTCTCTTTCTGCAGTGCCAACTGTTTCTAAAGGCTTGGAAATCATGTAGCCCAGTTTCTCTCTGCAGCACTTGTTTACTTGCACGACACTCGAGGGGCCATGTTTGACACAGTGCATTCCTTAATCCATTACCATGACAACACATGCTGAACTTCAACCTAATCTTTAACTTAATTCCTCTGAATTCTGCCCAGAAGGCTGAAACTTCAAGTCTCAACCTTGCAAACAGCTTTTTAAAGAGTTAAAGAAGCAGATAATGTCCTTGGTCTCCAGGGCAAGACCACTCACTGGTCCCCACAGACAAGGCACAAGTGTTTGTTTGTGTGAGTGGGCGCTGGAATAAATGTAACTGCACACACACACACACACAATGTCTGCAGGGTCTCAACTCTGCTGGAAGTTCTGATGAAGCAGACTGGAAACAGACTGGAAGATGGATGACAGGAACTGTAAAACACACAAGTCTTATTGTCTGTACCCTCGACCTCCTGTTTGTCATAAAAGTGAAAGTAGTTCCCACGCAACCTTTTGCATTATGGCTCTACCATGTTGTGTGTGTGTGTTTAGTGTTCTAATGGCCGGTTGCATGTGTAGGTGTGTGCAGTGAGCAGAAAGGATGCTGCCTGTCTCATTAGAGAAACATTTGCACAATGTGTGTGTGTGTTTATTAGGTTTTCTGCGTAAAAGCGCTGAAAGCAGATCTGTTTGAAAACGGCGCCACCATTAATAGAACCGCCAACGTTGTCAGGCGCCATTATTTATCTTGAATTTATTCCCATCTCCGGACGACCTCAGCTTGTTTCATCTGCTCAGTCGGAGTCCTGGCAGGAGGGAGGGATGAAAAGAGGGAAGCAGGAGAAGGGCACATTGAGGAGATGGCGGCTAGGAAAAAAAGAGAGGGAAGCGGGAGATGTTCTATTAAGCTTCTCTTTGTTTCAGCCACCCGGTGGTTTGTTAATCTGGTAGAGATAAATATTATACAGCATTACCTTTATACAACCCCCCAAAATCAATTCCTCCTCTCCCTTCTTTTCTCCATCATGTATTCAGCCACGCAGGGGGAAACGTGCCAGATAAAATAAATGGCTGCCTCTATAATAAGTGGTCCAAATGCAGATGAATGGTGCAGGATCTGAGAGCACCGAAGCCTCTCACCCGTCTGCCACCTTCTTCCATTTAGCTCCGTAATAAACAGGGAGACAGACTGAAGACGAGGCTCCCACTGCCTGTCTGTTAATCTACTTTTTCTTTTGGAGCTCACTCCTGTCTTCACTGGAGGAGAATGATCCCGCTCCGGGTAAAATGAGGCTTGCACACAAATAAACGTAAGTAAGATGACAGTCGGTTAAATGGTGCACGCCACATATTGTACTTGTCATGTGTATTTTTACGCAGCTCGTCTCCTGTGGGTGTAGGTCTGAGTTAATAAACAAATCAGGACAAATAATTAATTAATTGTATTATCTCTGTGTATTTCAGTTGTGGCTCAGAGGATGCCCACGAGGAGCGGAAACTATGAGGTGTGCCTGCACGGAAGGGGAAAACGGACAATGCATACAGCTAAACAATGCAGCAACTAAGCAAAAATTAATTTATTATGAAACTCTGGGGGGACATGACATCATGAAGGGCCACCATAATCTAAACAATGAATGGGATCCGTGAAGCTCAGCGGAGGAACACAACAGAATTGTCTCTATATTGTCTCTCAAATGTTTTTTTGCTGCACCTTCAAGGATCTGAGAGATCGGAAACTTTCGATGATGCAAAGAAAAGGTCAAAGGTATAAACATGAAGTTTTCAAATGATATCTGAGACTGAGGAATCGTTTCAGTATAAATTCTATATCGCCATCTCCTTTTTTTTCTCCTACTCACTAGAGGTTATTATGATTTAAGAAGTAACATCTCAAGATAACAAAAATGCCAAATAACTCCAAACACAAAACTATATTGAAAATGCTCAAGGATTCAAGCTGTTTTCATATTAAAAAATCCGATGTCTCCTCCTCTGCTGGATCTTCTTGTCCTGTAGTTGCCGTTCTCTGTTCAGTAATTCCCTCTCATTATGCTCCACTCTCTCTCTCCTTCTTTTCCATTCAGCCTTCTATTCCTTCCCATCTTCCATCTTTGTCACATGCACTCTTTTCCAGCATCTCGTCTCCTTCCTTCTCTCTCAGCAGAATCTGCACGGTGACTAATTACCCCTGTCAGAACAACTTTCCATTATTGACACATTAGGCCGTGGTGGATGCTGCTGCTGGCTAAAGTCCTCCATTTGCTGGGAAGGGTCATCTGTAAACATTAAGGTTAAATCCATGCAGGCGTTTTCTGCTTTGTTTTGGGATCATTTGCAAAATAAACATGTTTGAGGTGCAGGAAGGAGGCGAAGGGGAGAAAGGAAAAAGGAGAGGAGGGATGAACAAGAGAGGGATCATGTGTCAAAAGAAGGATTTGTCTTTGGGCCCCACTGCAGCCGCTCTTTGTCACTGAATAAACTCATTTGCTGCAGGTTTCTTTGGATCAGTCGCTGCACCGACACCTTAACCCCAGCGACAGTCACAGAGCTCAACATCCGGAAACGTCCGTCCCTAGCGACGCTTTAGAAACGCAGGTGGTCGTTTAGCAGCTCTCACCACAGACACTGCTGACATCTGCATGGTTATGTTTTTTAGCCAATGCTGGACAAGCGAATGTCCCTGAAGCCAGGGATCTTTTAGGACATTTGCATCCCCGTTCCTTTGTTAGTGAGCCAAATGATCCAGGAAATGAGACTGATACCAATTTCCCAAAGACCAATAACCAACCAACTGTTAATATGGTTTTACATCTAGATACATGTGTGTGTGTCGTGTTGCATGAGACGAAACTAAAGAGAATGTGAGAGCAGCAGACATTTAACATTTAGAGAGGTGTAAATGATGAAATGACTGCCGGGTTTTCAAATCTGTGAAACACTGGAGACATCCACAAGAAGCATTTCTAATTTTGAGTATTTTTAAATGAGCTTCTTGTGAATTCTGTTTTCCAGCAGTGACCGGAGACACTGCAGATATCTGCTCTTTTCTCCACTCCATCCTCCTCCTCCTCCTCCTCCTCCTCTGTGGCATATACTTTTGGGCAGAGTACAGGAATAGCCATCCACCAATTTTGTTTTCTATCACAGTGAATTTCAACTAAACTAAAAGCTGCGTCCCTCAGGTGTGACTGCAGGCTGCGTCGAATACCAAACTGAAAATATCAGACAGTGTAAGTGTCCGCAGAGAGGGTGGGACAGGGAGATACCCAGCAGACCCTGTATCTCCACTCTCAATTAACATAGTCAGCAGCTGTGAAAGGGCAGAGCGCAGGCCGCCTGGAGATTTATCAGAATGTCATCGAACGCTGCATTAGGCTTGACACCGCAGCGGCCCACGCAGCCGTGTGTACACACACACACACACACACATACAGTAGCCACCACACCAGCGACCCTGGAGAAGCCAGGGTCAAACGGATATGTCAGAAGCAGTCATCTCATTCCGACAGGGCGCGAGCTTGCGTGCAGGACCGTACAGAGTGTTTCCAACATGCATGCAGCCAGAATGAGGTTTTCTGTCTGAGGTTCGGTTGACTGAAGACAAACAGGCGGCTCACTCTGACAGCAACCTTCAGCACATCAAAGTCACTGCTTTGTGCTCTGCAACCTTTCGTAAATCATTAAACACACACCTCGTCGTCAGGGCTGTCAGAAATGCTGCGTGTCAAATGCTGCAACATCTTAAGACACTCGAAATGCTTCAAATTGAACCTTTCCATGTTTTACATCAATGCGGTGACATGATGTGCAAATTTTACCGATTATATTCACTTGAACTGAAAGATCTTTAAGCGGGGTGTGCAGCGATGACTCGAACACAACACTTGGGCTTCACTTTGAAGTAGCCTCGTGAAGTGATATTAAGCTTCTCTGCACCTTCCCCACAGGCAGATGAAGTATGTAGATGCTTATTCTGTTAATGTGATAAATGAACCTCAGATTCTTTCTTCTGCACCTTATTGAACAATCCACACTTTTTCAAACACCAATGTAGCTGCACACATCTGAACTTTGAGGCCCCGGTCTAGATCTTGACTAAACCTCTTAAAGACACAGAGTCAATGTGCCCTCACCAGCCGCTCGGCTGAGTACCACTGCTCCGGCTACACTGTCACTGCAACATTTCAAATGTGTGGAACTCCTGGCTCATTAAGTCTGCATTAGATTTAACCAATGTTTAACAACGTATGGTGCAAAGTCAGCTTGACTAACCCTCTGGGATCATTCGGGACATTTTTGTCCAAATGAGCCTTTTTTCACTTTTCTTTTTGCAATATCTTTGGTTGTGTTAATGCATATCAAAAAAATTTGGAAGAAATATTTATCTGTGTTATTTTTATAGCGGTTAAAGTTAGTGGACATTTTTGTCCACGAATGACACGAAAGGTTGAAAATTAGTATGATCCCAGAGGGCTAAGACGACAGAACCCCAGAGACAGAAGCAGCGCACTCTGCTAAGTGCTCTGTGAGAAACCTGTTAGTATGCACTCAGCCCGCTCAGGCCGCAGGGGGTTCCAGTCCCACTGACACACACTGACCAGCACACGCTGCATTCAAAGACCAGCAGCTGCTGCAGGACAGAGGACACACAGTGTCAGAGTGTCAAAGAGTCTCAAACTGAGTGAGGAGTTTTCTGAGAGGCTGAACCTGAAGACGAGCAGTCCTCACACTATCCATAAACAAAGCTCTAATATCTCAAATGCTCACATTGCAGTGTTACACGTGACATCCTCTTTACCAATCTTTGTTTAAAACTATTGCCCGCAGAATACTAAATGGATTAAATGAAACAACGACTGTACGATGTCCTGAAGCGCCAATGAATTCTGGGTTACTACTGTTTTCTGTTTAGCTCTTGGTTGTTTCCTTCCATTAAATGCGAAAATTGTAGGTTTCTGCTCTTATTCTGAAATAAATAAAGGTCCGATCTAGCTTTAGAGTAGTGAATTCTGGTTTGGTCCTCCTGCTGGTTATTCTTCATCCACATCTCAGACAATTTAGTGGAATGGTTGGAAATTGAACAGGTGTTATTACATGGTGGAGGGTCCCATTTGTCTCCTGTTCATAAATGGGACCTGGAGTTTTCTCCCTGTGTATTTATGGCCTGTACCACATGACGCAGCATTACTCATAGACATTGTCTAGACAGGCCCGTAACATTTTACCATAATACTCGATGACAAAACCTTTCGCTGTTCTGCTCTGAACAAACGCTCTTACACATTTTCAGTCAATCTCTCGCTTATAGAACCTTGAAGGCTTGTATCTCCATGGAAGTCAGAGAGTATAAATAAGACCGGGTCATTTTCTTTCTCAATGTGTTTTCATAACAAAAACATTTTTGTTGAGATATGGTTTTGGTGGGAGCAGTAGAGGCAGAGAAACACAACCATCACTTCAATCTTTCTCCTGTGAGGCTGAAATAATCCACTAGTTTATTATTGACGTGCTAAAAAAGTTTAATGAGAGGGCAGATCTGTGAAAAGTTGTCGCTTACACATTAAGAATATTGCAAAATGATAATGACACTCCAATTTTACTTTGAGGTTTGAAATTCAAACTCGATGAATAATTTCACTGAAATTCAAAAGGAAATGAAGTCGGGGCAGTTTCTGATAATGATGTTTAGTACTTCCTAATCTCGATATTTACCTATCAACACTGACAATAAAGACAAATAAAGAGCCTGCCATCTTAATTTCTTTAAAGTGACTGTCAAGTGCATTCATTCTAAAATGCATATGATATTATGCATCAATAGCATTTGTGCTGCTGGCACAGCTGTATCTTTGTAATAGAAGCATCAACCTTTAAATGCAGACGTGTGTGAAATTACAAAATTTACAGTAAAACCATCTTTTTGTAACTCAAGCAGACATTTACTTCTCGACAGGATAAATTACAGGGTGACGGTGAGAATAATTTCTGCTCGACAACACGACATGAGCGAAGCAGCGGTCGCTGTCAGAGAAATGTCATGCTTATTATCTACTGAGCTGGAATCTGTGAAGCAAAGATTTTCTCACCATGATTCGCCCCAGAATGGAGGGGACGGCGAGGTTTCATGCCGAGTGAGTTGGGGGAAAAATAAAAAATAAATAAATAAATAAATAAAATCCCAGTTTGTGTGTTGCATCACTTGTTTAGCGTGAATTTAGCATGAACTCATCAATCTCAGAGCGTGCATGCTGTCAACAGTGTCAGTTCACCAACGGCAGCGTGGGCACCTGGTGAATTTGTCATCGTATGATCGATCCCACGCATCCGAGCCGCTCGCTCCCCGTGGGGGGGCAGAACGACACCTTCAGGCTCTGTAGTTTTTCCCTGTACTAACTGTGTCCATCATTCAGAGGCTTTTTCCTCCCCGTCTTGAATAAGTTAGGTTGCATCGAAGAGCTTCTTAGCATCGTCCAGCTCATTAAATTTAAATTATGGTTCATGGTTTTACTGATTTGGTCCCAACTCTCATCAAACCTCTCCTTCGCTCCGATGAACATTTCTGCTCCAGTTGGTTTGTTTGTCTGCGGTATTACACAAAAGCAATATCTCTCAAACGTGGTGGAATGATGGGACACGGGCCAAGAAGAAACAAGAAGTGATCAGACTTGTTGCCCAGATCTCAAGATGTTCTGACATTAAGCTAACCACCATCACCATCAGGTAGCTGATGTGGTTAGTTTACACACCACGCCATGCTTCTCGCCTGAGCGCATTTACCAGCCAGTGATCAATTAGAAGTCAGATCATCTCCTCCGTTTCACTGGGTCCTGTGCAGACATGCTGCATGATCTTACACAATGTTAAAAAGGGTCTATTCACACTTAAGTGGAGAGAAAAATTAGCTGTCATGTGCACTCAGAGGTCAGACAGGATGTCAATGGGGTCATCACATCTCCTTTTGCCCTGAGGGCCCCATAGGTGTGTTGAACTCGCTATGAACCGAGAGTTAAAGGTCATTTTACAGATTCTCGGTTCAGCCGCTGGTGGATTAAAAGCATAAACCTTAACTAGCTGACTCTGGAGTAAAGAGCAAAGGTGGAGGGAGACCTGGGGAGGGTGTGGTTCAACAGGCTATCAATCTGTGAGCGTGACGACCGGGGGAGAGCAATTTGAGTATCAGCATCCACTGCAGATGAGGAGTATTATTCCGCGGCTCTGTGGGTTGCTGCTGCTGGGCACCGGTTTAAAGGAGTTGCTCTTGCCCGTGCAAAAAGGTTCGAGATCCAAGTGCTTTGAAATGCACCGAATGGCCGCGGGCTACTGGACATCAGGGGGTGTTTGATTTGTCTCTGTTAGGATATTGACCACCGGGTTGGGTCAACGCAGCAACAAAGTGCCACCTTTCATCCGACTACCAACATTCCTCTGTGGCCCGACTCCTCCACCACAGAAATGTAAAAAGAAAAGTACGCAGGACCTTTTTTTTTGTGAAGTGGGTTCAGGAAAATGTTTTCAAGGAGCTCAGAGTACTTTCTCCACAGGTTTTCTTCTTAGCAATTACTACTGAGTTAACTTTTAACTACGTAAATCAAGTACAGTATAAAACTAGAAGGGCCCTTAGAGAGGCTCAGGCCCAGCAGTCCTCTTATGAAACCACATTTAAATTCCCCAAATCTTAATTTGGGTCAGCACCAAATTACACCCACTCTAGATAATTAACAGGACTCCGTCATCTGTAAAGTTGCTACCCTCCATGCAGGCGGTCAGACCTCTCTCTCTCTCTCTCTCTCTCTCTCACTGTCTCTCCCATATGAAAGAACATGTTTCACTCTTTAAGCTGTGTCACGTGCATACACAACGTTGGTGCACACACATGTTCCCTGTCACCACATCCTTCCAAGATTCACACTCATCGTCCAGTCGCTTTTTTACAAGCAGCATGTGTGAGGTAGCACATGTGACCCAGGAGCTGTATTAGATGCTGATGTAACCCCCCCTTATACTGAACAGCATCTTATTTAAAGATAACATCTGTTTTTTCAGGTTCAGCTGATAACTTATGTGCAGCTCCACCGCACATGTCGCACTCAAGCCAGCACGACTCTACGCAGGCTCTGAAACACACACACGTACTTTTACAGCTACCGGGGAACAAGCTGTTTGCCACAGAAAAATAACTAGATGAATGTGGTAAACAGTTTATGTGAAATTGGAGCACAGGCCTGTAATATGTAATTTGGCCTGTCTCCACTGAAACAAGAAAACATGGCTCTGCAGGATGTTCATAACCCTGGAATCAAGCCATTCTTTACTTTTCTGCTCATAATGTTGTTTATAAACTTTTCCACCACTATAAACGCCGCAGAATTTTGGGTGTCACTTTCCCTGCTACCTGTGGCGAGCAAGGTAACGACGGAGAGGATACAACTGATGGAATGTGGGGAGAGGAGGACACAGTAATCCTGTTAGTCTGCTAATCACCGTGGATGGAATACATGGTCCAGGGACACAGTGTGTTAGACAGACGTACCTGCAGCGTCAGCGTCCGTCCCGAACGTGTCTGTGTGTGCGTGTGTGTTTCTGGAGGGGACGGGTCTGGACATCCATTACCCATTATCATCCCGGGCTCTGGCGGATTACTGTGGATAAAGTGAGGGAGAGGAGAGAATAGGGACTTAGCCCCATATCCCGCAGCTTTTTTGCTCTGCTGTCCAGCTCGCCACACAATCATTTGGCTGACAGCAGGCAGAAATCCTTCATGAGGTGTTGTAGCCAAAGGAACAGTAATTGAAAAGTTGATTAAAATGCCTAATAACTCAGAAAAGCTTCTGTCGCCCTGTCGTCACCAAATCCTGCACTGAATCCAACGTTTCATTGCAAAGAACAAGTGTAACAAGACACAGACACTCAGCAGTAAATGTTGGATACAGATAGCGCTGTATAACATTTCATATATCTCCAGGCAGTGGGGGGAGGGCGATGTAGTCGATTAGGCTTCACCACAGGAAGCTGTCATGCTGTCCATCTTTAAATTCAGACGTTATTAAAAACAACTGTGACCAGACGCTTCCTGTCCTCGGTCTGATGCTGCCACTACAGAGCTAACACAACCTCCTCCACCTCCTCCATGTCCATAGCACCACCCTCTGAGGGGGTTAGGGCATCCACACTGGCCTGTTCCAGCTGAACACCACACACACACACAGGCAAGGACTTTTAAGCAGTTTTTACATCAAACCCCAAGTTATTCCAAAAGCAGGAATATGATTTAAATAAATGAATAAAGTGTCTCTGTGCTGTTCAGTGTGGTGGTACATGCACATGATGGCCTCTCCGCCAACAAAAACAAAGTGCATTCATATTTCACATGTGTGCACCATGCTGCAGGTTTCTTGGCTTGCAGAAAAAACATCTTGACTTCTGCTGCGATCAGTCCAGGGACAACAGTCCAAGTAAAAAGTGTGTTATGTTTCCGCGTGTTAACTGCACCACATGGAAGGAGTCTGGCAAAGTGATGAGTCATTCAGAAATGTTGGGCCTTTTTGTTTTTTGTTTTTTTTAGCTTAATTGAGCCGTCTGCACTTGAAGGAAATTCAAGAGAATATACGTAAATATATGTAATTTCAGTGCAGCAGATGTAGATGTTGTGACTGAGATTGAAGGAATGACGCAGGGATGTAAGAAGAATTTAGTGCAATAAAGCAGTCACTTTGCTTTAGGACTTTTCAACCACAATGAGTTTAGATGTATGGCACATAATGTGTTCCCATGCATTATGGGTAAACATAAGGGATTGGGAAAATGAAAATACTTGAAGTTGAAATTAGACTAGCTCCTCTCTCCTTCATCCACCTTCAGCAGAACTCAGCGACGAGGTCGCATGAAAGGATCCATCTCTATTTTAATCAGCTCTCTCTATTCTTATCACCGGTTCCCTTTAATTGTGATATACTAACTGCTCCCCTTCACTGCTCGGAGATGAGAGATAGGTGTAAAAATTACTCCAGATTGCTGCGGAAAATCGAACAGGCTCATTTTTCTGTCTTTTGTAAGATGGTGCCATCAACAACATTAGCTGCAAGACAGCATGAGAAGATGAAATTAAGTTACTGGTATATTGCCAGTCAGTGGGGAACTGGGTCGTCCTCCCCATTAGAGGATTGAGTTATGTTTAACGTTCTAATTTTGCAGCTCAAATAAAGATGAATGGTTGGGAGCTAAGCGAGGCAAGGACGAGGTAAACAAGGAGAGAAAGATAGGAATGGATGATATATTCCTTTGAGAACAAACAGAACACAACTGTGTGTACAAAGCCAAAGCGAATATCTTGACGTGAGCAAACCAGTCACCAAATAAATAAACCCCAGATAATATTCGACTGAGCACACGTAAGAATGGCACAGGAATATGTCTCCACACGACGGACGCCAAACTGACAAAAACAAAGCAAACAAACATGTGCTGTGATCTCCGCAGCTGAATTGTCTGGCCTGGTGCTGCCCCCTGCACCAAACGTTTGCTATGTGCTGCGGCAGAGGCCCGGTTAATGACTGTGACCGTCACAGATCCTCACCTGCAGAGCTCAGATCCACTGCTGATCATAAAGAATCAGGTTTACATGTTACTCCCTTTCATCACATTTAAAAGTGCTGTTCATTTGTTTGTCGTTTATCCAGAAAAGTCTTTGTCTTTTCTTCATGCGTCTATGTCTAATCTGTTTTTATGCAGTCTTCTGACTCCAGCCCTGTTCTTAATGCACAGACATGACTCTGATAAATTAATCTTCACATCTCAGCCAGAGGGAGCGCGAGAGTATTTGATCGAATTATGCTTTAAGATGCTCAGCGATCATCTCAAAAGTATATAAATTGCTAAAAGTAAATGTTTAATCTCTAATTCAACTGCTGCGGCTTCTATTTACCCAGATTATTTAACAGGCCATGCCCGACGAACCTGTACACCTCAGGTTCAATTATAATCCTCATAAACGAAAGACGTGTGATTTTAAAGGGGCCGCATCCCTGGGCTTGGCTTGAGGAGCCGTCGGTTCCAGCTCAAGTTCACTTGCCCAGATATCCAGCTACCAGAGAAACAGACTCAACAGAAGAATCCCATGTTTCTTGCCTCTTCTCCACCTTGATGGCGATGGGTCTGTTTAGTGTGAGGGTCTGCTGCTCGTGATTAGCTCTGATTGTGTATCGATTTGATTCCATGCATCACTTCACTTTGTAAAAAGCAGTGAAACGGGGGGAGAGGCGAGGGTGAGAGAGGGGGGGGGGGGGGGGGGGGGGGGGGGGGGGGTGTTTTCTGCGGCACTGTTTTCTCCTGTGCTTGTAGAGTCTTTGGTTTGATGGTGAGTTTTCTTTCTTGAGTATATAGAATATTGTTGTTCTGACCCGGGCTCACCCTGAAGAATTGGTTTATGGTTATCACCTCTCCCCAGAATAAATGGTGCTTTTATCTCAGTGTTTTTGGTTTGGGAAGGGAAACTTGCTTTAAACCTTAATGTAGTGCACCTATAGACTGGAGCATAATGATGATTGACAGCTGGGAATAACTGCAGCCACGGCTCCACAACAAGATCACCACCGCATGGACTCTGAAGGATGAGGATAGCATAAGATGGCAGCGTCTGTATCTTCATTATTGTACAACGGAATGAAATGGAAACACGTCGTCCATCTTCAGGTGATTTATTCACGTTGGAGATGAGACTTATTTGCATTCCACACTTAATCTACTGCACAGACTCATCATTGAAATGTCTCCACCTTGATTAAAAAACGTATGTCAGCAATTTCTCGGCTCATCTTGTATTCACTTAGTACAAATTCTGAATTTAAGACTTCATTTTAGCTGCTTCGTCCATTTCAGGCACCGGGTTTTGGCACTCCCTAATCCCATGAGGTCATTTTGTTGTTTTCTGACGCCTGAAAGAAAATCCATACTGCCGACGGAGAATAAAAATAAGGAAATATGATTTCACAAGCCCAGTGTTCCTTCACTCGAGTCAATCAGTACCGGCACTCCATAGATCCTCGGGTAATGGTCCGAGAGTTGGCAGATTAACGCCATTGATCCGCAACTCAGAAGCAGAAATGATGCTCACGTGTATCCACAGCAGCGGCTGCATCCTTGTATGCAAACATGAGGGTGCAGGGAAAAGCTAGTGTCTATATCTGGTGGTGTGTGCTGTCAACAATTAAGCAGCATTTCCTTCTTCTGCCTCCTCCAGGTTTGTGCATTCAGGGTTTGAATGCAACAGGACTGACTGCAGGAGATAACGCGTGAACAGCCGGCTGCAGTATCAGATGATTTGCGATGCTTCGCAGGGAAGGGGGGGGGTGGTATTTAAAGCATTTGAATAAACAAGCTTTTGTTGCGCTCCTGCATCAATGCATCTTCACGTGAGCACAGAGCAGCAATTAACCAAGCGCCCGCTCAAGCTGCGCAGAAGGTAAATCACAAAGAACCTCCCCCCTGCATCACAGTCGGCACTGAAAGCCCTGTTTTAATGTTTGCAGAGCTTTTTCTATACGTGCCGTGATCACTACCTCTGTGTGTGTGTGTGTGTGTGTTCTGTTTTCTGTCTCAAGCAACACAATGAATGACCAGCCGCACTAAACAGGCAATCCCACACTGCCATCTGTGGGCCACTGAGAGAACACCGGCCTAAAAAAAAACAAAACAAATCCCACATAAGTCTGCCCTTACATAAGTGATCTATAAACCGACAGTGTGAGCGGCTGCCTTACAATAATCAAGCTGAGATGATGCATGGTGTCTCAGCTGGGGCATCCCGCCGGGGGAGGCAACGCCAGCTCGACCCGCCACGCTGATTTACATGTGACCCACATCGATGTGCCAGTTCTGTGCCTCTGACAGATCGAGGAGTGAGGGAGAGAGAGAGAGAGAGAGATGGAAGGAAGGAAAGATGCTGAGAGGCTGCCATTTTATGCATCCTCCAAACCCTCCCTGCCTCAAAACAAGAAAACATACACACACAAACACACACACACACACACACACACGCCCACACGCATAAAGAAATTCTGCCTCTCAGACGCTGTGAACCCGATCCCATCTGTTAAAGGAGGATAAATTCTGGCAGAGGGAATTTATTTGCAGCCAAGATTTATTTACTGGAAACAACTTTGGATTTTCTTTCTGTCTCTCTCTTCTTGTTGCCACCCCCGCCCTCCTGCTGCTCCCTGCACCCCTGCTGCGTGTTGTTCTCGCTCGGCCAGGTCGATAGCCGCTAATGAAAGGGGCCTTTATGAAGGCGTCAGCTGCTTTTCCTCACAGGTGCAGGGAGCTCTAATTTGAAATAATGGTTATTGGCGCGGCCATCGATTTATTGAGCTGGTGATTAGTGCACTGTGTCAGCACCCGCAGATGGAGGGAGGAGGAGGAGGAGGAGGAAGTGAAGAAGGAGGCAGGTAGGAGATGAGCAGGATGGAGGCAGGTGTGTGTGCATCCGTGTGCTCGATGTGGGCGGTTGTCAGTGTGGGAGATGGAGCATATGTAGCTGTGTCTCTGAGAGACGGAGTGAGACATCCTTGTCCTGTTTCTTCTCCTGTGATCCCACAGTTGCTCTGATTACAATGCAGCATCAACAGCAGAGTTTAATATCCTCAGTGTTTTTAACTCACCAAGCAACATTAACAAAGAGCCTCGTTATTTTCTTGACTTCAAACCCCCCAAAAAATTCAAACTGTAGAATTGGAGCCAGTTAAAATCAAGAATCGATTGTAGATGTTTGGTGTTGGTGGGGGCTTATGGAAAAGGAGTTTTACAGACTGATGGTGCATTCAGAGGTTCAGTGTCTTGCTCAAGGACGCGTCCATGTTCCCCAGTGATTGAGTGCAGCGTCGTGGAGGTCAGGACGGTGAGAGACGTCCCTGCTCCAACTACGTCTGAGAATGATTTAACGGTGACAATTTCAACCTTAAAAAATCCACGATGGATTTAGTGGGCAAATGTCATTCTGCTATAATGGTGTCATTGGGGGAAAAAACAATCATGGCCGGATTAGCAAACGTCTCTGCTGGCTCAGGATCAGCACTGTCGAGGGGTCTCACTCTTACAGCTCCAGTCTCAAAGCAGAGTAATGGGACGGAAAGTCTTTCCAGAGGATTATTCCAAACATCAGTTCAGCTCCTGTGAGGCCTTTTTTGTTTTAAAGATTGTTGGAATAACAGTTGTTATCGGCATTATTGTTCCTTTAACTGGCAGTTTGGACACATTTGTAATAAAGTATGTGTTTGAAAGCACGGCTCCAGTGCAGCACTTACGCAATAATAGTTTGTCATTAATTATTGACGTCCTGGCGATTACTGCTCCAAAGGAACAGAGATGTAATGACACAGCTGGGAGGACAGGTTTCAGGCAAATAAATGGTTTTACAGACTCTGGCCTGAACTGGAAATGAATTCAGAAAACCACCGTGACTACACATTACATTAATGTTTCATGAGCATCATAACCTCAAGTATGTAGTAATCTGCTCGATCTGGTTATTTCTGTGCAGATTTCTACAATTATACTTTGACACAGATGTCTGATTTACTGTCGGCCATCTGCACAAGCTCCTCTTTGACTCCCAGAACTTCGCTGCCAGATCCTTGTTTTCCAGATGAACAAACCATCGAGGGGGGAATCTCAGGCTTTATGTGGCTTTATTGATTCTTGTGCTATTCCAAAGTCACGTGGCTTCTCTGTTTTACCACCACAGACTGTTTTTCTGTAATATTAGAACTATTCGCAATACTACAACTACTAAAATAATCATAATAATCCTATTACAGTACATTTATCTTGAATCGCTGTGTAATGTGAAAAGTGTGTTACAGTATTGAAATGACTCCAGGAAGTATTTACAGCCTTCTTAAAGAAGACACTGACAGCAGCTCTGCCCTTCCCCCGCCTGCACGACTTTTCTGGTACATCACACTGACCCACCCACATAGAGTGTGACAAAGTTCTGGTGACTGCATTAACACTTGTCCTCCTCGTACAGTAGGTGCTCACTGCAGCGCGGCCGTGCACGCATCGCGCCTACAAACCCTGCTGCTCTCTGCACTTTCCATTCACACCAAACTGCTGCCCGAAGGATGCTGGAGATAAATGTGGGGATGTTTAGTGTTCCCCAGGTTCACTCCTGTCTCTGCCTCATGTATCATTAACGATGCAGCTTTGAATTCAGTGTTTTGAAAATGATAATGAAGCTCACGTTGCTTACGTCAAAGTCAATGCCACCACATCCTGAGCTCTCTGTATGAAAGGGGCATGATGCAAAGCACAGTAGAAAAACTCAGAAGCGATACATGCAGTATTAAAGGTTCAGCTCAGGTGGAAACTGCAGCAGCAATACGATGTTTACAACCCCCATGTAAACAGAGATCACAGACCCATCAGATCTCTACATATTCAAGTTTTCTTTCATCTCGTTCCACCAGCTGAAGAATCAGCGAAAGCATCAGGACAAACTGTTTTTCAATGTGAGTGTAAACACATTTTTGTGAAATAATCCTGGCTCAGGTCATCAGATGGCACCACAATTGACCCTGATTCATTTCCGAAATGTGGTCGGATGTCTCTAATCCTCAAATAAACGTGTCTCAAGAGTGGAACACTTCTGCTTTTACAATCCAGATTCCATTTATTCTCTATTTGGCGACAGGAGTGACAGCTGCTGAGATCAAAATCTGCACGTTTTTTCCAAGTTCAGCTCTGACACTGATCCCACAATGTGCCACAATTGAAGTCACAAACATAAGCTGCAGGAAACAAAGCAACAACACAACCGAACCGCTCCTGCCCCAGTCACTGTCTGGAGCTCGGTGAGCCTCAGAGGAGCCGTAACCGCCGATATCACACTGAATAAGAAGACGAGAGGTGACACTTTCCGTCACCTCTCCTTTGTGGTGTCTCGAGCTGGAGATGGGCCGAGAGGGAGTGAAGGAAGCTGGGATGGGGGTCATGCCTCCATTAAAGAGGCTAATGGCGTACAGACATGAGGAGCCGTATTAGCCAAAGGGAAACCTATTAAGACTGAGCCGGAGACAGTGGTGATGAGATGCTGATAACAGAATCACTGAGAGGAAAATGACAAGATAAGTACAAGAGGAGCTCAGAGAAAGAAAGTGAGGCGGACTGAGCACAGGTCACCCGGCGGAGACGAGGCCGGTCACCAGTGCTGATTTGGATTATTTAGAGAAGTTAGGGATGAACACGCCCTATGATGCTGGTGCTTATAACAACAACAATAACCTGTGATTAGCTGATGCCTGTCAGCCCCTGACATACAGTATTCAGATGTCTGACCTTCACACAGATCGACTTTTTTTTCTTTCTCTGCGCTCCTGTCTCATTTCATCTCGTTCTTTTTAATGATATTAACGTCTGTGTGACAGAAGCACGTTCCCTGTGTGTGTTTTTAGTGTGCATTTCTGTGACATAACGTCTGTTTGTGTGTATTTGCTTTGCACTGGGTTGATGTGGATAGCCTCCAGTTCTTCTCCCAGCCTGTCTGTGTGCAGGGGCCCAGGGGCCAGTAAATATGTTAGGCCATCTGGCCATCTGTCTGTCTGGACAGATGGTCCACCTGAGGGCCAACAGCGCAGTCGAAACCACTGGATCTGCAACATGATTCAATGACAGGATGCAATTTATTCCTCATTAAATAGAAATTCCTCCATTTTCTCCTGAGCTAAAAACATATTAATTAGAGTCAAACTGACAGTCTGATTCCCGGCTTCAGAAAATGTTAAGTGAGGCTCACAGAAAAGTGTATTGTCCCTTTTAATGTATTTTAATTATGTAGCAGGAGGCCCGGGTCCAGAAGGTAAACAGGTAACAATGTTATTTGTGCCAAGTAAAATTTTTAAGTGAGTAAAAGGGGTGTCCAAGAATCTGTCAGAGTCAGTGTTTACTTTCTCTCAAATTGAAAATGACAATGCATGTTAGCGGCACATGTTTTAGCAAGATAATGTCACAGTGTGTTAAAAACCATGACGTGTTCACACTGACCTTCACACCAGCTGACCATCACTGGCAGACAATGGCAGACAATCGATTGATTAGTCACGAAGCTTCAGGTGAAGCAATCATCTGTGCACAAGCTCATTCTGCTGATTTACTCATTCAACACCTTTCCCCCCACTGGGGTTAAAATAACTGCACACAAGAAGCACTCTCAGACACAGTGATCGGCAGGAGACGTCAAAACTAGAAAACTACAGTATGATGAAAACAGTCACCCATCCTGAAAGTGCAGCTGTGGAAAGTTTAATGAGATTCATGGTTTTTCTACCTGCTGCTGCACCCACAGGCTGAGTGTGGCCGAACACTGGTTTTAGCAAACATCACATTCACGATGTTAAACAGCAGCTTTATGGCATCTTCAGTGGACCAAGAATCCAAAGACAAAGCCACTGAAGTTTCACAATGCTGCAGAAGCCCATCTCTGAGGGATAAAACGCAGAGGCTTCACGTCTCGGGTAACACCCACACATGCACCAGCACTCACACAGAGCAGGACTTTGAGGGAAACGGCACCTTGAGCAAGTCGGCCGTCTTTCTCCATTCTGCACATTCTGCATGGAGACTAAACGTCGGTTCATGTGTGGCCCTCTGGTGCACTGACTCATATGCTAATGCTGCTGCTGCTGCTGCTGAAAGTATGAGATGGTAAAAATAGCAGATGAACCACAGACAAGAATCTTTGCTTTTAGTCTAAAACTAATAGTTAGTAGGACAACGCAGTAAATCCAGAAACAGTTCCACTATCATTACTACCAGCAACACTGGGTAGATTACTGCAGAACGTGCTGGAAGGATGGTTGAGGACAAACCCATTTGTTACCATGGAGGAAGGATGAGGTTGTGATCAGGTGGATTCTAACTGTGCGCATATAGGACACGCTGCGGTGAAATGCAGTGTACTCCAACTATTGCATGTTACTTATTCACGTTGCACGCCAAGACATGCAAATTTAATGTGAACACTGAAGTCAATGTAAACACGTGTGTCCTCCTTTCCATAGCACCATGTGATCTTAACATTTCCCTCATGCAATTAAATTATCATGAAAGTTCCAGGCATGTATGTTCCCGATCCCGGCGGACTGCAGTTGTAAGACGGAGTATTTTATTACATCCATAATGGAGGAACACAAAGGCGGTGCACGCTGCAGTGGAAATCTCAACGTTTACAATCCAAAATGAGGCTGTATGAATAAATCGGGAGTTAATGCCCACATAATAACTGATCCACAGACTTACTGTTGAGTCATTTTTAAAACCTTTCCTTACAAATTGGTTCAGTGTCTGGATTTATAATCGTCTGTTTGAGAAAAAATGGCTTATGAATGTCAGCCAGCCAAATTTCTCCGCAGCATTGATATATGTGAATTGATATATGGCTTTGGAACGAGCTCTTTTACAGTCTGAAAAAGAAATCAAATGACTAATAGGAATAAATTAGCTGCAGGGCTGGATGAAGAGAGTATGTGGATGACTGGGCCTCCACCCACTCTGTGCTTCAACTTTACATCCAGTTCCTTTTCCTGATCTTTAAGGCCAGTTTTAATAGCAACGCCACAAAAAAGGCATCACAGGCTGAGTGGGACTATAAAGATCATAACTGATGGAACTGGGAGACGAGAGGTGGGACTTTCTTCTCATCACCGGCTTCACATGTGAGGAACTTAACTGGATCCACTATCTCAACAGTTTTACGAGCCTCAGTAGCTTTAATTAAATAGCGTTAGTTTACAGTCACATAAAGAGGAAATTAAACCCATAACTCACACGCTGACAATGGAAATCAACACATGCACACTTTCACACTTTCACACCACAAAGCACGATTCAACATTTGATTATGCTTTAATAGCAGCTTCGGCTTTCTTGCGGGAAATGTTCTGCAGAGTCCAAAACAAGGGAAGGCTCCACATGACGGGACTGGGGAGAATCAAGCCTCTTTTGGAGCACTAATCTGAAAATCCTTTTACCGTCCTGGGGACCATTAGCAGAATCAGCCTCTCAGGAGAAACAGCAAATGAGTGAGCGAGGAAAATATAAAAACCACCGCTGAACAGTTGCCAGTTGTTTTGTACAATTCACAGATGTTTGGTGGCATCTAAATTAAAGGCCATTTCCCCAGTAGCTTGATGTCGAAGGAACACTTCCAGTTGAGATCTGACAGGACACAGGAAGTGCCAATTCCGGACGCCAATAAGGCCTGAGCAAGATTAAAAACAAATGTATTTTTCCCTGGAGCTGAATAAGAACAACTCAGACTTTTTCTTTAATTTAGTTTGGACAAATTGTTCTCTTAGATTTCTTTTTTTTTTTTTTGTCTTTGACTCTTTTTGAAAAGATGCTACATGAAATTACGAAGCTATTGTCAATATCAGTTTTGTAATTTAGGAAGCCCATTAAAACACATTGAATGACCTCTGTTTGACACTGAAATAAAGGTCTACTATACGTTGGTTCTTCTTTTCACAGTGCAAGTCATGACAGTAAAAAGTTGTGGAACATTTAACTATTTGATTGCTAACAAATCTTTCTCTTGCTCGTTTCTTAACACCTTCACGTTTCTCTTTCTTTAGAACAACCGACAGAGAATCTGGCAGCAGGGGTCTGGTTTGCTGTCAGCTCTTGGCAGCAGCGTTGACCCTCTCAAGACGTGGACAATGATCTCTTAACCTTTCTGTGCGTCCGTCTCCTATGAAGCTGCAGAGCATATCCCCAGCTCTAACAAAAACAGCTTCCAGGTAGCTAAACAGCCGTTTAGGAGGCTGCAATTTGTGATGCTCATTGTGTTCCGAACATTAATTTGACTGTAATTGGTATTATTATGAAGAAACTATGATTATATCGTTGCTCAGTGTGTATAATCATCACACCATGTCCCACATTGACCCAGAACATTGCTGGGCATAAATAACTGATGCAGAATATCAGCTGAATAATTCAGCCGACATGTAAGAACCTCTTCGTATGGCAGAGTGCAGTAAGGATCTGATGGGAGCTAAACAGCAGCTCACTGAACAGGTTCATACAGTCATTGGCCTCCAGCACAGGAGAAGCACGAGGTGGAGTCGGAATTTCCAGAATCAAAGTTCACGTTGAGCCAGAAAGAATAAACAGGAAGTTGCGATGCCTGGAGCGGGCAGGTAAACACAGTGAGCAATACCGGAAAACAAGAGTAAACCAAACAGCTGATGGTAAACAGCAATAATCAGTGAGACACAAGTTTAAGTCCCACGCCTGCTGGTGTTCAGGATGAGGTAAAGTGTGTCAGAAGACAAGCGGTAAACAAGAGCTGGGTACGCAGGCAGAGGAACAGGTGTTTGGGGACAGCAGCATCCTTTCCTTTTTTTACATTTACATTTGCATCTTATAAATATTGGATAAGTGAATAGTTTCCTCCATCTGGTGTGAGCTGTGGGCTGTTGAATCTGAACGTGGATGTTCTGCTCATTCCTGCGTGCGCTGAGCAGGCTGTGGATTTGACTGACGGGCCGAGTGACTAAGTGACTCAGAGAGGGTGAAAATGGTCTTTCATTGAAAATGCTCTGTAAGTGGCACCTCTCTGACGTTCCACACTAAAAATAGAGGAGAAGAGAAAGACTCAGAGATTAGGAAACGGACGATGAGAGGAGCCGTCACTCGACCTCTATATTTCCCCCTTTTCATGGAATGTTCTGGTCCAGCCAGCAGGCATTTCTGTTCCCGCTCATGTTGGCTGATTAGTGCACCAGGTTTGACGAGACAACGACAGGAAAGCCTCTTTTTGGAGACTCCTGCTGAGCTTCAAGTGTTTGAAGCAGAACTTTCAACTTTCTACTCTTTCGACTCTTGTTTAGACAGAAAATCCTTTCTCATTTGACAAGATCAGTTTGTGTCGTGGAGACGAGCTCAAAACTGAATATCCGTGTTAAATCCATGCTTCTGGAGGCATTTGCAGATTAGTCTTTCTCTCTCAAGATCTTTCACAGGGCTGTCTGTCAGGCCTATTTAAACGATCCGCAGCAACCGCGGCTTTTGTGTTTGCGAGAGGGAATGAATCAGCCGCGTGATAGGAGCCAAAGAGTAATTAAAATGAGCTAATAGACCTTATTAGCTATTTATCAGCTGCAATTGCATTCAAAGTTTCCCTGGAGGCACCAGTGATCCTCCCAAACAGGAAAAGTCTTTGAAACAGGTAACGCAGCGGCGTAGTGAATACTGATCAGTGCTCGGCTTTACGCTGCTCATCCATGCGAATCATTTGACAACAGAGGAGCCGTTTTCCATGGTCGGCCAATTCAACAAAACTGCTGTTTCGGTGGGGGGGGGCACAGGGAGAATGTCACGAGTATTTGGGAAAGGTTAAACAGAGAGGAGCGTGTGTTGATATCATACACGCCATTCGTCATCACTTCATACCGTCACAAAGGGCCTCTGTATTGACAGAGTTGTGTGTGTTGGTCTGAAGTGATTAATTGCCATGTGCCTTTTGGTCACAGTGAATTTGTGGTGTCTTGAACAGCTTGACAAGCAACCGCTCAGAATGGATTTCAAATGACGACGGACTGTAAATACACGTCACTGTTTGATGATTGATTTGATGATTGTTCCTGCAAACCACAATTAGCATGTTGCATCTTCATATCAAACACATCTAGGCACCAGAGGGGAAATATTCAGTAGTACTCAGTAGTAAGTATCCTTTTCAATTAAGTGACTGGTGCACAAAAAATATAGATGTGAGCAGAGGTGAAGTATTGCAAAATAGGGAGAGTCAGGCATTAGCCAATTCTGTAAACTTCGCCCCTGCAGACTGAGGAAATACATTTGCTTGCCACAAAATTCTGGGTCACGAAAAAGAGAAAAAAAAAATCAGATCAGGTGATCTCAAGTATCTGTTTTACTTGTTTCCTACAATCACACATTGGAGTCCACGGGTCTCCACAATGACAACCCTGCCATCACTGTTATGATCCTCTCAAGCTAAGCAGCATGCAGAATGATAATTTTAAGCCTTTCTTCATAATTTGGTTCTTAATTTTCACTTTTTTTGAAATGTCAATATCCAATAAACTGTGGATATTGATGCTGTGTGGATCTGTGGAAAATGAGGGAAGGATTTCAGAGCAGGAGCCAAAGACGTGCCGTGTTGGTGAGAAGATAACGACGGCTCTCGAGGTCTGACGACTAATCTTCGCTCCTCAAATCAAACATAAAGAGGCAATTCTCTGTGTTAATGAGCTCAATCACTCTCCCTAAAAGCTTCAATAATTCATCTGCTTCCAGAACGTCACACATCCATAATGGATTCCATCCACAGTGAATTATTTACACAGTCATACTTCATGAGACAACTTACTGACTGAGTCTGTGTGTCTGTGTCTCACAGCAACATTTGGCACCACAGTGGGCTCACAGCTAAGATGTAGTAGAGTCATGCTGAGAAGAAGAACAGTGCACAGACTGATTGGAGCAGTTTAACGTGTATAACCAGCTCCCCCATCAGCACAGAGCTAGGATAGACACACACATACGCAGCAAGAAATTCCAAGACATATCCTAAATGAAGAAACCAATGATATGTCACTGACAATGTTCATGTTTCACATGCTACTTGTTAAAAAATGTGTCATGTTGAAATATTGTCACTCTGTTAACTTTGCCCCTGCAGACTGAGTAAACAAATGTGCATGCCAGATTCCTGTGTCACAAAAAAAGAAAGTCAGATCCAGCAACCATGGCCCCGACAGGAACTCTGATTTGGATGCTCTCACTCGCAGGTAATCCCACATTTCTGTTTTAGTGATATGAAGAATATCATGAACTAGTCTTCTCGTGGCTACAAACTAAAAATATAAAAAGCTAGTTTCTTTTTTTTTCAGATTTAGTGTGAGTGCTTACAGTTTAAGGGGACAAAATGCAAGGACCCCAAATGTGAATGATTACATTTTAGGGTGAAGACATGTTTCAGAGTTCAATCTTAGGAAAGTGGTAACTATAGCTCAGGTCAGAATAAGTCTCCAAGAAATCCATGTTACCAACTCTGAAGTCAAACATCTGTGTTTGCAGCCGTGTGTGTTTCTGTGCCTACAATTGCCGCCTTATTGGAGAACTCTTCCTCACCCACTGAGATCTTTGACCGTCTATCTTCTCACGTGAAGGTATATTACCAACGTTGCTTTAACAAAACCAGCACAAGGAAATACTTTCTATATTGCTAATACTATCCAATGGGAAGAAAACAAATGTGATGTCTATTACTGACCAACAGGAGGCAGCAGAGGACATTGAAAACCTGTCATCTGCATGGGGTCCTCAGCAGTCAGTTGAACTCCTGGTCTCCCTGAGGAAGCTGACAGATTTAATGCAGCAACAGCAGCTGAGAGGTCAGAGTGTGTGTGTGTGTTTGTGTGTTTGTGGACATCTGAAAATCTCAACAAATTATTGGATCCATTTCTCAAAAAATGGCTTTGGGGTAACCATAAAGCTGTCCTCAGGAGGGCGCTATAGAGGCATCCATTCATTCATCTTAAACTGCTTGTACATTACTGGCTACACCTTGGACATGTCAGCAGTTCATCACAGGGCTGACATACAGAGACATGTGCTTCTAGAGTCCATCACAATGACATCTAACAAGCCACGTGTGTAATTACAACATGAAGTTTGTTCGTGTGCAGAATGTCACAATGCTGAGCCAAAGAAATGCCCCGCTGCCAACGTCCCAGCGAATGGAGGATTGGTTTGTGTCACAGTCAACAACAGGCGCTTCTGCAAGCCAATGTGCAACCACGTGAGTTATACGAGCAAATTTATAGATATACGATCACTGCTGAATATATGCAAACGTGTGCAACCCAGTTCTGCACAAACAGGGACAAGAGTGAGTGATATAATCTGATTCTGCCATCACAGGGCTATGATTTTACTTTCCTGAGGAGATATCGTCCGTTTGATGAATGCAGTGAGCAGAAAAGATTTGAATGGGACACTCAGTACATTGGAGGAAACACACTGGCTGTGTGCAGTGGTGAGGATGGATTACCGTATCAGCATTTAATCACTATTTGCTGATTTCAATGTGGAAGCTGTAATTGGTTTACACATCTAACTTAAAAAAGAAGTATCAGATGATGTAAAGATGAACTTGACGTACTCCTTCTCCTCCTCCTCCTCCTCCTCCAGTGTCATTGATTCCAGTTTCTGGAGCACCGTCGGCGTATTTTCCAAAAGATCGGGACTGCCTGACAACCAAGAGCCAAGCAGCGGGCAGTTTGATCAATAGCACTGTGGCTGAGCTGCATTCCCAAGGAATAGAGGGCACTCCAAGTGGTGCATGTATTGTATGTGGGTAACCACAACACAAATAAAAAAGGAGCGATTTGAGCTTTAAAAGACCCACTGAGCTGAAATAAAGCTTTAGAAGTTGTGAACAAATCTGTGTGAAAGTTCAATTAAAGATTAAAAGCAGATCAGGTGGTGCATATGCACAACTTTATAGAGGCATGAAATAAACAGCCAAGAGCTGGAAAGACAAGCTGTGCTGTACGAGGACGTGTGTGTGACTGCTGCCTCCACTGCTCTGACTTCATTCTGCTAACAGCCACTCACCATTAATGAGAGAGACTATTAGTAAAATGGCCCTGATGGGGAGGTTAACCACTCCGCCCTGTCCGCTCTCTCAGCTTCTGCCGACGCATCCAGATGCTGTTCGCCGAGGTCAAGGGTCAAGTTTAAAAAGTCAAAATGAGAACGCAGGTTCTCGTTAGGCAGCCATTGACATTCCACTCATTGCATTAGGAATCACTCCAATCAGAGAGAAACTGCCCTGCAGGATGACCCATCTCGTTAAGACGGAACGTCAATTACGGAAACACCTCGGTGGACAGAGGGATTAATGGCGATGCTCTGCAGTGTCACACGCCTGCTATTAGGAGGCAACACACAAGCTTCTAATAATAACAATAATTCATGAGCAGTGTTTCATTGTTTTCAAACCGAAAAGTCTGAGAGAAGAAGTAAACATATAAAGACAGGATAATGTATAATATCAATACTGAAATATGTTGATTATTTTGTCTACATTAAAGAATATTCATATTTGGATTTGGAAGGACAGACACAAGAATAAAATCACTTCAGCAAAAAAAATCAGTGAGTCAGGACTCATGCGATGTTCAGTTAAAAAAAATGTATCAATTGAAATAAACAACAAATGCAACTGTTAATATTATGCAAATTAAATATTCATAATATTCAATATCATGTGTTTCTTTATTTATAGCACTAGTTGCTGTATTGTTACTCTTTGTACACCAGAGGGCAGTATAGATCCACTAGCTCCACAACTACTTAACACAGACATTCATTTAGATAGATAGATAGATAGACAGATAGAACTTTGTTGATTCCTTCAGGAGGGTTCCCTCAGGAAAATTAGAGTTCCAGTAGCATAATTTACAAGCAGACAGTCAGAATTTAAATAAAATAAAATAGTAATAAAAAAATCTAAATAAAAAGAATAAAATAGTGAAGGAGAGCAGGAGAAGACTGATTGTGGTTGTAGTTTATCTGGTAACAGGACAGAACTTAAACACTTAACAAGTCAGTGCGGATGGGACTTGCTGAACTTGCTGCTGGAGCTTCTTAAAAGTGAAATTGAAACCTATATTTTTAATCCAGCAGGATTAGTTAAGAATGTCACAGTTTGCTTCTTCCTGTCCTCTTTCTTAGTTTTGTTTGTTCTTTTAACTGAAGAGACTGTGAGTGAATGGGTGCTAACGTTCCTGCACCGTTGCTCTAACGCCGCTCAGCTCTTTGGCTGCTCTCCAGCTTCTGCAAACAATGTGAAGATAAACTGAGGGAGGGACAACAAAGAAAAACTAGAGGTTTGGACATGAATGAGTTTTGATCTTTTGTTACCCATGGAACGACAAAATAGAAAAATAACGTTGTGCTCCACCTGAGGTGCCTTTGTCCAACTAATCCTGCATTTAAATGACTGTGTCATGTCTGAACTGCACTTGAACTAAAGGAACTGGATTTCTGAGCTGAGCGTCTCTCGCACAAGCTCCAAGTGTTTATGTCTCAGTCTGGTGAACAATTGACACCAGCTTCAGTTACTGAAACTTGTGGCCAGAGGAAGCTTATAAAAGTACTTCAGCTTATACACTCCTGAATACTGTGCTTATACTTTCCCTCTTCTCCTTGCTCTTATGCGTGTGAAGCTTAAGCATAGTTTAAACTTCATCTTATGTCACAAAATCCCCATGCATGCAGAGGACGTAGACGATTCAGAGGGATTTTTATAAAACTACATGCTAGGTAAATAGTCTGCGTAACTAAAATATGTGAGGCTTTAACAAAAGATAATGATTACATCACAACTGCTGTATAATCTGGCAGAGGCGATAAAGAGTCAAGAGTAGAAGCATAATGTGTGTTGGTGATTGTTCAGTTAAGCAACATGTTTGTGTTGTTTTCTATCTTCTGGGTAATGGGTGCAGGGTTTGATCATTGTTTTGCAGGTTGTACAAGATAAAGGCTGATAATGCTTTTGTCTTGTGATATTTTCTCTATTGTCGCATGTTTCATTACATTGGTATTAAATAAAGGTCAAACATCAGATTTGGATTTGCAACCGTCACCACTGGCTGGAACGAAATTCCACCTGGAACAAATCAACCTGATTCCGATTGTAATTAACATGACTCTATAACGACCTCTGCTCAGAAAACCTAATGATGATGTGTTTTCATCAAACCGGATTCTACATTTAGTTTGTTTTTAAACAATCTGGACGATATATATCAATGATATAACAATGCCATAAAAAAATAAGACGGCTGATCCTCCGTCTGCTCTTATGGCAGCAAAGTAAACATTTCACTTTATAATGTCATAAACATGCATGAAATTATGTTTCTCTGCCCAGATTTGCTCTGGAAAAACCATCTATCTTGGGTCTATGCTATTTGATGCCACGTCTGTGAATTAACTGCTATGGCAGGTGTGTGTGTGTGTGTGTGTGTGTGTGTGTGTGTGTGTGTGTGTGTGTGCCTTTCTCTTTCTTTAAATCTCACTGTGCAGAAAACTGATCTGATTTTTAAACTGCTTTAAGAGACTTCAGCACATCTCTGGTCGGGTTATTATCTTGGTGAAAAGGTATTGTCCAAAACAAAACATGAGACAATTAAAACAACAATGACTAGCTCCAGAGAGAAGCGACATCTGAGGTGGGACCATTTGAGTAATTCTGCAAATTAACAGATGAACAAACAAAGATGAAAACAGAACCTCCTGGTGAAAGTAACTATTATGTACAGAAAAGACATGAAAACTAATGAGACAACTCTGCAGGCTTTAGTAGGTTTTTGCTGCCATGGCATCTTTCAGTCAGCCTTCACTTAATGTGTGGCTGTGATTTATCAATTCTACAAATCAAACTCCTAAATCATCAGTCAATGCCGAGCACATGGACTGAATATTTAAAAGGTATCTCTCTATTGTGTGGAAGTGAATGGTCCGCAGCAGCGACCGCCCCCGTTCTGCACACTGAACAAATGACTGAAGCACTCATTCAAACTGACGTGCAGAATGCCTGGCGATCAATAAGCGGAGAGTTAAAATATGTGTTTTAAAGAGACGCGGCTGAAGAGGGGATTGATGGCTTCAGCTCAGAATGGATGATCATAAGAATGAGTGAGCGAGCGGCTCTCTCATTCCAAAGCCACATCCTCAGCACTTCCTGAGGCTAATAAGCCCAGAGTAATGAAAGACCTGGTATGTTTAATGAGACTGACGGATGAACAAGACATGCTACCCACATGCATGATTTAAGCCACGGCTGGGAGACGGAGGAGGAACTCTGAGAAAGGCAGAGCATTAAGAGGGGGAGTGAAGGAAAGAGAATAATAAATGAATAAATAGGAGGAAAATCCTGCAGCTGAGCACGCAGCATGATGGACTAGTTTGTTTCTTGACAGCAGATGCTGAGAATGCCTTGAATTAAATACTTTAAAACAGTAAGAATAAATAAATACATTATACATGTTATATTTTTGACTTAAAAATGTCAGAGCCTAGATAGGTCTGGCGGTTTGTTAATCAGCTCACATCCACAGTATTGTAGAGAAGACATTATCCAAAGTGGTGGCATCAGCAATAACAATGACCCTTCCTTCCTGGAACACTATTGATCTCCAGTCCTCAATTTAATAAAGGAAGTCTCTTTGTGGGGAAACAATATGGGTCAGCGTTCACCTTCCAGACGTGTTCCAACTGAGCGGAGCCTCAATTAATATCTTACCTTAGTTAATATTCTGCTGTGATGAGCAGACGTTCAGCAGATGAGCAGACGAAATGTAAAGACATGTGGGACACATGAGCGTCCGAACAAAGAGGCTTAGTGTCTTTATTATTTTATCAAGTACAAAATAAATAACTTGAAAACTGAAAAAATGTAAATTTGCTGTGCCTGATGAATTGGTAAGATCCTGAATAAGAGTGACTCACAAAACCTTTCTGGAAGGAAAAAATGCAAACGGCTGCATTGAAACTGAGGGGAAGTGAGGTCCAATCACTGGAGACACCTTCAGACTGGATTTCACTGGAGTAACTAAGCTCCCATAGTCAGCAATCACTTACACGAGGATGTTATTCAAGACCACAACAGCACGAGACGTTAAAACTGCATCTTGGAAAGACACTAACAAGCCTCCACTCACAAAGCTTAGCCCAAAATAACATGGTCGATATGATCCTTGGAGCTTAAAAGGTCCAGATCAAATCCAAAGTCGACAGATGAGTGAACACGTGGTTCTGTTTATTCTGTTTATACTGTTCATGAGCAGTTGGCTCATGCACATATAACCCTCTTCTCAGTACAGTAATAACCTGCATGGACAGTACACAAAATGTGAACCCTCCCACGTGATGAAGATAATTATTCATCTGAAGTCGAATCAACATCAAGAGAGAAAACATCAAAGAAATCAGAACGACCGAGCATCGAGACAACCAGAGAAAAACTAAACGTGATCAGCTCTACCAGATAAAGAGTCAATATTTAAAGCAAGTTAACAGGTTTCAGACATAATCTTTCCCTACCGGTTTTCTAAAGTTTGAAAAAAAAAAAAAACTAAAAATGATGAAGACTGGATGCATCATCACTCTGGGTGTCTCTCATCGTCACACACCTGAACTCACAGAGAGCTGACTTGACAGAATACATTTTGGGTCGTCTCCGTACTCAGTGCTACAGCTCTGTTCATTGTAATATAAATAAATATTTAATGCAACTTCATTAAATGTATGAATGTATGATTCATATACTGTATATAAATATATACACGCTATTTACATTATTCTCCCCAGTTGAAATGTGATGGATGATTCCACTAAAACCCAACTGTATTTAAATGTTGTGAAGTCAGTGGATAAGCAACTCTTTGCCCCTCGTTCATTCCCCTGCATCTAACACATTAGCTGTTTTTTGTTTTTTTTTACACTTGTTGCCTGAATGAAATACACTTCACATCAAAGCCTTAATTAAGCCAAATGGTCTTAATGCTCTGTTATTTACACTTCCAGGATTGGACTGGAGCCACAACAATGCGGAGAGTGAGCAACGCAGACGGGAGCGGGAATTAACTGGTCTATTCAGCACTTCTCACAGAATGAATCACTTCTCCCCTCTGTGAATAACACCTTTTATCTAACGAGCATGGGATGGTGGCTTGCATGGTGCTGTTAGCACTGCGTGTCTTTCCTCTGATGAGAGGACAGTCATGCTTTTATACAACGGGCCTGACGGCAACAGACAGAGCGCTCAACTCATTCAACATCGCAGCTGCTCAGCAGAGGACTATTAAAAATATCAGGAGCTCAGAGGAAACATCTGCGAAACAACATGTTTTATGAGCCGCTTAATAGCTTATTGCTGTGTTTACCTTTTATTGTATTCTCCTTCTCTCCTCTGTGTTTTATTTGCTTTGTATTCCCGCAGCTTTTACTACTTTTATGCCACATAGGGATTAGAAAAGAGACTGCAGGTGAATCTGTGTCCTGTATCTGTGTCCTCAGCCTGCAGACAGACGATGGCACTCACCTCAGACAGGTGCTGTCGGTGACAGGATTCTGACTGACAAGCTGGCTCAGCTATCAGAGATTCTGTTTCAGCCAAACTCAGCTGCTGATCCAGGTCTGCAGGGAAGAGGAGAAAAAAAAAAACACAATGACTTCACTCAAACAGAAAGACACAAACTGCTGGAGCACTGTTAAGACATGATGCAGAGGCATCTGAGGGAAAGTTGAGTTTTTTCTCTTTCCTGGCCACAGACTGAAAATAAAGATGAGCGCCCCAGTGGTTGGCTTTGTGGTCTACACCACAGACGGAAAAGTAGTGAACAAAGGTTTGCCGACTTTGTACAAACCTGGTGGTTTACTGTTCGCTTATGAAAAATGTGCTGCCTCACCCACTTTCCACCGTACTGACGGAGCGGAGGAGGTTAACAGATGAGTGGAGCTAAGTCGAGTGTGGTGGGGTGAGTCATGTCAAATAATTTAATACTTGGTTTTAGGGGAAAATAAGGGCTCTTCAACACAAGTAAAGATATACATGTCCCTGGTAGCTACATACTGAATATGTGTGTGTACTAAAAAATCCCTTGAAACAGAATCTTTTCTTTTGCACTGATCTCCCTTCCAACCTAACCACTGAGCCAGACGCCAACGAACTCTACGATCAACATCTGGGCTCAAGGCTCACCGGCCTTGGCAGCATGTTTGAATTTTCAAATGTTATCTGGCTTGGCAGCAAATATATTTATACATGACTGTCTCTTTCCCCCCGAGCTCTGATTTCCATAGACATCAAAGACAGAGCATCAATAACAAGATGGAGGTGAAAGCAATGATTTTTCATAGGGTGTGAGAAAGTATAAGAAATAACAAAAGGTGCCTGTGAAGTGTGTTGTCACAAATAACATAGCACTCTTGCACATGCTCTTTTCTTTCTTTATCTGACATACCACAATCTGTTCACCTGTCTGGTTATTATCCAGGCCCTGGAGTTCAAGCTGGAGCTCCTCCTCCTGCAGAGTGATCATGTGACTGCCCCCGGAGCCCATCACCTCCATCTCTGATTGCAGATGGAGAAAAGACAGATTGATATCAAATTCATGCTGCTAAAGACAAATCAACCACGGCAAAGGTGCAATGTGAGCATGTTTGAAATTTGCTTTAACTGTGCACACAATCAGCTGACTGTGTTCCCTGGAGCCCAAATACAAAGAGAAACATGGAGATGTTCTTTGTCACGGCTAATGGGAGCTGAAGCATCAGTTGTGTGAAACTAATGAAAAGAATTACAGCAATATGAAAGTGTAGTTTGCTTGGCTGTAAAAATGCAATATACCAGCACTGAGGGTTCCCTACATGAAATCACTGAACTCCATGATTAAAAGTAAAAGTCTTAAATGGACTAAACTTCTGCAGAGTTTATTCAGTTTAGTTCAAGCTTTGTCTATGAAACCTAATCTCTCAGTGTCTCCCTGCACACATTCATACAGAGAAATCCATCTAATAAAGTTTAGAATGATGCATTTAACAGAATCCTGCTGGCTGGCAAAGAAACGCTCACCACTAAACTTACACTCTGCTCAATAAACTATTTTACTTCCTGCCAGACTTATGTTATATATTTGTTTTAGCCTCCATTGAGACCAGATGGTCAGTTATTCACACATGGAGGAATGCTGAGGTTTCTCTTAAGTGTTTTCTTTTGTCTTTCCAAAATGATTAACTCTGTTATTTCCAAAGCTTTTCAGTTTCTTTTTAACCTAATGAATGCAACATAAGCAATTGCATGCAATTGTATGCAGTGTTGAGCAAAGTTGAAAGTAAAATATATGTAATTTTGAATCAGTTTCTTCCCAAAATCACACTAATAATCAACTATCAAGGATTCTCACCATGATTAAAATGAATCTATGTACAACCATCTATCCATCTGCTTGTACCCCATAACACACCAAGATTAAAATTATCATTTTGAGATGCACAGGCAGGGCCAGATCTGAATCATACAACACGTGTCTCCTGTGACACCAGTACAATAAACAGTGTTTTATGACCTTTGTATAATGATTCCACGGCCCCCTCCAGGTCCAGGATCTCAGTGTGTGTTTGGCTCTCGAACACTGCTCCTCTGTTCACTGGAAGACTGCAGTCACTGTTGAACCTTGAGATCTCTTGAAGGAAGCTTTCCTCTTCTTCTTTTGACTCCTTCTTTATCTTGGCCTGATGAGAAGAGAAGGATAAGGGAAAATGCTCCCAACAATAACAAAAACACATCTGTTTGCAGATGCTACAACTACTTACACTACTGCTACTACGATATGTATATATTAACATAATTGCAATATTTGTCACAAAATCACAACTTAAAATCGGTGACATCACATTTACTCATCAGATCGTGCTGCAGCCTCATCACAGATAACTGTTGAGTCTGGACGTAACAGTCACTGATACTTTACATATGTTGCTGATCAGAGAGGAGGAGAAAGGCAATGCCTGCTGTACTGTATGTACAAGGCAGGCATGTTAGTGACCCTTTCTGAGAAAAGTTGGACAAAACTGCTGTCTGTATACAACTTAAACTTTCAAACTTTACGTGTCCAGTTCCTGTTCTCTTGATCTCCTTATTCTGTGTGATTATACGGTACATACTGGAGGAAGGAAAATTGCCAAATTATAGAGGAAGGTAAATTCACAGCGCATGCTTTTCAGTATTGCCTCAGGCATGACTTTCAGCCGAACTGTCAAGTAGGAGTTTATTGTTTCTTATACAGTAGCCGACGAGCCCTGTGCATTTTCAGAAAGAGTAATCAGTTTCCAAGTATTCTAAACACTGTAATTATCCTGAGACAGCTCTTATAAACCCTAAGACATTACATCTCGCGAGCTGTAAACACAGCTATTTCTCGAATGTAAACTATATTTATTTTCCCAGGTACACATTCCTACCGCCAGATACCACTCAGATAGATGTGGTGTTGTGTTCAGCAACCATTCTTATCAGTACAGGAACAACAAGGTGGTGCTGTCTTTGACATCAACCCTCACACATGCTGAAAGGTTTCACTAATGCTATCCGGTGGAAATTAGCCATTGATTTTAGAGTGACAGTGGCTGTCGATCCAATGTACAGCTGATGAAACGAATGGTAGAGATTAAGTGTTTTAAATCATAAAGCAGATCAGCTTATCAATATGCCAATATGCACTTCTTTACCTCATGAATCTGTTCCACTAACACAACATGCCACCTATAGGTAATTGGTTCTAACTTTATATTTGAAAAAATGCCATGTTACACATTTATAAGGAAACTGTAAATATATTTATGTCTTATAAAAGCTAACCCCAGGGCCAAAAAAATATTATTTATAGCACAAGTGTTGGACTGAAATTAAATTCAAAACGATCTGTCAATGCAAACATCTATGTCGAATCATGGTTGCTTATGTTGTCACAGACTGTTGCTATAGAACAAACATTTGTAATAAATAACGGGGAAGAATGTACCTCACCTTTTCTTAATATTCTCACAGTATCTGGGGATGGCAACTTTCACTGAAACAAAAAAATGAATGCATTAGTTACACACAGGGTTAATTTTAAGGTTCTCCTCCGTCGTAGTTTTCATGTATATTGTGTGTAATGCATTTTGAGCACTGTATAAAAAATGCTATATAGGTTTATCATTACTGCTATTAGTTAATGAAGCTGTAGGGGATAAAACAATAAACAACCTGTCACAAATCAGTGGATAATGTGGGTAATGTTCAGCTATTGTTCAGTCACGAGTCACAAGCTTCTGATGGAAGAGAGAGTCCAGAATCATCTCTAACTAACCAGTGACTCCACTGAACATATAGCTTACCGTGTGTGACGTTAGCTGGAGGCTAGTTAGCCCCGTGAATGTTATGATTGATGCCGTGAAGAATGACGGACCTGCGCGCAGTGACACCGGTAGTTTCTGCCAAACATGTAAATAAGATTGAAGTGCTGGTAAATATGAAATACGCTGCTGGTTCGAAAGGGTAAACGGTTTTTCTAAATGTTTGACACAGCGTCAAAACAAAGGACAGCTACAACTACGACCCGGAAGTTGCCAGCTGTAGTTATAGCCCGATGTTTAGCGCTATAGCGCCTGGCGTTATCTTCAGCTGTGGGCCTATTACTAGATAATGCAAACTACTAGCACAGGTAAGCTAGTGTTAAAAACTGCACACACAGTGGAGCCATACGTATTAGACCAGGTTAAAAAAATGTACTTGTGGTGGACATGAAGTCCAGTACTAGCTAGTCTCACTTAAGCTACACTGGCCATGTTTATATTAAGCTTGAATTGTCCAGCGTTAACACCAATCATGTATTTCAATTTGATTAACGTGTCAGCAGTAATTCCAGTGGATGCTCAATGATGTGAATGGTTATTGGTGTGTCATTTTTCAGTAAACATTTGCCTCTTTGAGTCCCCATCTTGTTAATAATTCACAGCACTGTTAAGAGTACACTTTGACTAATCAGCCCAGACTGATGGTGTTGAACTTTTATCAAGTGCTGCATTGGCACAACTGGGCCCTCTCACTTATCCACAGGGCCCATATCTGTCACACAACCCCTGCCTTTCACCAGTTTTCTCCTCTCACCGGTGGGACAGGATGGGAAAGAAAAGCTCCTGATCCGCTGCCATGAAGCATATTACTGCATGGAACGTTAAACGACCCGAGGAGTACATCATTCTGACATTCATTTTCAAAATTAATATCGCATATTGATTGTGGCTTTTCATAAATCAACAGACTGAGCCTTCCCCTGACTGGCACGGTTCCCCCTGGAGACTTCAGAACAGCAACGTCATCAAACTGTGAGCAGACAATTAGCCCAGATAGTAGCCTGTCGTTCATCTGTGCCCATTTTCTGTCTCTTCTCCAACCATGCACACACACACACACACACACACACATATATATATATATATATGTATTTCTGTTTAGCAAAACCACAAGTCATTCTGAAAAGTAAGTGCACCCTTCCTCTTCTGTAAGGCGGTATTTACTGTTAAAATGAGCCAATAAATGAAGCTGCTCTGTATGTGTGTATGTGTTAGGGTTTATTAACTGTGCTGGACGCCTGCATCCTTGATTGATTCAGTCCACTCTCACATATTTAGCCAAGTGGATTAGCCTCTTGAGTGGACCATACAGATAATCAATGAGCTGTAGGAAGAGTTACACATCATCTGTATTATTACAAGCATATTCTGTTTGTTTTATTTCCTTCTATGTTACTACATATTGATCAGAAAAGGTGTTTAGAATATGATGCTCATATTTTCACCTGAAGCATCTTGTGTGACGGTTTCATAGTCATTACTCCCAATATTGACCTTTACGAGTAAACCTCCAACAGATGGCGCCACACGCACAATGTCCAGCTCCCTGTGTGACGGCAGGTTTATCTCAGTGCAGCGCTGCTCTGCCTGGCGAGTATCACATCAGCATGTTTTGCAGAGACTTAATTTTACACCACAACCCCTGGAGTGTATCAGCATCTCATACCCAACATCTTACAGTCCCTCCACTGTTGACAGCTACTGTTGCATAACCCTTTCTCTTCTGTCTGTCTACAGGGAGGAGCCACGCACGGTCTAAACACCCAGAGCTCACTGTGAAGCTGAGATATGTCGTTTCATTTAGTCACTCAAGTGGCACTCACTTAAGAATTTGCATTATAAGCTCCTCCACAGGTTTAGCCGACTGCATTAATCATGTCATAAAGATGCACTGGAGGCCTGCTCTTTGCCCTCAGCCTGTCAGCGCTGTTACACTGAAATGTAAAACGAGCCCACACTCAGACTCGATGACTTGAAATCGTATTAAATACAACCACACATGAGTTCAGGTAGCAGTGTCTGTGTTTATTATAATGAACTTGATAAGTCATTGTGTTCTTTTTTTTACTCTTCAGGTCGAAAGTTGACATAAAGACAGATCATAATAACCCAAACACAGATTAATGCGCAAAAAAAAAACATTTGGCTCATTAGTGACTTAATTGAACATTGCGCTTATTGTTTTAATTGAGGTGCTCTCACTGCAACATCTACCCACACTTGGAGTGAGTTTGCTGTCATCTATCTTTGCTAATTCATGATAAGATGACTGTACTCCAGCGCGAAGGGGGGAAGCTGGCACTCTCCTCCTGCTGACTGCGCCAGACAGCAGTGGGGCTCCAGTTGGCTGTGTGCGCTCAGACGCACAGACGCGAGCACCCATCCCACTGGCTGGAGTTGGAGGACAGTCGCCCGATTCGCCTCCACCGCTGCGCTGGTCCCTTGTTTTCTGTCTCCCGGCGGCGAGAAGACTGGAAGGAGAGAATAAAATAAGCTGTTCTCATCTACAGACACCACGAGTGCTCAGAGACAAACTGCAGAATCGGGACCGGGCACTTTTCTGGAAGGGGATTATCTCTCGCACGAGGCGAAGCTGGATGTGTTGTGCACAGCGGAGCGCACGCGGCAACGTCTCTTCAATGGATTTCAAAGCGCTGGAAGTACCCAGGGAATTAAACTGCTAATAAGTTGCTTTTAGTTCGCACGTTTTGTTCTTTGCAAAGGTCTGTTTTTCACACGCAGACGAAGACAATGATCCTCGCAGGGTTGTATGTCCTCCTGCCTCTTCTGGGTAAGTTTTCTCTCATTTTCACCGACCTCCGTTGTTTTGACGCGAATTTACGCGTATAAATCTTCATTCTGTGCTTTGCGTGAGCTGTAACTTAGACTATCTGCTCACTGTTGGTAACATGTTGGAGTCCAAATTGCTCGGGAATGAGAAAAGTGTGCATGACATACTCATTCAGTCTAAATCTGATGTTTATGTTTATTCACTGCGTGTTTATGTATTTGTGGTAATTCGTGTCACATGTTGTTCGACAGAAAAGCTCATTTATGCCATGTTTCTCCTTAAAGAAGCTTGCAAAGTGATCAATTAATATACTAACATACCAGAGTTATTCATTTTGCGAATGATCCTGCCTGCAGATGTGTTGTCTTACGCCGAGGAGAACGTGCGCCGGCTGGACTGCGTGAGAGCCAGCGAGCAGTGTCTGAAGGAGCAGGGGTGCAGCACCAAGTACCGCACGATGAGACAGTGCGTGGCCGGGGGCAAGGAGAGCAACCTCAGCATGGTGGCCGGCCTGGAGGCCAAGGACGAGTGCCGGAGCGCCATGGACGCGCTCAAGCAGAGCCCGCTGTACAACTGCCGGTGTAAAAGGGGCATGAAGAAGGAGAAGAACTGTCTGCGCATTTTCTGGGGGATCTATCAGACATTACAAGGTTGGTGGTTAGTGCTCGTTGTGAAACTTCAACAGGCTCTATTTGTTTTATTTGGTTAATGTTTTCACACGTGTTTGCTATATATATATATGAGTATATCAGCTTTTGTTTCTGGATAATTCTCCACAACATCGCTCTCGTTCTTTGTGTCACTTGTGTGCGTTGCAGCTATAGTTCATGTGAAATGCACATTTCCTGAAAACGTTGTCTCATTTAAAGGGTGAGATGATTAGTAGCGCCTGCTCCTCCCACCTCTGTGTGAAGGGGTCAGTATCAGTCCACCCTCCTCTCCCCTCCAGCTCTGTTGCCCTCCCCTTCCCCTTCCTCTACCTCAAACACAGAAACACAACAAAATATCTAGCACACGCAGCTCTGTATCTATTACCAGTCCAATGGCATCAAACCCAATCACTCAACTTCCCTTCAAATTTGGCCCCTGACTGGGTTCACATAGCAAATGGTCCTGCAGAGCCCGGGCCCACTTTTTGACCTCTTAAATCACATCCCTCGGAGGTAATGGAGCGTGAAGCTCCTCGGCGCTGGCACTGCCATCTTAAAGTGTTGATCGTGGCGGGAGGGGGGAGGCCTTTTAGTCCCTAAACTGCATCCGCCCGTTGCCAGCGAGGCGACTTCCAGTTGCGCAACGCAGCTGACCAACCTGCCTAATCAAGCATGTGGATGTGTGCCAGCGTGGATATCGACTGGCCCAAATAACCCATGTCACATGCAGGGCAATGTGAGGGGTGAAAAAAAGATAAACAAACAGGAAAGGGTTAATCTAACTGTCTATCTATCTATCTATCTATCTATCTATCTATCTATCTGTTAATACAAATGTTTATTTTTTCTCACAGGCAATGATTTCTTGGAGGATTCTCCGTACGAACCTGTGAACAGTCGTCTCTCTGACATTTTTCGCCTGGCTCCCATCATTGGTAAGCAAAAAATCTTCTGTGGATGCTCTCACTCCATTTCTCTCCATTTGTTTTTCTCATTGTTTCACTGGCTGCCTGTCTCGGTTGAGAGGTGGTTAAAAGCTCCAAGCTGTGCATGCTCTCACTGAAGGTTATCCTTGTGTCAAGTATTTATCTTCCCTCATCCTCTCTGTTATCTGTCTTTCTCTCCCCTCGTTCTCGCCCGAGAAATATTGCATGCTGGATGGACCTGACCTTGCATGGGGAGCTATAGTTCTAAGTGTCATCGAGCCGCGGGTAAAAGCTTCAGATGAGGAAGCAGCGGCTCTCTGTTGTTTTGGTGTTTTTGGCTGTTGTTTTGGACAGCTTAGTTTTGTGGCTGCTTGAATCCACTTGTTGAAAAGAGCGAGCGAGTGAGTGAGCAGCTCTGTGAGAAATGTGGGAGAGTATGACAGTCAATTTTCTGTTCAGAGCTGTGTTTGAGCCGGAAGGGGCTGTCTAGTGCCTCTAGATGGCGATGTTATTCCCTTATTCACAGCTACGCAGGAACTCTGTGGCCCTGTGGTGGAGACTGCTGCGGGTACTTGAGAGCCTACCCTGTGAAAGAGACGCTGCTTAGATTGTTACACTGCAGGTGATGAGAGAGTTCAAATCTAACAGACACATTCTGCTTCCACATCCTCAAAGAACAGATATTTGGACCGTTGTGTGAGGGCTCACAATGTGTATGGTGAAATGCAGAAATAAACCAAATCTTGGACTGGGTATCGACTTCATGACCAATTTGATTCTAAACAAATCCTGTGTGAGATGCAAGCTTTGTTTTGATAAAGCCTATTTTCCCCTCCTCTGTCACACGTCACAATTTACAGTTTACATCTCTACTCCTTAATTTGCTGACTGGTCTCTAGAAGGACACTCACAAGCCAATGAGTGTGAGGACAGACAGATTTATAGTATCATTCTCACAGCCACTCGTCACTCTTATGTTGATTGATGGCTTGATATGCACACAATACATCTCTTTGTAAGCACCAGCGATCAGCTAGAGTACAGAGTGCCAACTCTGGAATCTTCAAAATTGTACTTCACCTGTAAACTATGTTTTCTTTTGCGCTATGTATTATTTGTGTGAGCTGAAGTCTTAAACCTTTTGAGTTCAGTAAAATTTGATTTTTTTTTAAAATAACCTACAGATTTCAGATAAAATATGAGGTCAGATTTGTCAAATGACAGTTTCATTCTTTGTGGGATTGTCTCAGGTTCTTGTGAGATCACGTCTGCAGTGTTCGGTCAAGCCCGCTATTTATGTCAGGAGGCTCGGTGAACATCTGTGCTGCTTCTTTCACTGAGGCAGTATGACACAGGCTATAGGAACAATACCAAGCCTCTGCGATCCTGTAATTCCAAAGTCTCGGACCAAAGCCACTAATCTCTTGTGACACTCATACATACAGTCCACAGATGCTCATAAGCGCACACACTGCTGTGTCCTGGACAGCTGTTCCCAATGACAAGCCAGTATGTGTTGGTCTGGTTCCATTATGGAGACATCCAAGGTGTTGTCCTGCTCAAATCCGTCGTTGTTTATCCAGCTCTTGTGAAGAGGCTCTGCATCAGAAGTTCTAAAATTACCAGAATAAAACTTGAACATTTATAAACAACCCTCATTTTACCAAGTCAACAAAACAATATGTCAGTCATCCAAGGATAATGTTAGTGGAGCTCCAGATGCAAAGTAACAAACAATCTAGAAAGTGAAGTATTTTCAACATGCTGGCAATAAAAAGATCAGTGCTGGGTTTTTTGTGCTCATGCAAAACAGAAATAAAGCTTGTAACGCTGAGAGTAGTCCCTAAAGTTTTAATGTATCTTTTACATGTACACCACACCATTTCTTGTTCCTCCTCATGGCATCGTGATTATGAGGTACACTGAATCTCTGGAAATGTGTAATACACATGTCTAATGACATGTCATTACATTTTATTTAAAAAAATAAATAAATATAACCTTCTGGCCAATGTGTGCACACAACATGCAGCAGCTCCACTGGTTTAATTTAGCTAATTATTTTCAGATATTTGCCTGGGGCCGAGTGCTTTTACCTCTGGGGCAGAGTCCAGTGAGTCACAGAGAATATCTCGCTCGTCTTCACTAAAAATGAGCAACGACTGTTGCAGCAGTCTGCAGTCTTAAACTCTTCACTGGTGCCTTGCGAGACAGGACATAAAGTTATGTACATAAATGTACTGTAACTACAAACTAGTTGCACAGTATTTAGTAGTTTTACATTTGAGTATGAATATTTAGAAATAGCTGTATTAAAGTATTTGCACACATATAACAGAAGAACATTCTGCTTAGGTCAAACTTGCCATAGTAAATTGTTGTGTCACATACTCTATATTCATCATTTTATAGTTGACATTTGATACGTGAACAAGTGATGCCAGTTTTAAATATGGAAACTTTGGCTATGCACCTGCACACAGAAAGTAACTACATCAACATATCAGTGTGGTGTCAGTGATGTGTGAGAATACATCAAACCCACATTGTGTTTTTTGTTCTGAATTGCCATTTCAATGTTGACGACTTAGCCCCTGTCCCACAAAACATATCCTTGTATTCATGTTTTTCTGTTTGAGCAGCTCCGCCTGCATTGATGTCTTTGTCTCAGTTAATTAAAAGGCTCAGTTAGTTGATAAAGGCAATGATACTACTGCTGCACTGTCCTTCAAATGTACTGCATTTACATTGTTACATTTTGATTCATCCGTCACGTGAACATGTAGAGTACACCTCAGACATCAGAGATCACGTCAAACAGAAAAAATGAACACATTTAGTATCCAGCATGGATTCATATGAGCTCAGGGGAAGAGAGTGGAGTTTAGGTGAAATGGCCGCCTTTCTGCCCATGTTTATGAGTCAGTGATCCATGCAGGAGGGAGCAATACAGAAAGGGAAAGCATTATTCTCAGATTCAAGCCGACTTAGAATTACTGCCACACCATTTGTCCCTGGCCGCTGGAAAATCAAAATAGTGGAAATGGATGAATACACATCCTGGGTTGTTCCATATTCTATTCTTTCTTCAGGGTACCTTTTGCCTCCTTTCAAAACCACCATGTGTCCTCATCCTTTCTGCATCGGCTTGTTATTTTGATACTTTGAATGTCTGAAATATATTATTACCCTCAGCTCTCCTGATCAACTTGGCCTCTCGTTTGTTATTCCTTTCATGCACAAAACACAAGTTATTCTTGACATTTCTCGATCTGAGGAATGGGGGACGTAAGGGTTTTTTGGCATTTGGCCACCAAGATTAAAGTGCATTATTGTTCTGTTTACAGATAGGACAGTGTGAGCCAACTGTCATTTAGCACAAGTGTGATTAGAGGGGAGAGAAATGCAAGGCGGGGCAAAAGTGACGGGGACAAAATCGACGGCCTGGGCCGCAGCCAGAAAGGTCTGAATGTACAACAGCTGCGGTGAAATGACAGGGTGGTAGTGGGTGAAAATGGATGAGAACATCTCCAGGAGGTGCAACCTTTGAATAAAGATGAGTTCACGCTATATGATTTCCACACTAGCCTGCGACGTGACCTTTTAAAGTAGAAAACCAGTAGTGATAATGTAGTGTTGTAGTACAGTTGGTACTTTCAAACTTTATGGTAAACAGCATATGGAAAATTCAAAAATGTTTCCAAAGCCTTTAAGCTCTGTTTTTCTTTGTTCTTGCAAGTCAAGGGCATAAGGAAGTGAAAGTTAGATCCAACTCACTTGAGACCGAGTTTATCCAGGGTATTGCTGCTATTTATTTCCAGCCTGAGCATGTTTGAACTTAATATTTGTTGTTTATATGAAACCGTGTTCTTTGGCTTGACTCAAATTTTCCTCCTCATAGTGTATCGATGTCTGTTTGGCTTAAACTGTCTCTTTAATCTCTGTCCTCCTCCTCCCAGTTGGCTGGTATCTGTATATCACCCACTCACCACTCATAAGCCCCAATTCGCCAAAGCTCAATATTTTGTCTTTTCCATGTGTCAAGCCATCAGACACGTCTCGTCGTCCTCCCTCCCTCCCTCCGTGGAGCTACAGCGAACTCAACCTTGGAGCACAGTTGCTGCAGTGATTGCCTGTAAACGTGTATGTGTTGTGAGTGTGAAAACATCTGTAAGTGCCTGGCCTAGCTGTCAGAGCTAAAAGCAGGGCTTCAAATCTCCCTGTACTGACACGCAGGGCTGAGAATTTGTCAGCACCTCTCAACCACTGGCTGCAGACGAAGTCATTCTCATTACGAGCTGCCACTGTTTAGAGATAAGAGTGTCTCCTGCTATCTCTTTCCCTTCTCGTGTTCGTGCGTTTGCGTGCAGCTGTGTGAGAGATAGAGTCAGTGAGGGAATGCAGAGTTACAGAGGTAGAAACATCATTTATCGGGTGGTATCTTATGGAGAGAGCGTGCAGAAAGAGTTGCCTGGATGTTTTCTTAACTTTATTTTTCTGACTTTATTCATCGGTTGACTGAGCACACTCACTCCCTCTCCTCTCACATTTATTCAGTCAAATGTGTTTGCTGCCGGGAGTTGCTCTGGATATGAACTGTCCCACGCTGTTTGCCACCGAGCAGATTTAGTGTTGACTTCATAAATGTTGTTTTTGAAAGAGTGGGCGTTTCTCAGCGACTATAAATAAAGACAGACTTGCCTCCACTTCCTTACACCAAACAAAAATGAATCCAAAGTATCTCCTTCAGACAGTTCTTCTGAAACCTAACAAAGGCAAATTTGCACAATCGATGGTTTCCACCAACAGAACTTGTAGTTGTGTTAGAAAAAGAGCATCAAGTAGTGTGTGTTCATTGTTAGTCTATAACTCAGGCAGAAATGCATTGATTCCATACTGATATTGGTTGATTCTGGCTTCCATACCTTGCTAAATAAAGTTCTTTTTAGACATCTGTGAGTGGCTGATCTGTAGCCCTAGTCTAATAGATTACGTTATGTTTGTGGTGAGACACAGAAAACATGAACAGATTTATGAAATAGAGACAAAGTCGTGTCCCAGCTAAAGTGAGTTTTTTGTTCTTCTGGGAACGCGTAGTGCATCTGATTAGGTTGTGAGTTTCTTGGCATGGCTTTGGCATCACAATCATGCCCTTCTGACCTCGCCAGTGTACTTATAAAGCCTTTAGCATCATTTCCGTGGAAACTGCTTCTTCATCTTCATAAGCTAAATGACTCAGTCGCCTGAAGCTAATATCATTCAAGCTGCATCATTTACAGAGATGGTTTTCTCTTTCTGCATGCCGATCAGACACAAGAGCTGCAGCTCGACTTCTACTCTGACTCGCATCATGTTTCATTTTGAATTTGAAAGACTTTTGCAGACAGTTTTATCCAGAGTACTTTCCACTTGCATACACTTGTTGTCTTGCATATTCATTCCTTACTTGTTTTTCTCCTCTTCAGCAACAACACACAGTACTCCAAAACAATCACAATACTTTAGCTTTACAGTTCAACACACATGCTCCGAGGACCCATCTGGCAAAAACATACACAAGGGAAGACCGTGAAACCTTTGGGAGTGTGCCAAGGAGGTTTAGCGAGTTAGTTGTGTCTACACAGAAAACTATGAAGCTAAACGTATGGTGCATGTATATAAACATGACCCAAATCTTTTCCTCAAGATTCAAGTCCGTATCCTCACATTTTGCATGTTTAACGGCAGCAACTGTGCCTTTAATTCACACAGATGGCCTACACTTAACACTGTGCCTGAACTCTTCGTGTGTGGACACACCGAAGCAGCTGCTCCACTGCTAACGTGCTGCTCAGACTGCGTCTCCTGCAGACGAGGTGTAAGGAGCGCACTGTGCAGTCTGTCAGTTGCTCCATCTGTTGGTCACAACTCATTTGGCAGAAAGGATTCCGTCAACGATGCCTGCCTCAAAGGTCTGGCACAGACATTCCCCAACTCCAGGAGGTTGGCTGTGATGACTTCAGGGAATTTTCCCCCAGTGCAACAAACAATTTTTAATTTGAGATAACAATTGCTGGTTGCTCTCTTCTCAGCGACTTCACCCATTCTTCAATCATGAGAAAGTTTAAGTGACCTTAAATTCAACTTTAACATAAACCCATGTTTTACTCTGTAAGCTCGTCTGGTCATCATATTTCCGATACACATTCTGAATCTGTTTCTATGCATCCATCCGTTATCCAAGGCCTCATTTACAGTCCGTCCTGTGTTTGTAACAATCTAACAGACCTCACCGTCTACAGGAGTTTGGTTTTTTAAGACTTCCAAGTCCACTGCTGACATTAGTGTCCCAGTGCCTTGTCTCATATGAAGCCTAATCAATGCAGTGCCGTGTTAGATTGGAAACTTGAGGCTGTGTCTACAAGAATCTATTGATTTCCTTCCTTTTCCCCTGTTCCCTCCTCCTTTTCTGCCGAAGCTCTTCCTCTCAGGCCAGGATCAAAAGATTTTACCCTTCAGCAAGGTTTGAGGTGTTCGGTTCCAGACTGAGCCTCGCTGCTTTGTTATCGGGAGAAGGACACGGCCTGTTGGGGATTTGTGTTTTCATTGACCTTGTCTCATCTTGGTACAGTTGATTTTGTTATGGGAACTATATCCAGAGGTTCTTAGAGATTTATAGGGATGTTTTAGTTAAATATAGATCGAATAAAGTTGTTGTTGGTTTGAGATAAAAGGCAGAAAACCTTGTGTGAGGAAGCCTATTCGAATTCAGTAGTTGACGTCTGCTTGCAGTGCAAAGCCTGTAGTATTAGGCAGCAGGGACTAAAGTCAGATCAGACTTAATGTCCTTTAGTTTGTAAAAACATCATTATACTCCATATCGCACATACTTTTATTTTTCATTGTCCAAACCAGGCATTTGCAGAATTCTCTGTCCCCGTGCAGCCACATGTCAGCTGGCCTCTTAATTCACCCCACTGTTTCAAATTGACTCATCCAGCTGTGGGACCGTTGGCAGGAGAATTCCAACAGCAGCCATATCATCAGGTTGCCAGTCGTAATGGCAGCCCGGCACATCATGGGCCAAGCAAATCATTTAGTTAAAGGTGACCACATTTGAGTCCCTCTGAGGCATTTGTGATTGGATGTGAAGTGGGAGGGGGGGTGATTCATCTTTGTTAATAAATACAGTTGACAGCCCAAATCAGCAGGAGGCAGCATGTGCCAGGTCTGCCTCCTGCCACCGCTTTCTTCTGCATGCTAATGTGGACAATTAACTTTCTACATGCACAACTACAGGCACCTACACAGGTAAAGGATGAATGATTTTTTTTTTTTTTTTTAAGACATGCCCATTGTTTTTCTCTCTGGTGCCACATCAACAGATCAGAATATTTAGTATCGCACATTAGACGATCACTGCATCACCATCATTTAACAACTATAGACACAAACCACAACAACTGCCTTTCCACCGAGACGAGTGAAGTCTACGATGTGTGATAATCGGGTGTTTTGCTCAGCTGGTCGTGCAGCCTGACCAGTGGCAGGTGTGTCCAAGTCGCGGCCTTGTGTTAAGCTGCTGCTCTAAGCCCTCAGCTGCACTCAGTTAACTCGCAGGATTAACTCGTCTATAGGCTCCAAACGTCAGGGCTTTCTCTGCTGCTGTTGTGTCTTAATAGAATTTCATACCTTGAGCTATACAGTTACCTTCTTTTATAGAAGTGGATTAGTAGAGATATGCTTCTTCCTCTGCTGTAAATAGCTGAAGTGTCTTAAGTCTGTATCTTTGTTTGACACCCAGGACCTGTTGTACCACCACCACTTGAATCCACAAGTTTTTACGCTGCGATTTATGGAACAAAATAAGATGCTTACGGTTGTCTATAGTGAGAGGCATATATTCAATATATATCATATTTATACATTTCTATTTTTGGTCTCATTCGCTGACTCTTTTGTTTGCCCCTTGTATAAGAATTTCCACAGGGTGAGATCTTATCTTTTAGCTGTTTTTACTTACTCTCACTGCACCAGCCCAGACTGTGAATTTACTGAATGTGGTTGATTTTTGCATTTGGTTCGAAATCCGTGCAGCCACATGATGCCATGGTTGTTAAACTAATGGAGTGCAGTGTTTATTTTTGTCACCACATCTGGTTGTTTCCTGTCGTGTCGCTTTTTGAAACAAAAACACTAAAGAATGTTTTGTCATGATGCTTTTATGAACTCGCTTCACTGGCCCTGTGTTTATTGTGTTCACTGGTGCAATCAGCTTTTATCCAAATTGTTGAATATGTGGTGGTGTTATCGTCACATGTGTGCATGTGAAAATGATTTGGTTGGAGATCATCATCCTTCCATTTTTTTAGTGATGTGGCTTCACACAGTTGTTCAGAATACACTCTCCTAGTTCATTGAGATTTTCAGACAACTATTTTGCTTTCTCAAAGAACTGCAGGATGCATATTGTTCTCTGGCTTGGCATCTTTTTTGAAGGTCCCCACTGGTCGATTGGAATTTACACTCTGTCCCCCGTGACCGTGTTTGTCAACAGCTCCAGTGCGTCTGATTAAAGCCTTGTCTCTAACAAACGCCTCTCTTTGGAGAATAATAGCTTTACCCCTGTTCTCTCTTTCTTCTCCCTTTGTGCATCTCCTTTTGATCACAGAACAGCAGCATCCCTGAAAAGCAAACACAGCTTTAAACAGGCACACACATGAAAGCCAAGAGCGCTGACAGACACACACACACACACACGCACATGTGCAAGTATGCATGTGCCCGCTGGCACCCAAAAAACACACTAACATTATCCAGCTGAGTACTTGTTCCGTGCCAGTCTTGCTCTCAGAGATGTTAAATGAGGGCACTGATACATAAATTTGCATTTGTTTCATCAACAACTGTCCTCCTAACTAAAAATCTATAACTGCGTGCCCCCAATATGCAGCTTCAGATGCTTCTATTCTGGGCTGGCTTCATGAGAGTCTCGCAGCGTTTGATCGATTTTTGTTGTGTGTATGCACTCTCTTCACACACAAGTGGGCTAAATCGTGATCTTTCACCGGTTTGACTGCGAGTAATTTATGAAAAAGCAGCAGAGTCTTTTGTTGCAGCAGTGATTTGTATTTTCACTCAGAGAACAGGCAGCTCTTGCCCAAGTGTTATGTAATTGTTTATAAGAACAATGGGGATGTTGTGAAGCTTGTGCAGAACCTCTCAGCTGGTTTCGAGCATGATTTGGATCAGTTGGTGCTTTCTTGGTTTACATTGACACTATAAGAGCTTTTACTGACAATGTCTGCTGCAGATAAGAACTATACTCCCTGAATAATGTTACAGACAAAGGTTCCCCCCTCCCTCTTCTCTTCTGTAGCATACTCGGCTCATCTGACAATTCTCACTATTAGAACCCTGCTCCCGTGTACCTCGTGTGCCTTTACCTTACCTTACCTGGAAAACACCCCGAATGTGACTTTTGCCCTTTAGCTGAATGATCTGAATGCTGTCTCTTCCGGTTCCTTGACCTTTCCCCCTCTGACCTGACAATCATCTTGACCTCCCTGTGACCTTTGTTCTCCCTGATGACTCCTGATGGCTGTTGGTTGGTGGTCCTGAATGAAGCGCATCTCTTGCAGAGGGTGGGGAACCATGGAGCGGCTCTGCAACCCCAGCTCCAGGTAGGGGGGGCGCCCAGGGCAGAGAGCCCGTTCTGGGCCGCGGGAGCCCCTCCTCCACGGAACTTCTGGACCCCAGTAGAAACAGGAGAGCTCATCCCAATTGGGCCATACTGGGTAACGACATAGAGCTGTGTTTGTGTGTGTTTCATCATGCATGATTGTTTTCTTAAGATTAAGTCAGACACAAAATGTAAATAAAGATGGACGATACAATAGTGAAGGTCATGAATCCAGCCTCCTCCATGTTAATGGACTAAAGAAATGTAGGCTATATTTAGATCTCTTTATCCAAAGATGGTTGATTTCAGATTTTTATCTTATCAGGATTCAAAATGATGGGATCAGATTGCTCTCTTCACATATTAATATCTTAATTTATGGATAGTGGAAGGAAGGGGAGACCTGTTGTCCATCTTTATTAACGGGTTTCTCCAGAATTTAAAGTCTACAGTCATTTAAGAGTGGCCTTGCTGAGATCTGCTGAAGTGGTCACTTGTCTTTTAGCCTCCTTGAGATTAAGAGAAAGTCATAGATATTGAGTCCACTTGGACAATTTGAGAGAGGTGTCGGTCTGTTGCCCTGTCCGGCTGCCTGTGTGTCTGCTTACTCAGCTTTGTCATCGAGGGCTGACACGTCCTTCAGAGTTCCTACAGCCAATGTGCACTCTTTAAACCCTGGAGAAGAGGCGGGGGATGAAGTGCTGTGGGAGAAGGAGAGGAGTGTGGGGGGTTGAGGGAGTGCAAGAAGCAGAGGATATGTCATATATTGATATCCCCACTGTGCCATTTTGTCTTGAATTTCCATTTTAGAGGGCAGTCAATGTCCGTGTCTGCTACATGGGTTTTATGGCCAAAAACAGCTTATTGCAGGCTGTGATGGTGCAAAGGAAATATTTCATTTGGCACCACAACCTGGTGGAATGTCTTTGTCAATAAATCAGGTGGTTATTCTGCAGTTTATTTCGTAATTTACATTTTGTTCCAGAAATACATTACCCCCTGAGTGCACACAGACATAGCCATGTCGTATTAATAGATTATTTTGCAGAGCTGCCTTGACCTGAGCATCTCTCAACAGCTACGGCTTGTACACAAACACACCATGATGCGTGGGTGCAGTATGCGTGTGAGCACAAGTCGCCAAGGAAGCACACACAGAAATGCACAGGGTTTATTTGCTGCAGGTGGTGCTGAAGGGGTATTACATCAACAGGATTGGGAGGTTGAATCATACTGAATTGTGGGTTCTGACTCCAAGCTTCATCCGCCTTGATTGGATTAGGACCGTTTCCACCTGTTCAATGCATATTTTCAATCTTGGAAGAAAACATTTGAATGAAATTGCCCCTTCAACGCTACACCAAATCCATCATGTTTATTTGGACATATAAACTGAGACTGAATCTTTGTTTTCTCAGCACATTGGAGCGAGTTACAGGTTTCTAGGAAGTGTGTGTGTGTGTGTGTGTGTGTGTGTGTGTGTGTGTGTGTTCGAGTAAGTGAGTACTTTGTGGATAAGTTGGTGTTCAGATTAATTAAAAGCCCCAGTCCCTGTGTTCTCTGACGGGAATATGGATGCTGCTGGAGAGGCTTAACTATAAACACAGTTTCACCAAAACTTTCATCATCTCAGGTATAATAACTGTTGCGTGAAGCATGTTGGTGAAGATTTATCGTAAAGAGTACAGGAGGCAGTAATGCAATTAAAATGTGTTTGTTTATTACACAGCAACTGCAGCTTTTATATCATTTCCAGTAATGATGTGTGCACATGCTTGTTTTGCTAGAAGTCTGTATTTGAAGTGCATGTGTTGTACTGTTCTATTTGTGTGTGTGTGCAAGTTTTTTCCCTGCAGAAGTTTAGGAGAAAATTACTCTTCTTCTTACTTTATAACTTCAATCAACGTTTTCCTTTGTGTTTCATTCTCTAGTTTCAAGTCTTCCCCAATACAGCTGATGATTGAGTAAATTGTGATCCATTTAGAGACAAATAGACCATGAAGCACTGTATGTATCAGGGCCATGGATACAGTGTGCGATGACAGCTAGTACCGTCCAATGGGTGTGTAGGTGGGCATTAGTCACATTCCTCCTACTGCGCCACCAATTATGGTTGCAGACGGACAAAATGTATAGCTTCAAAATAGCAACTCACAAATGTCTAGACTCACTAGATTTTGGAAAAAAATAACAAAAACTGCAGCTGCCATTATTCAATACTGTTTCAAAATCTCACATCATGAAAAGTTTACGTTGTTTCTGGAGGCTTCATGATTGTGTTACCGAACTCAGAAACCAGAAAACATTACTCACACCACAGGCAAAACCAACTGGGTACATCAACAGCTACAAAATTGAAGCACTGGTTTGGATAACAGCTCAAACGTGTCTCTAATCTGTTAGGACGCCCTGACACACAGTTGTGAGAAGACGGTTTAATGGTGCAACCATTTGAGAGAATGATCCTCACACTCCATGAAATAATTTTTTTCCCTTCCCACAATATGTGTAATGTCTAGAATGGCTTGATGTCAGATTAACGAAGATGCCCGCCAGAGGAAAATGGCCTCACCCACTCAGGCTTTTTTTTTGTTTTCCAGGCAGGTCGAAGTATTTTCTTACGCCAAGAACTGTGCAGCTCTTCAGTGAAGGGATGGGAAACGGTGTTTTCTTTGAGGAAGCATTTCATAACAAGTGTTTGCGTTCTGCAGTTTCCAGGAAGCTGACAGTTGGAGACAACAGCCGAGAGTCAAAGTGAAAAAGACAGAGGAACAAAACATGGTTGTATTTTTCACAGAACTTACAAAGAACATGAAGTATTTTATAGTTCCTACACAGTTGTTTTCATGGTGTCAATATAGATTCAAACAGATTTAACTTTTGGATTCTGACTCTGGCTCAGCCCCCAGGAGGATACCTGTTGTGGATAGTTGATAAATTGGATGGAATCTTTAGATTGGAGATAATTGGAGGCTCTAAATTGGCCGGAGATGTTAATATGAGTGGGTCTGTGGGAGGTACTCTGCGCCTTCCAGAATATTAGCTGTGCATTGGCTTCAGTCCCAATCAATTTTAATCTCAAGTTTTTATTTACAGACCTCCACGATAAACCTTTGACTGATTCTAAGAAAAAAAAAAACCTTTCTTGGAGTCAACAGTACTGATCAAACTGTGGCGACAGTTAAAGCGTACGTAAAAACCTGTCCCTGATTATTCTCTCTTTACCACCCAGAACATAATGTCACCATCTCGCTGCCTCGTCAGCTCCACAGATTTGGCCACCGACCCACTGCCGTTGGGATGAGCTGTTATCATTTAAATGACGCAGACTAAAATCCTGAACCAAATGAGTCATGACTGGGAAAAGCGAGAGAGAGAGAGAGAGAGAGAGCTTATTTCAAATCAGCGTTCAGAGAAGCTTATGAGGGGCCACGCCCAGAGCTTTTTATACTTTCACTCCATTCTCACAGCCTCAATGGAAAACACTGATGATTAATTAGAACCAGAGCTGTAAGGTAAATATATTATTTAGCTCTGTTTGAGAAGGCACTTTTATTACTGCACTGCCTGAGACAAATATTACTAATCTGCATTAAATAAGCGCAGAGCACAGGGAGGAGGGAGAAATGAGAGATGTCCTGATTAAAAAGGTGAAGCCATCACACAAACACACAGGAAGATTCAATATTTCACAGTGTTTTACAGCCACTCCGGGACATTGACCGTCATTCACGCTGTGACAGTTACTGTGGTTTTCCTGGTGTGAAGCAGGCGCATACAAGACAAAGCCATAAGACACAGACCTGGACATTATCGTTGCTGTTTATAATTCATGAGAGAGACATATGCATTCCCACTGAGGAGACACAATAACTGTAAATCACGAACGCAGCAATGTGAAGATTCAGGCTGAACACAAAAACAAAAGAACATGGAACATGTATGAATGTATATATAATTCATTTTTAATGAATATATTGGTATATTTTATATATAATCTATTATTTATTTCAGATCTGCAACACATATGAGGCACAATCCAGAAGAGAGTAAATTAGACTTATTCACAGAAAACATAAAAAAAAAAAACAGTAACTTAAACAAATCCAGAAATTGCCTTTACATTTTTTTTTTTTTTTTTTGCTCGTCCGCCTACTCAAGTCCCCCTGTTGTATTTGTTCGCGTGGAGCAGCACAGGTCATTGAGCGTGACGTGAGCCTCAAAGGAGTGAGATACTAACCCCACAGGTTTCCGGCACTGAGCTGGAAATGCCTCACAAAACATCACACCCGACTGTTTGCACATCTGCATTCACACTCGTGTGTATTTCATGCACATGCACGCTAAAAACAAACAATAATGACAGCGAGAGCACTTCAGGAGAGCTGGAAATAGAACCATGGAGCGTTATGAGAATTGGAGCTGGCATGACTGTGCCACCTTAAGGGGATGGTGAGCGATGTGTGTGTTCTAGTGTTGCTGTTATTCGTAGTGAGATGGACGTGGTGGGAGTGGGTTTAAGGTCAAAGAGGACTGTTAAAGGTGAAGCTGACCGACCCAGGGTCAAACCACTCGAGGCTGGTTGACGGAACAACTTGCTGAGTGAAGTGAAGTTTTCAGGGACCTGCATTGAGTTTTTCAGGGTTTTATCCAGCTGATTTGTTGACGATGAAGACAGAGCCGAACAGAGACATAAGATGGGAGAGAAGAGGCAGAGACAGATGTCAGCTGTCCGCTCCCATGTCTCTCTTTGTCTGTGTCCATCATACCAGCGCTCTGCTGCGGTTGCTCATAACTTGTATTTTATTCATTATTCACAGCTTTACACTGATGTATCGCTGCCCGGCCAGAGGGACAGGGTGTCGAACGGGACCAAGGAGAGGGATGCACAGACACTTTGTGTGTGTGTGTGTGTGTGTGTGCGCACACTGAGTGCACAGAGTGGGCCTGGTTGTGCCTCCTGCAGGGAGCCAGGTGTCCTGATGTGTGATTCACAATACTCTGCTGCTGCTGCTCCTGTGGAGAATATCCATTTAAAATCACTGTTGTTATCTCACGCGCACAAAGTGCTCTTTTCTGTGGGCTCAAAAATGAGCAGGGGCATTTCTTTCCCACTGCTCCCAGTATGCAGTGATAGTGGAAAGCCTGCGGGGGCTCAGACTCGCGGCGCATTGCACTCCTGATGACAAGCATGGGGACAGTGTGAGAGCTTCTGCAAAGCAGTATTGACTTTTAACTAATTTGGAGTTTTAAATGCTCATATATATATATATAATCTATAGGACACCGAATACACTGTTAAATACACTGTTAAAGCTGTGAAAGACCTGCCAAAGAAGAACTTGACTTATTGTAAAGAAATATTGCCTCCCATCTCAAGAAGCCTGCAGGGATGAAAGTTATTTCACTAAAACGTAGCCTTTAAATAATGATATAATGAGCAGTAAAGCAGATAATAGAGCTTGTCTTCACTTTCACCTAAATCACATTATTATAAACGCCTCTCTTCTTCTGGAAGAACATTACGTCCATTAAGTTCCGTGGCTAACGGTCGTGGACCTGAAATAACTGTGAACGTTAAGATGTGACTATGGTCATTTAGATAGTGTTTGTAATTTAAATTTGGACCACAGCGTGTGTTTTATTTTACTTTGGAAACATCTGTGAAATGTAATAGTACATTGAGAGCAAGGCCTAAAAGTCTGTGTATGAAACCACAACCACAGGGTGGTAATCTTAGTTTATTTACAAACCTGCGTGAAATGAGTATGTAGTTTGAACATTGGTCTCAGTTTCGACGCTGAAGACCCTGCTGTGTTTCTGGCATTTTGCTGTGGTGACTCCATGACAGGGTTGGAACAGAGGTTACTTACTCTTGAGAACAGAGTTTGCAGATTTAAATTTCATCCAGTTTCCGTCAGAACAGCAGTGCATTTTGTATATCAGCTACAAACACACTGGGTTTGTTAGTCTCGCTTTGTTGCAGCCTCCCTGTGAAAACAACAGAAGGTTGCCGAGTTTAAAAAGCTCGTATGAGTTTCAAAAAAAAAACGGCAAAAATAAAAACCATGAAATCTCTCAGCAAGTGTTTAAAAGTTATTGAGAAACACATGAGGACAGCAGGAGCGCTGTGCCAGATCGCTGTGAGGCAGAGTGAGCCCAGTGGAGCACAGGGGAGATAATGATGTAAATATTGAACATTAGGGCCGTTTGTGTTGTCGTTCAGCTGCACAACACTTTAAATATGCTGCATTGTCTGTTTGGATTCGTTTTCTGGTCTGGATCTGATGTGGAAGTCAAAACGTAAGGAGCTTTCCTTGGCTTCATTTGATGTGTGTGTGTGGTTCTGGATTACAAATCAAGTCCAGGTTTCTTTTGACAGGGTCAGATTGAAGCTGGTGAGAGTCGTACCAGTTGTTGGTCCAAGCCTTGGGTCGGCTTTGTAATTGATGGCTGTAATGGTGAGGTCTCGCCTCTTGAGATTTCAACAGAACCACGGTGAATCAACACATGTCAAACCACGTAGGGGGAGATGGTTCACCATCGGTCAGAGAGGGGGAGGCACCTTCTTGTGAGCTGCACACCTACACACACCCTGGAAGTTTAGTACCAGATGAAAAACCTTTGAAAGCCCTGAAAGCAAAACTAATTCAAAATTAACTCACATTGCAAATTGCTCCTTTTAGTATATTGTCTGGAAAAGGAAGTTTGCTGCCACCCTGCTTCTGTCTGCTTCTGCTTGAAGAACAAGATGTTGAGTGGAAAGAGAAAAACACAGGCTCGCTACAGGTGAAGATAAGTGTTGTGTAGGTGTTGTGCGTCTCTTCTGCAGCCATGTTAATGATTTAATGTGTGTGTGTGTGTGTGTGTGTGTGCGTAAGCTGACTGGGTGCACCTTTTGGAATAGCCCACAGTGCATTTCACAGCAAATACATGTTCTAAAGATTTCACGAGTTAAAGTCAGAGTTGGATTTGCTGTGCAGATTTGTGTGTGGTGTGGGAGAGCGCAAGCGTGTGTGTGTGTGTGTGTGTGTGTGTGTGTGTGCGTGTTATAGAAAGGAGACAGAGCCAGTGAGCGTAGGCTGTGTGCTTAAACTCGCAAGATTTACATGCAAAGCGCTGGTGCTCCTGCATCTTAACTTGGGGAAGTGAAGGTTGAAATGTACTCAGTGCAAATGCGCTTACGACTGGCGAGGAAACCAATTTCATTTACGAGTGGGAACTCAAAGTAATGTGTTCCCACCCTCAACCACACTCCATCTTAACAGGTTTGACTTGTTTTCCTGACTAGAGATTTACGCTCTGGAATCACCAGGCGGCGATGTGATGAGTTACTTCGGCCGCAGCTTATTTGGCTGTTGCACTTTGAGACAGAATCAGATCTCTGTGTCAACACTTGAATGAAACAGGCCGGACTGTTAATGTTGTTGTTGGTTCGCACCGCCTCCATTCAGGTACACATCTTCAGCCGGTGTCAGAGGTTTGCAGCGTGTGAAGCAGCCGTCGGGGTTGCTGTGGAGATAAGATGGCAAAGTGTTTAAATGCTGCTGGGGAGGTTTCAGTGAATGTGGGCGCGGATATTTATGCATCAGCTCCTTTGCTGGAAAAGAGAATTTGACTCCTGATGGAGTCTGAGGTCATTGATGCAGTTTTGTTTTGTCTTCACATGGGAACATTAATGAGATCGTTTAACATGAGCTGTGAATTGTGCAGGGCGATATTACCTAAGACTGGGGAACGTTTTCTGATCTCCTAGGTCAGCCTTTTATTATTTAATTCATTAGTTTATAATCACTTCAAAATGCCTGAAGGTTAACATTGCAAATTGCCAGGGAAGAGGCTTCAAATCCAGATATTGTGAAGTGTTGTGAGGTGTGTTGTGTTGTGAAGTGTCTTTTATTAGTTTTAGAGGGTCTATCTCTTATGTAGTGCTCTGATTTACTCAAACCACTCAATGAAGCTGGACCCAAGCGCCTCCTCTCCTCCTCACTCTATCTTCTAGGACTTGATTTTGAAACTGTAAATCAGGACGAAGAGAACAGATGTGAGTCGGACCAGCCTGGCTGTGACTGCATCTAATCTAATTGTCCACATTGAAGATCGGGTAGCAGCTCAGGTTGCAGCCAGACGTAGGTGAAGTTAATTGCAGTAAGCCAGCGTGACGTCTCACATGAGCAATTCATTTGTTAGCCCTCACTCAGTCCGGGCGTCATGGGACTTTGTCCTTCAGCTCCCACCGATTTTTAGTTTTGTTATGTCGTGTTGTACCGTCAGGCAGCTGCTGGTGATGACAGCTTCTCTGTCCGTCCTAGTGAGTGATGTCACTGATCATATGTAGAACACACCTCTTTGAGAGACATATTCACCATGTATGACAAATGAAAAGTCATATCCAGGAAAAAAAAAGAGCAGCTGCCAGTTCAAGGAAATGAATTTAGCTCCGCCTGACACGAGGAGTGGGAGGTGTGAGGATTATGGAGCGGAATTTTGTTGCCAAAACAAAAATAAGGAAACTGCACCTCTGCGTCCACAGCACAGTGGGACCAAAATAAAGATGGATTATCTACCTCACATTTAAACTGCTTTATTAGTAACTTGCTTCAGCAGACTATTTCTTTCATTGTTCAGTATGATTTAAATGTATAATATAAAAGTTGTAACATCATTATTTTGCTGCGTATACCTTGGAGAATTCACCCTAATTCAAAAATCTTGCAACAGTGCTCTTAAGAGCAGCAGGTTGAAGCTGTTGATGAGTTATTGATATGTGTCTGTTCTTTATAAGGCCTCAATAGTTTTACTTTTAGCTCCTGAATTCTGAATTCACTCCTAAACGTGCAGCAGTCTTCCAACTCAGCGGCTGCAGCCTTTGGAGAACTTGTGACCTCAGTTGTTGCTCAAAAGGACCCGTGTTTATGGAGGAACCTTCAAAATGGGACGTGATCTGGATCAGTCTTTCAGTGCAGTCTCTGAAGTTATGCTGGGAGCAGCCTTGGTCCTGAAGATATTCTTTGTTTTTGGCTTTCTGGTTGAGTTTAGTTCTGTTTGTTTGTTCCTCTTTATCCCAGCCTCCACATCAATATATGAGGCACATAAGTAAACAAGTCAGTTATAAGGCAATAATCCTGTGATGTCTGCAGGACTGCAGGTTATTTTTTAGATTTCGCTGGACAGAAGCTAAAGATATACCTTGTGATGAATAGCTAGAATAAAATATTTTAATATATAAGAAGCACACCTCAGTATTTAAAGGTGATACTGCATTTGCGAACACGTACACCCACACACAAATACTATTTCATCTCCACACTGCAGCTAAATTAGTGTATGAGCACATGGCGGAGGAAGCAGGTTCAGAGGAAATAGAAAAAGAGGGGGAGACAAAGGCTTTGACTGGGTAATGAAAATAACTTGGGTATTTTATTGAATAGGGAACAAAACAGTATCAATTTATTTTCCCTCTTCAGCCTTACAGAAAGGAAAAGATTTGTTAATAGAAACACACAATATCTTTGATTTACCATAGCGCAAACATCAAATGCTCAAAAAACAAGCAGTATTTTCAGAATATCAGCACAAATTGTATGTCTAACTTTAGACTGGTAACATGTCGTATTCATCGCGTAGTCTTCTCTCCTGCGCCCTGGTTTCAACAGTGTGGACGTGATGGCCGTTCAAAGGCTGCTACGGTGATAGAAACACATTCACACCTTCTGCCCTCCGAACTCATTGGTTTGTTTACCTGTCCTGTACGCTCCACGCGTCAGGGAGATGTTTACTCACCTTTATGCTGACGATGTGCCAAACAGGACGGTTGTAATGAACATTTATTTTTCAGATCCTATCTTCCAAAAAAAGAAAAACCCAAGCGTTTCATCCTCGGTGGAAGACGTTAACCCCTCTGGGAGACAGGGCGAGTGAGCTGTGGTACCACAATTCATCCAATAAAAGCTCTCGGTGCTTTTTAGCTGAATTGTGATGCTGGTGCAGATATTGAAAGTGAGATGAGTGGGTCTCGGAAATGAAGTTTAATGCCACAGATTGAGGCGGGGAGTGTGTTATTGCTTTGTTGCTTGCCTCTTTCCAGAGTAATCTGTTTAGCCGCTGACACTTGATCTAATCAGCTGCCTTGTCGTCGGATGGAGGGAAAAGCATTTACTTCTGTGTGGGCACCGTGGTGTGAACGTGTAGCAAAGGTAGATTTACACACATGAAACACACAAAAGTGGATTTGCAGACATGTAAATGTGCACACGGGCACTCAAATGCATAATCACATGCACACTGTCCCACTCAAAGTGAACAATTACCGTTGGAATTGCTGCATGGGTCCCTTCAGGCGCTGTGGCAGGATTCATTCATATGCATTAAATCTGATCCTACTCACAGGCAAGATTCCTAAAGGACCTTCAGGACACTGGGTTCAAAATTCCAGTCAACAGTTCAATCACGACCTTGTGAAGCAGCTCATAATTCAAGCTCCCGTCAGCCAATTGTTCTAAAAGTCACTCACATGCTCTTGAGTCAATGGTTGTACAGAGATAAGGAGCATTAGGGGGTTTACAAAGAACCAGTGGGCTGTGTCTGTCCACACTTAAGACTTTGTCCAAAGGTTTTTTCATAACCATATTTCAGTTTAATTTTTGATTGGACTAAATTCTGGTCGTACGACCTGGGCTGTGGTCAGAGGCAACATTTAGATGCCTTTAGATTAGGTATATTTTGGCCTGCATGTCCATGTTATTGGAAACATCAGCCTGTTCAGCTTCTGCACGTCTTTACTTACCTTCACATTTTAATTGTCAGTTACAGTTTTTTGTTCAAGTGGCACCTGCTTTCTGGAAGGATCCATCTCGCCTGTACTTCGATAAGCTTTGACTTTGATTAATTGGTGATCGTTTAGTTCAGGAAGTCACTTCCCTGGAATGAAAATGACATTCCCACAGTTTCCACCTTGAGTGAATTCTGGGTCATTAATCACTCGTTGTTAATGCGTGTGAAATCCTGACAGAATTACCATGCGCCCTTCTTCCTGGAGAGCAGAGATTTATTCTTCCTCCTCATCCGGAAGGCGTCACGGTGTCACGGCATCAGCGCGTCAGCACTTCTGGGTGTTGGCTTGATGAAATTGAAATTAGCAGACACTTTATGTTGTGTTGTCAAATACTGTCGTGATTTTTTTTGTGGAGCCTTGTCCCACGTTTTGTGAGAGCAGTAATTTAACAGATTTAGTGCAGAGAGGAATCCACAAAAGGAAATTACCGGATTATGAAATTTCCCATTTTCCAGTGGATTTGAAGGAACTGACAGTCAAATACAGAGGAGACCTCTTCTATGTTTTAGTATTCTCCACGAAAGTTCTTATTTTATTTATTCCTTCACTTTTCTGCTACCTGTGGTCATCACTCCTCAGGTCATCTTTGTCTGGGCCTAACCCCCCCCCTCTGCTGCACACCCCCCCCCCCCCCCCCCCCCCCCCTTTCACTGATCCAATCTGAATTGTCATCTTCTCAAGAAATATCTCATGTCCCTCGCTCCCAGCTGAATTACATCCCCATCTCTTATATCTGCCCCCCTCAACCTGCTTCTCTCAGCTCTTATCATTAAGTAGAAATAAATCCTTTCTCCCTTCAGCTCTTATTCCCTGTCCTTGCACGTGTCTCTGTTGGACTGTTAAATCATCCATTGTTCATAGCAGAAGCTCTCAGCAATCTTCTTTGAGATAATTGGACTCTTTAAATTTGTTTTTTTTTTCATCTGTGAAACTTAGAAATGCAGGAGGAACAAATGCAAAACTTGAAACACTTGGCTTCTTATTGCATTAGCCAGGTTTGTCTGGGTTTATCCAAATAATGACAATTTCAGACTGTGGGCAACAATCATTGTTTCCCCCAGCAAATACTCAATATGGATACAGGCCTCACAACTGCTGTGCAAACGCCACACTGGTAGTGATAAGCTGCATTCCAGTTCACTGTATCCAAGAAAAGCAGACTCCTTTTTTACTAAATACACAGAATGCATGCAGAATATTTTGCAGTTACAGTTTTACATTTACAATCGGTATTATAATGTAAATAAAAAGAATGTAACCAAATGTGTCACACTTCAGTTAGTACAAAAAAGTAAGCATACATAAATAAACATCACTAACCTTAAGAGAACGTTCATTCATCAACAACTTTGATCATGAAGATTTGAAAGCTGTATCATAAATTATGCTTGCTCATGTTTCAACGCATGAATTTGCACATCCAGGGTTATAAAACCACTGCTGTCGCCAGGGTTAAATGTTAAATTGTTTGGACTTGATCAAAACATGAACTTAACTGATATAAATAACTGATTAATTTATAAACCGATGAGTTTTTAAAAGCCATATTGCGCTACTTCTGCATCCTTTTAATTCCTCCTTTTTCTTCCTCTCATTCCCTCACCTCTTCCCCCTGTATCTCCTCATTGCCTTTTCTTTCACTTCACTTCAGCTCGCATCTTTCCCTTTCACCCTCAGGCTCTGATTCAGTCCAATGTGAGCATTGATTTTCCAAAGAGCTATCGAAGTTGTCAAGGCCAGACAGAAGTGCTCTTGCCGGGTACAAGTTATGAACGTTATTAAAAAGAAGCTTTGGGAAAGTGGAGGGCGCCAAGAATGCGATGACGGATTACATACAAACATGTGTAGTTTTCCTCAACTTTGACTCTGCATGCATAATTTATGTTGGGCTTTGCAGCAAATGATTGGCTTTATTACCGGTTAATTGTTAAATCTATGAAAGCTGAAGAAAAATAGCAAAACTTTCCATTACGTTGTTTGTGCGGATGAACCAATATGTCACCCGGTGTATGATTGTGTGAAGGGGGAAAGTACCTCTGCATTTTCCTCTGGGGGCAGAGGCAGGGCTGATGGATTTAATATCGGGGCTGCCAGCGATCAGCTCGAGGCTGCACTCGACGTCCATATGCATTCAGGAGAGCAGGGCTGAGCAGAATTGAACTTCCTCTCTCAAGATGGAGCGCTTCGGTCACAGGAGTGGCTGCAGTTATTTGTGATGTGTGTGTGCGTGTGTGCGCTAGTGTCTCTGTGTGTGTGTGTGTGTGTGTGTGTGGTGATGGAGGCCGAGGCTAAGCTGTGCAGTCATTCATCCTTTCAGCCAGTCTGCCTGCTAAGCCCCTGTATTCATCTGATGCTGTTTACATGCAGCTGGGTCAGACCTTCCCTGCTCAGCCCTGCCACTGTCAATCTGTCCTGCAGCTCACCAAGATAAACTGCTGCAGAGGTCTGAGCATGCTAACATGCATGTGGTGTTTAAGGGAGCATAGCACACAGACACAGTCCCGGAAAAACACCTTAACGATGTGGCCTGGAATTTGTCGTTTGTGTGGAACTGCATAATGAGTTGGAGTGATTCATATCGGGGCTAGGAAGCAAAGAAAATGGTGAGAAGGCCCAACGAACACACTGGGAAGATAAATTCCGCAACCTTAACAACATCTGGTCACAGCTCAGGTAGATTTAGTCACAGGAAGACCTAATGTTCCAATGTTGTTAGAAGGAGACAAAGTGCAAACAGCTCACTCCTGCAATAAAGGCTTACGATGTGCATCCAGTCGTCCACCTACCTGGACCACGCGGTGACCACTGTGGATCGTACATAAAGACGGAAGATGCATCCAGAGGTTGGGAGGAGCGAGATGCTTCTCTATCTTTGTGGACAGTGTATGTTGATAAAGTGTATTACCTGTAGGGCCCCTAGAGCCACATGATTCAACTTCATTTTAGGCAAAAGTGTTAAATGTTCATCTTCTCAAATGTGAATCCTGAATTCTATAGTCCTCTACAGTTACTGATCTGAATATAGCTGTTAATGAGTCCATGTCAGTATTCTTACAGAGGAGGGAAAGGCAAAACATAAATACTCCAGCAAGTTCATCTGCCGTGTGTCTCTTTGTTCCTGAAGGCAAATGGTGGTCACACCTTCATCCTGGCAGTAACACCACGAGGGGACGTTAAGAAGACAAATCCACGTGGAAAGTTTTCTGAACACCAGTAAATGTTCACTCCATTTAGGCAGAAACAACAGACGTAAACTCTCGGGTGTAAAGCCTGTGGAAGAAACAAAAAAAAAGACGTAATCTTCTTTTGTTTGTTTGGAGCAGAGGAGGCATTGTTCGTTGGTTGTTAAATTCAGAAGCCGGGTAGAGGAGCTACTCAGAAAAAAAAATAAAAAATACCAAGAGCTCAGACAGAGGGGCTGGGAAAATGCAGCTGAGAGGAATGTAGCAGAGAAGGAAGCAGGTTTTGGAGTATCTGTGCGGTCTTTGTTCTCGCTCAATTGAAGACTGCTGGAATGATGATGATGCGTGGAGAAGAAGGCTGTTTTTTTCCTTTTTTGAAATGTGTGATAACTAAGTGGCTCGGGTATTAGGATGTATTTCCAAGTGGCGCGCAGGTTTAAAGGCTACACAGCAGCATTAGCAGACACACTCCAGGTGCTGATGAGTGGTTGCTTTCTTTTTGCTCCTTTCACACACACACATCCTCTCATGTACCATAAAAACACAAGGTTGAAAGAAGGCTCTCCCACACCTTCAGACTCAAACGGAGCTATTCTCTGCCCTCTTCCACTTAGCTGGAGTATCAGCTGAAACTCCAGCTTGGTCCTGTGGTTTTTTTTTTTTCTAAGTACTAATGCGGGCATATTTATAGCCGAATGCCCAGGGGACGGCAGACGAGGCCTCTGGCAGTGGTAAAACAGCAAATGTACATTTTCATAGGTTATTAGTCATTGATTTTCCCCGAGATTAAGAGGCATTGTAATGCTAAGCAGTAGAAATTGGAAATGTGTCTCGATATGCTGTTATCAGCTGGCTGGAGAAGGCTGGAGTGAGTCAAGGCAATGCCCAAGACATATAGAATATGGACTGGCACACACAAATCTGCAGGCAGACACACACACACACACACACACACACACTTTGCTGATTATAGGGGCACACACTTCCCAACTAACCCAGGAAATCTAAACAGAGGCAGAGAGAAATATAAATATGAAGAGAGGAAGAAAGAGAAAGGCAGATGCCTGTTTAAAAAAAATCACATCTAATCAGCATACGAGCAGCCTCTCCAATTAGCTCCCCTTATTATTCCAATCTGTAAGATGGAAGGGAGCACAGCAGAGAGAAATCAAACATCCCCAGGCCAAGCACATTTAACATATCCTCTCAGGATGGCAGAGAAACAGGCGGCGGGTGGGAAGGCAGGCGGGCGGGCGGGCGGGCAGGTGGACTGGGAAATTAAACAGGAAGATTTCCAGAGAGAAACGTGCTGGCTGTGTTCTACACCTGCAGCCATCACACTGCAGCCTGATGGAAATTTGACAGAAACAGTTTGGAGAGTGCTTGTTTTATCTTCCCTCGCTAAATGCTGAAAAATATCCACACACTGGACGGCCGCCAAGGAAGTAATGGAATCTGAGAGGCAGACTTGGGTTTTTTTTTTTCAGTCCACTTGGAGTGCACTTGGGTGGGATGACTTGCATCTATTTGAAGGAAACTATCAAAAATGATAAGGATTGCACTTAACTTGTAGCCACTGCTGAGCTCCACTTTCTCAACTCTGCTTGCACTGCTTGGACTTTTGATTTAAGCCTTTTCCAGCTATTAAAAGTACGACGCTTGAAAGATTACCACATTCTGTTCCAATATCTGAATGCAGCTCTTCTCAGAAGAATGAAAAACGGCTTGCAGAGGCCGATTCACTGCAGGTGGAGGATAATTGCAGCCTAGAGTGAGGAATTTGTTTCAATAGCCTTCACTGTAATTGTACAGCTCATTCTGAATCCAAGGATTTGGTACTTTAGAAAATTTCGTATTAGAGCATGTTCTGTAAATTAAAGATAATATATGGGTATGAAATACTTAAAATAGCACCCATCTTTTGAGTACCGTTGCACACTTTTTCCGGCACAATGCTAGAGTACCTACTTTATCATGTTTATGATTCAAAGCTTCCGGATTCTGTCCTGGGCGTTGTGATTCTCAGACTGGGGAAGGATCCAGCTCTTTGCTCGGCTTGTTTTAATTAAAGGAAGATGAGGAGAATGTGAAGTGTTTCCTTCTTTCTCTTGAAGGATATGTGGACTTTTTATACCCCACAGCAAAGGCTGTAGCGACATTGACAGGGCGACCAGTGTGATGATGTACCACAGTACATTTAGCCTGTGTTTGACTCTTTAGCCCAGCACTTACCCTCCTCTTACTTTGTAAGACAAACACTGTTGCTGGGAGTGATTTTTCTTATTCAAATAGACTTGTGATTCAGCAATTACTGAATTTCACCAGAACGTTTGTATTTCAGTGTGATTATCCCCCTGGTTTGTGACAGATTGATTTACGGTGTTGTCATATTCTTCATTTGATGGAGATTAAAGTAATTTATTACGGCAACGTTGCTTTTATTTCCTGCTTTTTCCCTGCTGTACACAATTCAGTGGCTCACTAGGACTTAGCTGATAAAACATTCATGATATCATCTCTGTTGTTGCTTAGTGTCACAGAGATGTCTAGTGAATAATGAACAAGTAGAATAAATGCATAGAGTAAACGTGCAGGGAATTTGGTAAAACAACATATTAGAGGATTTAACAAAAGGTTTTAGAAAGTAAAGATGGTTGACCTGCATCTAGAATTTAAAATCTGTTTACAGGGGAGGTGTTTGTGTTAGGGCCTCGATTATTTGGTTTAATGTTTGCATGTTTGCTGCATGTGTGTAAGCATGTGCAGCTGTTTGACCCAGATCTGTATGTGTTTTTCAAGGTCACACTGTGTCCACCAAATTAGACAGTCAATAACTTGTGAAAATGCAATGGTCAGTTTTAGCCTGGAGGGGGGAAATCACATTATTGCCGGAGACAGGGAACCGACAAAAAGAGCAGTGTCTGAGCTGTTGTGAGATTCAAATCAGTAAAGCCAACAAGTTTTACTTTTTCGCATCTTCTCAAAGTTTCCCTTCATTCTCAGTCGCCGCTGCTATCTCCCAGAGATTTATTTCACATTTGTCTCGGATGCATAATGTTTCTGTGTGTCTGCACTGCAATATCAACCTTATTGAATAATAAATTAGCCTCTCTGTGAAATGCCTTCAGGTTAATAGACACTCAATGAATAAATAACAAAAAACTCAACACTGAGTTAGAGAACAGGATATTTTTTTGTGATTATTTTAGGGCAGACGGATGAATTCTTTTGTGTACTCAAATTGCAGTTGAGTGCACTGGTTGCTTCAGATTTTAATTAATGCACTGGGGTCTTTAATATGGATGTCGGTTGAGCCATATTGTGCTGGCAGCAGTTAAAAGAGAATTACTTCCCTGCTCTGACATTGTCTCTTTTAATTGAATAAATAAAGCTGCTCATGCTCAAATAGATTTTCTTTTCTCTCAGTGTGAATATTAGAGCCAAGCTGGATAATAAAAGGTAGGGCTGATTAGCATTCTCGTCTAAGCAGCTTGAAGAGAACCAGGGGAATATAATAGAACTCTTTGTTTACGTCCGTGTTTAATCTTTAAGGTGTTTCACGTTTGTGTGTCGCTCCTTGTTCCTCTTTACTTCGTCTGTCTCCACCCTTCACTGTGGTCCACCTTTTCTTTAATTACCTGTCGGCCTCCTCAGAGTTCACAGGAGAGCACCTGTGTTGTGTTGCCCTCAGCCATCATGTTCTTGCAGCCTCTCAAACACATATAAAGCCCAGCGGGTTAAACCATCAGGTGCCACTTCCATTTCCTCCACTTCAATCACCAATCACAGCCCCCCTGATGCTGCCATCTGTCTCCGAGGCAAGGTATGGAGGGACAGAGTGAAGGGTCGAGTAGATACACTTCTACCTCAGACAGAATTGAAGTCATAATTCACAGATGGAAACCATGTCAGGAAATGTTATGTCTGAGAAACAAGAGCAGCTCTCGCTTTACAAATGGTCCGGGGAAACATATTATTTAAGTGCTACCCGAGTGCTGCTGAACTGCAGTGATAAGTCAGGTGTTTTAGCAACGCTCATGAGCACCGCGGCTTGTGACATTTCATTTAGCCGTCACTTTTGATGAAACTTTCCCTCTCAGGCGTCGGAGTGGAGGCTGGAAGTTGTGGCTCCCAAGTTTTATTTTCTTCTCTCACTTTCAGTTGTTGATCAAAAACGGTTGAAACTCGCTGTCTGCACATACACACACGCAGATTCCAAAGAAGTCTGTGTGTCCATAGTAAATCCTCCTTGAGGCATGAAATTGGATAAAATCATCATGTTTTAAAAGCAGGATTGTTTCAGTTGTTGACTCATATCACCCTTCTCTGTGTAGAAGAAGTTTGCACCAGTTGCCTAGCCTAAGGCATTTATAAAACATTTTGTAAAAACACAAAATGTCCTTTCATTTTCAAAGTCCATGTTCAGGCCAATAATGATGCTCATGTGTCACTTGTACTTAGTAAATCCTCCACTTTTACTTTATCTTTCAGAGATTTTCATCTTCCCATACGTTCGTCATCATTGTCCCCTTCCTTAGATAAGTTATTGCTGCAGCCCCTCTTTTCAGTCTCTGTCTCAGACACAAACATTTTAACTCTTCCCAACTCCTGCTTTACGTGAATCAATCCGTCTTGCCCAATATGAAGGTACACGTACCTGAACAGGTCGTATTGAGCTATAGTCAAAGTCATTTCATCTCCCCCAGAGGTTTCTCCGTTCTCCGTTGTTAACACTGTACCAAACGCTGGTTTGACTGATGGGATGTTTCTTATACCATCTCAACATCCTGCATTATAGATTTTATAATAATTTATAATAATAATAATCTTATCAAGCCTCACTTTGATATTTAGACACAGTCTTGATTCGAGGTTTGCTCAAAGCCACTTTTATCTAACGTTTGTGCGCATGCATACGAATGGCCAACACAGTCCAGTACATTTTCCCATCATGTGCTCAAGCCCAGATCCTCTTTCTGCATCACTTGCACCATTGAAAGAATTCACCCACTGTTCGGATGATCCAGTCAGCAGGGCTGGATGGTAAAGTCCCTTGGTTCGGTCGGTTCCTCCCTGAACTTCCAACTGAAGAAAATAAATCCTCCACCCCCCAAGGAAACAGACAGACAGCTCATTTCCTTTGCCCACAAGTCTGCGAGGCCATAGCTCTCCGACATGGCTAAAAGGATAGAGAAATAGATTGCCCAACAGCTTGAGCACCTGATGAATGGCCGCTCAAGCAAAACAACAGGGGACCTCTGCTCCCTCCTGCTGCCTTTGTGCCCCCAACACCACACTGTTTATCTTCTCCATCATCTTTACAACTCGGGAACACTTTTTTTTTTTGCTCGCTGGGGTGGAGTGGCTGACATCTGGAGCGTCTCCACACGATGGGGGAATTTGGAATGAATTTATGTTGGCAGAGGCGATGGGTTCTCCTCGGATAACTCGGATTATGAGTCAAAGTAACACTTGTAGCAGCAGCAGTATCTTTACGTGAAGCCTGAGGACGTTTGAGGATGGAAAAATTGGGAAACCACCTCAAAAAATCTTATTTTAAAGGCGCATGAAAGACAAGGAGAGATTTATTTATAAATCACACATACATTTGAGATCATATGAAACAAACTGTCCATTAAATAATAGGTATTAAATAAATGAACATACATGTATCTGCACTGCTTCTGAAACTGGTGGTTCATTTTTCTATGCCTTTTCAAGAGAAAATCTTTTCTTGGTGAGGACTATTCAGCGGCTCTCCTCTCCTCATTGTACCTGTTGGTGATTGTGCTGTGCACCTGCAGTTTGAATAAAAGCACAAGAGAAACAGCCCTGAGCAACGAAAAGTATCAGAAGAAAAATAACCTAGAATTGATTTGTCTATTTACTGTTGACAACAAAAATAGCAGCCAACCACGTGGGCAGTCTCTCTGTTATCTGGAGTGATTGCGGGGGGTTGAAAGGTCACAGGCGGGTTCACGGCGCGGTCGCTGCTCCGTCATCACAAGGCTGCTCGGGACACTGTTTGAATAACACTGTCAGGGAACGAGGCTGCTGCTGATGGATGAGAGAGAGCAGGTTTTACGAGTAAGCATCCCAGTGTGTGCGTGTAGAACCTGCTTTCAAACAGATAAGGATCTATACTGTGACAGTGTCCAGGTGTATTAGATCTGTGGAGTGTCACTCGTTCCTCTATGACCTTCAACATCATAACAGTTGTCTCTGTAATGGACAAATGTCCAAATTCAGTGGGTTGTTGTTCCTTGTTTTCAAGTTTCGTGGAAATCTGTTGAGCATTATCCTGCTGAACAGCAAACAAACTTTTTTTCGGAGAGGTGGGACCAGCAAATCTTTTGCAAGCAACAGTTCTCAGCATATCACAACCTCCATGTGGAGAATCAATTGTTCTCACCACACTTCATCTCTTCATGCGCAAAACAAAAAAAAAAAAAAAAAATTCATGTAATCTGGGGGAAATCACTGATGGTCAAACTCTTGGTAGTGTGAAACTTTCCAGCAGTGACGATTCATATTCTGGACATGTGTCGTTCTCCACCTGTTGGATGACAACAAAAGCATCCAGATGGAGATAAGACTCTGGTATCTTTCACAGCGTGGATTGTTGCTGTTATATATTGTGTCCACTTTAAAGTTCTTTAGCAGATAACAACTAAAGATCTATCGGTGAAGTTTTAGGTCTGCTTCCTTGCAGCTCTTCAGGATACGAATCAAAATCATTCATCAACAAAAAAAAAAGAAAAAGAGCAGTGACCTTTGAGGGAAATTGCTGCTGCTTGAATTTCAGGATGCTACAAGAAGAAGATGAATATCTTCACTGAGTTTCTCCCTCAGCAGCTCACGGTCTTTATTGTTAAATGTTCATTAGCTGAAGTTGTCAAGTTGTCATGGCCTCGGCTCAAGTGTTTGTTTAAAGTTTACTTGAGGGGGTCGTATGTGGAGACTTGAGCCCCTCATGACATCGGAGTCGGTGAATGCAAACGCTTCTAAACAATCATCTTCATATCCACGTGCTCCCAGGTCTGTGATTTCGAGTCGCCTCAGCTCCACCACATGCACTCGCTGACAATTATGGAACCTCCGCAAGTTGTCTTCCTTCACTTTAGTCTCCTGGAGTTTCTTCTTTGAGAAGAGCACAGGGTTTCAAAATGCAAATAAAAAGTGCTGAAGCCAAAAGGTATGCATGAAAAGTTTGACCAAATACGAGAGACGTCCATGAAAGAGCTCCACTGAGCAGACAGAACCAGGAAAATGAGTAAAAACTTTGACTCATCAGTGAGATGATGCAGCAGAGGGAAAGGCTGCTGTGTCGGGGGTGGTGGGTGGATGTCTGCGCTTCACCTGCCTTCAGTCCTGAACCTGTTTCACTGGAAGTTTATTTAGTACTTTTTATTTATTTATTTGCCAAATCCAACCATGGAAGCAGTTTGTATCAAATCTCAAGTAAAGTTTTATATTTTATCAGCTATAGAGCAAAGACCTAAATCAGGGAAAGAACATTCTCCCAATGACTTGCATGTTTAATTGGCCATGACATGTAGAATTAGCAGAACACCCCCAGTTCGCTGCTGAACAAAAACCTGAGAGGAAAATAATTAGAAAAATGAAATGTTTTTCAAGCTGCCGGCACGTCAAGCTCAATCCGCAGAGCCCAGTTTATCTGCGGATGTGCTAACTTGTTGTTTGTGTGAGTTTATGTTTGTCTCACTAACCCAATCAATTATTAATTGTTTCAGTCGGCCTCTGGAATGGCTCCATGTGTCCCTGATAACTGCTGCAACAGCTGATACAGTCTCCTGCATCAACATATCAAAATAAGAGCGAGACAGGCCGGAGGGAACGGAAGGAACAGGCAATAAAAGTGTGGACAGGCCGAGGGGAAGATCAGGGGAGACAGAAGTGGAGAGAGTGAGTTGCTGAGGAGCAGTTAGCAACAGGAAGACAAACAGAGAGCGAGACTTAAAGAGCGACGGGAGCGGCGGCGTGAAAAGGATTGAATTAACAGCTGGCAGAGGTGATGGCTCCATCGGTGCCTCTCCAGGCGTGCTCTCAGAAATGGAGTGGGCTCGACTGTGTTGAGCCCTGCGTAATAGTCTCCGGTGCAGTTCTGAAGGTCCTGATTAGCGAGCACCGCAGAGACCGGCTCTGGGTAAAGTGTGCGTTGATGAATACAAATCTGTGACTTGACCTCGGCCTCTGCGAGATTTGTTGAGCAAGCGGATCTGGCGGTGAGGTAATCAAGCAGGTTTATCAGCATGCGAGATGCTAAACACTTCGGGTTGAAGTTCGGATCTTTGTGTCCCTAAAGGACACTCTTCACCATTCTCCCCGTCCTCGTTTGTCTCTTGTTGTCACTTGTCTCGGACTGCTTGCCCTTTCAGAATAAAAATAAGATGAACGTGAGACAGCCGTTTAAAACCTTTCAGCCAAGTGACCCGAAAGAGCTCACAGGCCTGGTCCATCACTCTCCTGTCAGAAGCTGTGATTCTGGGAGAGTTGAGAGCAGTTCCACTGACGACTGACTTTTCCTTCCAACCCTCTGAGATGCTGTTTTTCAAATAAGGATTGGCAGAGCTTCTAATTTGCTTGTCCATGATGCTAACAGCTGTCATTCCCCGGTTTCCCTCTGCTCAATTTGAGCAAATGTCATCTCCAGGAAAGGGTAGTAGTGGTCTGCACACACCCAGGACATTTCAATCGAAACTTTAAGATTGAAGCTGCATTATCCGGCTTCATTATCAACTCATTAACTTAACCACAGACATTGACCTTTCCCAGGTATTTAGAATATTTATACAGTATTTGTTTATTTATTTAAAGAATACATCACTGAACCTTCGCCCCTAATTGAAAAATCCTTATCCAGGATGTACACTCTCCTTCCTGTTTTCTCTCCTTCTTATCCATTCTATCGCCACAAACTCCCCGAGTCTTGCAACAAAGCTGCAGCTGGGGTGAGGTGACCAGAGCCGAGCCCTCCGGCTGTAATGAGTGAATGTGTGCTGTCGATTACAGCAGATTAGTTCATGTCGCCCCTGAGGCTCATCCAGCCCGCAGCTAATGTCCTGTGTTTATCTTCTGAACACGAGCACATGGGGGAGCTCCCTCTCACTACATTTCTACTCAAACTACGCTCAGCCCCGCTGGTAATAACTTCCTGCAAACAAAGGGCTAAATAGAAGAAAAGCTGAATGTAATGAACAATACCCCAAAGCTCGGGCTTGAACAAGTAACCTCAGAGTATTTTTATTTGAAAGACCTACTTTCCAGGAAACCGTGTCTCATAATTAATGGGCTCTGCTTGTTTTGGCTTTTAACTAAAACCGTTGATTTCTGTGGCATTTACGACACAAACACTTTACATTATTCATTTCCTGATAATATTTGATCACTACTTTTAAAGGAACTGTCAGAAACTGCCTCTCGCAGGACATGATCGAGTGCTAATCGACTGTTTCCACTTACAGGCTGATTTATGTCAGTCACAGATTCGAGGAGCAATATTCCATCATATTGATATTCCCATAACCACTGTAACGCACGGCCTATTTATCTAATGATCGCCATCAAAGCTGAGCGTATGAAGCAAACCTTTACTCTGTCGGTTAATGGAATACGTAGTAAATAAAAACACCCTTTGTTTCAACTGACGTCGCCTCAGGCACGGCACAGCCGGCAGTAACCATCACATGATGCGGTCAGCTATGCCGATCAATGTCATTGATCCGGTGCAGAATATCAGATTGATCCCACACCGAGGGGGAAACCGAGTGAAATGGCTGCTGAGTGTAACAATAGTTTGTCTGGTGTGAGCTTCCATTTTCAGAAAGCTTGATTACTAGTGAGGCGTCTTTACAAGTGGCTGTGATTTGCCACTGTGACTTCCTGTGATTCAAGCAGATAGGAACGTGTTGGGGTGATTTGTTTCTCATCATCTCAATACACAGCGCTACTGACGCAGGGGTCGATCCACCACACAGGATGATAGATGCCTTCATTCCTGAGATGTCAAGAGATATGGACGTGTGTGTGTGTGTGTGTTTGTGTTTTATGCATTAGCAGATAAAACATCCCTCCCGTCCCGTGTAACCTCTGCTGTAATGGTTCTGTAATGAATATCCATAAACCACAGGCAGGGATCTGTACAACAGTCAGCAGCCACACAGACACATAAAGGCTAACACACATATTTATGTGACTGCACTCACAAGGAGGTGCAGCGCAAACATGCAGTCATAACAAGTTTGGATGCCCTGACCTAAAGTTGTAAATGTACTTTTACCACACAAACACACAGGCAAGCAAGGACTAGTAAAAGTCAAATCTCAGCCTTTGATCATTTCAGCTGTCAGTCACTTTCACCTGGTTTTAATATCATCGTATATTATATAAACCAACAGTTCAAGTCAGAAACATGAAAACTTGATCAAACTTCAGAGTAGTAAGCGTTCCTTAAATCACTGAAGCCATCTTTAAGGAAAACAGATTTTTGTTCCAAACCCTAGTTGCTAACATGGAGGAGGACGGGCTCCTGAACTCTTCTGCAGCCGGCCATCAGTGCTGTGCTCTAAGCGGATGTATAGTCCAGGGTTGTGACTTGTTTGCACTTAATACAACTTTGGGCAACTTCGTTTTCTGCTTCACCTTCTGTCAATTTTACTCCCACCTTGTTGTGATGGCTATAAAAAGCTCAAAGATCCCGATTCACTCAGCGGGCGGACTTATCTAGTAAGTAGAAGTGAAGCGTTTCAGCTGCGGCAGCGAGGCCAAATGGATGGCTGAGGTACTGGAGGGGGCTGTTTATTGCCTTTGAGTGCTTTCTATTCAGTTTCATTTTATTGAGTACATAGGATGGAGTTGTTGGACAAAACAAAGATAATGGGAGAGACGCAGAAAGACTAAAAGTAAAATGCAGCAAACTTGCAGCGATGCGAGGAAACACACATTCAGAGAACCTGGGAAATAGCTTCTCAGTTCCCAATCTCCTGCTTTGAGATGAGACAGAATCCCCAGTCAATATAATTAGACCACATCTGAGCACACTGACCCGTTGTTCTCATGTTGCCAAATAATGAGCGTGCGGGGGAAGTCACTGGTCAGTAAATGAGCCTGGGGTCGCCTGTCAAGTCATTAAGTAATCATTAACTAATCTCATTTAATCATGACCTCATCACCCGCTCACCCTCCTTCCAGCCCCCAGACCCCATCCAGCGCTGTGGAGATTGTTTTACTGACATTGAAGGCACAGATAATTACTGCCCTTGATGGCGAGGTGGGGGGCTGTGCCTGTTATTGTCGACATGAAACATGCAGCTTCCTAAAATCTGTGATTTCTTTATTTATTGCTCTGTGTAAAAAGCTTTCAGTGCCTTAATGGCATACAAACATCTGTCAAAAATAGTTAGAGAAAATGCAGCTGTTATTAACTGATCAAATCCAATATGTGATTTGGTAGAAATGAGTATGTTTAAAGTGTGAATGAACTCACTAATAATTGCAAACGATTGTAGCTGTACTTGAGATTCACTGTGAGTGAAAGATGGCGGCTCCTCCTCACCTTCGTCTATCTCCCCTTGTTACCATCACATTGTTCTCGCCTCTCTCACTTTGCACCTCCTCCCCACGCGTCACGTTTTGTGTTCTCTCTGTTTACGTTCTCTCCCACTCTCCGTCCTGCCTTCTCTCCCTCTTTCTGTCTCCTTCCCCTCATCTCATCGGCCTTTGTCAGCAGTCTGGATGGTGTCTGCTGCACTCCGCTTTTTTCTCCTTATAAGGCAGCTTTCATACACTATCTGGCCATCCCACCCTCCCCCTTGCTACAACCCCTCCCACCATGTTTTCCACTTCCAACCTGCCAGCAGAGGTAGAGGAGTTCTCATCCATCTTCAGGCCAGACTTTGACGTGCCTGGATGTTAGATTAAAAACATATAGCCCAAAAGAAGTGGGTTGCATGCACCTAAAGTGTCCAAGACACAGCCTAGAAAATGAACATCATCCATCAAAAGCTTCCTGCATCCCTGCAAAAGCTTGTAGACGAGAGAGAGAGCGCTCTGACACCGGCCATCTTTGCAGCCAATTATAAGGCGTCGGCTGTTTTTTAAACAAAACATAAACTCATTTACATAATGCAAATGTCTGCGAACACAAGAAGCACAGTCAGAGACAAGAACTTTTCTCCTGTCTGATGTTTGGTCCTTAGATTGTCTGAGTGATACGTTGTGTCTCCTTCCTCAGAGATAAAGTATATTTGAAGTGATGACACTGAGACAAATAATGCTGTTTGAGAAGGATGCTTTCATTCCTCCTCACATCTAATCCAATGTGAAACATGGACTCCTTGTCTGTGAGTGCTGTGAAGCTCGGGAACATTTCTTTTGCGACTTGATCTAAAAGTTTTGATTTTGACGTATTCATTTAGTTCCTCTTTGTGATTATGGTCTTATTCAAAGGTTGGACACTGTGTTCTTTGATGGCAATGATTCCTAACCGTTCTCCCACTGCTGTCTACAACTTAATCTCCTTTATTCTGAAAACTCTCATCGGTGGGTTAATGATAATAAATGAGCGAACACAAAGGGTCATGTGGAGCAACTGCAATCTGTCTTGTGATAACAAGGAACAATATGTGAGATCAACTTCAAGACACGAATGGAGAACATGTGCATGAGAGCGGGTTTAATGTGAGGCCAAGATGGATGGTGAAATAATAAAGCAGTAGGAGGAAGTGTAATTGGAGATTTGGAGGATAATTATCAAACCTCCATGAGATGATGATCCCAGTGGATCAAGTTTAAGATTCCTGTGGCCAGAACCAGGCACATGTAAAGGTCAGTATCCAGACCTGCATGAGGAGCTTCCTGTTGGTTGTTCACTTGCCACACATGGTCGATCTGTTTTCTTTATTTATTTTTATTACGGACCCTACTGAGTATCACACTAATACGTTTCTGATTTAACAAGCATCAGTGTTGCTGTGTTTGACTTCCTGTGCCAGTGTAATCAAGACCTTCCTGTAAGACAGCAGCCTGGAGAGTTACTGACAGCTGACAGAAGGAAGGGACGGGGACTCAGTGTGTTGCTCTGAGGCGCTTTAGGCAGGACGTACTGAAGGGTAGAACCAGACTCACCTGGTTGTCTCTGAAACCAATCGGCCGTCAGCGAGCTGCCTGTGTTTGACAAAGAAATCACTTCTGATCCCGGAAGACAGATCTATAAATGATTAACTATCATGCAGGTTAAGATAGTCATGAAAGATGAAAGATCAGATGTCACATGTGACTGCCTGTGATCCCGCTGATCTATTCATCTGAGCTGGCAGTGACAGTCTCCCTGTGTTCTCTCTCCACTGCTGTTCCTCGGCATCGATCCGAGATTTCTGGGCCTCTAGACAACTTTCAGCAGCCGTCAACTCGTCCTGTCATGAAGGGAACACTGGACAGACTCCTCCCTGGGTTAATAAAGAAAATATAGAGAAGACAAGGCTGGAGTTATTGTCCTCAGTGATTCGATTGACATGTTGGACAGGCTGAAAAAAGCATTTTCCTCCTTGTCTTTCCTTCTCCGTCTTTGCGGCTGACTTGAGCGTTAATGGGAACTCTATCCCCTGCCTCCCCGTCCTCCGTCCTGGCTGTGTCTTTGTCTTTGTCTCTCGAGCACGTGGACACCTGCAAAGACCTGCAGGACTAATTATGAACCAACAATAAACAATAACCTGCCCACCCAGCCTGCTCCACTCCTGGCTGCATAATAAATTCACTGGCACATTGCTGCCACTATTGTAAATCAATGTGACAGACTCTGAGGAAAGCTGCTGAATACATTCATGTGCCATTTGCTCGCGCTGCAACTTGTACTCGCAGAAGTGTAAACAGGCCATCCTGTTGTTAGATGTCCACATCCATCTCCGCCCGTGGACTTTTTAATGTTCCTGGAGGGACCGCAGGTGGATGATGGCAGAAGGGTCGGGAGATATTGGAGGCCTGGGAGCAGGGACAGGCGATCTGAGGTGGGGCCTGGCACTGAGAGACAGTCCAGACCGAGTGACTGTATATATTAAACGGAGGGAAATGGGCTCTCAGGGTATTGTCCAGATATGAGTGTGCCAGCTGGGGGACGGCGGGGACATGACACATTAGCTTTGAGGTACTGAGAGGTTAGACGTAGCTACAGAGCCTGCCATTAAGATGTTGATTTGGATCTGGGGTATTGATGATAAAAGTTTTACTATCACTGTTTGTTGGACACCTTTAATGTTATGGTGAGTAGCAACGGTGAAAGAGGAGTTATACATGTGTCGCTGCCAGGTGAGCAGTGGAGTTGGTCCCTGACGCCTTTATTCGCAGAGACAGCGAATAAAGACTCATTGATGCTCATCTATATTATTCTACTTTACCTTTAGGTGCAAATTATTAGAAATCATTTTTTTCTCTTTGGTTTCTTACTCTGTTTACAGCACAGGTTGTGTCTCTATTAAAGCTTCATTCGTATATTTGGCTTCTTTTCTTATTCAGTAATTCTGGACTCAACAAACCTGATTTCGCCGACACCTGTTACATTACCAACTTTTTGTACATTAAAAAGAACATACGTGAGGCTTTGAGGTATGTATAGGAACTCAAACAACAACATTTACCACGCCCTAAGACTGCACAACAGCATGAACAAACTCCAGCGAGAAGGTCTTTGAACAACCAGGACATAACTTCTGAAAGATGCTCTGCTCTTCAAACTTTATATTTTATTCATTGTACTGTGTTGGTGCACAGAGCAAAAGGCAGATACCAGTGGATCGCAGTGTTTCCGAGAGGCACTGTGAGAGGACAGATAAGGTACAGCTCCCCTGAGTTTGATCCATAAATTCTACATCGGGTAAAAAAGTGGTGCTTGACCTCTGTGCAGACATTGTAAATAGTAGATAACCAATAGTTGCTGATGGTGTTGAGCCAAGGAAACATCACAACGTTATCATTATATATACAGCTGCTGATTAAATATATACATGTATATATTTATTATTATTAGTATACTCAAGCGTTCAGGACTGATAAATAACAAGACTAACACTGTGCAGTTTTATTGAAATGTAAAAAAGTTGTAACTTACAATAGATTTTCTTTTCCCGACCTTATACATTTTTGATTTCTCCCCCTCTGTACCCATACAGTACTGACCTCCTGAGAAGTATTAATTCTGTACATGACAAGAAACTGTGGGTTGGCTGCAGGTGGCTTGTGGTCACAGGCTTAAATCCAGAGGAGTGGAGATAGTGGCCCCTGTAGGGCTGGGGAGCAGTGTGGGGGTGGTGCACCGTACAGCACTGTACTGGAATGTGTTTGTGGAGATTATTAAAGAGCCATATATTTCTGCTGGAGCCCCACAGGACCTGCTCTTACCGGCTGATCTCCACGCTGGCAGACGGGTAATGAAACAGGCCTTGCTGGAGATTCATCACTGGAAAGCCAGGGCGACTCTGTCCCTCTGCCCTTCTCTTCCTCCCACTCTCCTCTTCCTTTTCTCCCCTTTCTCTCTCTCTGTCTTTCAGTTTTGGTCTATTGAATGTGCTGCAGTGCATCGGGCTCAAACTGAGCATACATGAGCTTGCTTGCGTTTTATCGGCCTTCTTTCCCGGCAGCATGACTGCGTTGGGCTTGTTGCTGGTTCTGCTCTCTGATCACAGCGCGACAAAAAACACTTCAGTGACAGTTAGCGATCACATGGTTTCAGTTTGAAGTCACAGCTTATTGGCCTATCTGATAGATTGTAAATGAGAGACTGATGACAAGGCTCCTCGTCATCGAACGGTGCTCATCAAACTGACGCCAACGTGACTTACAGCAGGTCAGCCTCAATGTTTGGGATCAGGTCATGATCGTCCAACTGTTTCAAACACGTTTTAGGAACAAGAGTGACAGGAGAGAACCTAATGAAAGCTAATAGTAGAGGAAACATCGAGCTCAGGCGAGGGGAACTTGTGCCAACCTCTAAGAATTTGTCTTAGAGGTGTACTTCTCTTCTTCCAATCAGTTCAGGCACAATTTGAAAGCGTAGCCTGCCAGCATACGTGGCTAGTTGAAATGAGGTGAATGGATTCGTTGGTGGATGTGCAATACTTCAATGGGATGAGACGTCTGGAGGCAGCAAACGGGAAACACAGAAATCATTTTCTTTGGCAGGTGTTTATTGGACAGCGTGCCAATAAAGCTCCATAAATTCAATGGAATCCAGGGCGAGAAGTTAGTGGAGACGACGAGAGGTGATGGAGGAGGAGTTGATACAGATGGAATTGAAAGAAAGGAGGAAAGCGAGAAAGAGACTGTTGCACTACAGGGATCAATTACCAGGAACTGTGAGTACCATGTGGCTTTATTGCTCTGGGACAGTGTTGGGGGAAGAGGAAGATTATTAACCGCACAGAAAGACGGAGAAAGTGAAGCAGAACACGGAATGGAAAGAAAGAAGGAGAGTTTAGAAAGTAGACACGGAAGGGGCGAGACAAAGAAGACATGGAGGCAACCCCCCCCCCCCTTTCTCCAATTCCGCTTGTCTTGCACTTTCAAGCGAGAAGCCCATTAGAGTGGATGACAGTGTAACTCACCACTGATAATCAACAGGGAGAGAGAAGAGAGAGAGGGTTCGCAGGGAAAAGACCCCAGGCCTCGTTTTTTATGTTAGATTTTCCTATTGAGTCTGACTGTGCTGTAACTTCTCAAATTGGAGAGGAGGGGCCACAGCTTCCTTTACACAATGAATAATCTGGACTTGAGTGGACAGAAAGGGGATCATGGCCCCATTCTTAAACTGGGATAAACAGATTTGATATTCGTGCTACAAGCAATCAAAACACAACAACAAAATCCTCTTTAATAAGCTTTATAGATCGGATGTCTTATGGACTATGCGTTAATAAAAGACAACACACTCTTCTAAAACACTGAACTTTCCATTTTAACCATAAATAAAGCCACTAACTTTAAACTCAAATATTTTTTTGATGGACCGAGGTGTTGTGTCTCAAACGTACCCCTCTCCCTGCAGCGTGGAGCGTCGGCATGTTTGTTCTGTAATCCCCTGCAGCCACGCCACCGGGACAAATCCCTGCACATTTGTCGTACTTAGCAAACAAAGAGGTTTCAAATTCTAGTTATTCACCCGGTGACTCCACATAGAGCCGCTCTTTCTGCTGCCACGGTGTAGTGGAAACAAACACACCCGTCACAGTTTCCCCTCAGTGATCCGCCACCGGCTGGAAGGAGTCCAGTCACGTGTTCTGTGTGTTCTGTGTGATGTAAACATGACATCATGAAATGAACAATTACATACACACCGCTGCTATACATCACTTTCCAAACAGGAGTCAGAGATCCAGGAGAGCAAATACTGTCAGAAAAACATGAACCTGAACGCATCAGAGTTCAAGTTTTGGAGTAAAGACACATGAGTGAAAGTGAAACACTTTGTAAATCATTCATGTTCTCTGACTCACGGATCTGCTGTCACCTGCTATGCTCAGGTTTTTATGTCAGTACTCAAAGTCCATTATTGTCAGTTTTTTGCGGTGGGAAAAGAAACACACACAATAGAAAAAAATTGGTAAAATTAAACCGTATTGATAAATTGTTAGAGCTGCCAATTGAGATCATGTGGGAGTTTTGAATCGGCATTGAAAGATTTACTGGAGGCCGCTAAATGACTCCACTGTTCCCCACAGGGAAAAAAAAAATACAGGGCAGATGGCAGAGGGGAGCAGAGACACAGGAAGAAACAAGGGAGAGCCACAGGAGAGAAGTTTAGAGATGGATGATGATGATGAGGAAAGATGAAGGGAGGTAATAATTGGTAGAAATCCAGGGCCACATGGATGAAGACATGAAAGAGCAGCACACAGAGACAAACAGACAAATGAGGGATTTTTTTTTAATATTTATTGGAGAGCTGTAAAAGTCTGGAAGAGTCCCAAGAAGAAGGAGAAGAAAAAAAGGCAGAATAAGGTGAGTACGTGGCCCCACAGGGAAAAAAAAAATACAGGGCAGATGGCAGAGGGGAGCAGAGACACAGGAAGAAACAAGGGAGAGCCACAGGAGAGAAGTTTAGAGATGGATGATGATGATGAGGAAAGATGAAGGGAGGTAATAATTGGTAGAAATCCAGGGCCACATGGATGAAGACATGAAAGAGCAGCACACAGAGACAAACAGACAAATGAGGGATTTTTTTTTTATATTTATTGGAGAGCTGTAAAAGTCTGGAAGAGTCCCAAGAAGAAGGAGAAGAAAAAAAGGCAGAATAAGGTGAGTATGTGGTCTTGAAGCCCAGTGTGTGGGGGCCCAGAGGCGACTGTGGTCAGGATTCGACCCTGTGGTGTCCCGTGGTAATAGGAATTAGGTGGAGGGTGGAGGGGCAGCAGCGACTGGAGGAAGCAGGCGACATGATAATCAATTTGAAGCTGAATGGGAAACATGAGCCACTCGGGGGGGCTCGTTCCCCCACCAGGCCTCCAGATGGCCCCAGCCGCGACCCTGTGTGTGTCCTGTCAGAGTGTGTGTGTGTGGGAGAGAGAGAGAGAGCGAGACAATGCCATCTGCCAAGAGTGCAGAAGGAGTTCAGCAGATGTATTTGCTGACACTAGGGGCAGCAGACAACATACTGTACACATGCTTGCGTGTGTGGAGAAACTCCCACCTCACTCGTTAAGGGAAAATGAGAACCAGTTTTTATATAAACAAGTTAAATTAAGCCTTAACAAGCCAGAGCAGGTTGTGGGTACGTTTTCACTTCAGTGTTGAGATGACAACACAATAAGTTGAAACTAAATGATGATGTAAACAGACGTTAAAGCTGATTGTACGAGTACAACCTATTTTTCTCACTCCGGATCCTTTCAGAAGCATTACGGAGCAATGTGATGTTTCTGAACCGGTGCCATATTCCTTGAGTGCCGCTCACATCCAGGCAGGAGGCCTCAGTTTGCTGTGAGAGTGAAGGAGGCCGTCCATCACCCGTTTTAACGCTTTCTTGATGTGGTGTGTGTCAAGCTGCTGTCAGTGGGGATGAGCAAGTGCAGTGTATAATAGCAAAACTGGTGATATAAAAAGGATGGAGGGGCCAAGTGCTCCATCAGCTTCACGTACATTAAGTCCAGGACTCCTTTAGGTGCTCTCAAAGATAAATGGTCACAGAAAGGAAGATGTTCTCGAGGCACTCAGGCAGAGGAAGGAGAAAAAGTAAAGCCTGAGTCAGATATTATGTTTTAAAATGTTTCCCTGTTGTGACCTCATCCTCCAAACTGTGACTTCAGTTTTTCTTCATGCATTGAATCTTTTTTTTCTGGAAAATCCAGAATGAAACATTTGCCTTTAGTGATCAGCTCCTTTCACCTGCTCAGAGGAGGTCAGTCTTGAGGCAGCTTATGACGTTTATGATCCCTGAATAAACTGATCCTGAGGCGTACAGACAGATCGAAGGCAGACATGAAAAGTCGGAGAGGTGCATCAGGATTGGAAATGTCTGTGTGGTTTGGATATGAGGAAAGAACGAGAAAAGTTTGTTGTGTGTGCTGTGTTCGTTCGAGTATCTATGTGCTTGTCTTTCCTGATACAGACTGGAACGTAGGAACCAGCTATGGGCCAAACACGTGTTGAAGATTTAATGCTGAGCTTTCAAATATTTTAAGGAACATACACCAGTAGTCTCTCTCTCTCTCTCTCTCTCTCTCTCTCTCTGTGTTTCTGTACTGCAGACTGTCATAAACAGAAAAGCCAGTTTCTCCCATACAAACTGTCATGAATGAATTTACAAATGGCGTTAAAATGTTGCCATTATTGCTAATGTCAGCGCATTAACTTTATAGCTGCTCTCTAAATCTCTCACCATAACGACGGCAGATCAAGTGTAAACTAAAAGAAAAAGCGCAATCAGTCAGTGAATAGAAGCATCAACAGCTCAGCATTGAAGAACGATGCTCCTTCAAATCACAAACATAACTCTGCGGCACGCAAATCCTGCCTCGTGTCAGCTCTGGGGAGAGATGAGCTTCAATATACATTAACAAGAAGCTGCTCTGACTCTGACTCGACTAAGATATGATCATAGAAGAAAGAGTAGACACTTGGTCCATCGTGAATAAAATCTGTCCTCATCTGTTGCACCTGGTTTTATTTATTTATTTGGATTTCAGCCATTTATACAAACAAACTCCTCTTATTTGCATGAGATTTCATTTTGCACAGAGGCAGTTCCTTTTATTCTGCCCACTACCACAGGGTAGTGTGTAACCAGAGGAGGCGGGGCTAACGGAGACGGGAGAGGGGGGCAAGTGAAGGGAAACAGAGCGGCTGGAGGGGAAATGTGAAAGCGAGGTGCAGTGGTTGGAGGACAACGAAGGGAAGAAAGGAAGAGAAACAGACGAGTGAGCCAGCCGAGGCTTCCCTCAGGGGCCGGTGGAGGCTCTGGAAAACATTCATCTGAAGGAATCTCCTCTTCTTTAGCAGAACTAACAGCATCGTCAGTCCTCCTCCCTTCTCTTGATCGGCCGATCACTTGACTTGCTCACTTGGTGCTTGTTAGACTGAGGGGAGGAAATACTTAGATTTTTGTCTAATTTTCTCCAGGAGGCAGGATGGAGCTGGAGTCTATGGGAAAGCTAATTAATAGCGGATGAGGAGAACTTTGGCAATTAGAGGAGGCAGACAGATGAGACACTGGAGACAGTGATGACTGCAGGAGCTTCTCTCACATACACACACTCACACACACATCTGCCGGGTTAGCCTGTAGCTCTGTATGTATTGTAATCATGCAGAACCAATGTTATCTCACACTTTATCTGTGTTTTTATTATTTCTTGCGCTGATAACATTAACTCTATAATGACAAATAATTATAATCATTTTAAAGTGTAATTCCTAATTTTTTTTTCATGTGGGTGTACCCACAGTTTCCCACAGTACCCACTGGGTCTTTGGCAGTGCAGTAATACACCAATTATACCTTTTCTCACAGTTCTTTGCTGGGGTTCAGTTCCATTTGATTGGTCTGAAGAGGTTGGATTCTGGAGTCCATGAAGTGTATTCCAGAGTACAATTACTGTGCCTGGATATGAGAGAGGAAACTGGTGCCTGGTACCACTTGATCAAATACAGAGACACAGGCCCTAAATGCACTTCACAGCCTTAGATGGTCGCCTGTCTGGAAGCCTGTCGTGGTAAAGCAGTAACACACCTGAACTCACCTCCTGGTTCCACACAGACAGGAGCTTCCGACTCGAAGTGAAACCACAAATTAATTCCTGTCTTCTGACTCAGCACAAAAACACACAGTTGCAGAATATACAAGAAAAATAATTAGCATGAGACGACACATTCTCTGAAACAGATGGACGTGATGTTGAGCAGGCTGCTTTAGAGTCTCTCTCTCTCTCTCTCTCTCTCTCTCATCCAGTTTTCTGTGGTGCTGTGAATGCTTTGTAAAGTTTTTTTTTTCATTGCACGATGTGTTCCTCTTGTCACTTTGTCTCAAGATCCTACCTGCAGAGTGATGAAAAATCTGACAGCTGTTCTGAAGCAGATTAGATATAATCCTATTCAATTTTACAAAACCCAAATAGTGCATACGTATCTCTTACCCTCCTCCTCCTCCTCTTCTCTGTAGGTGAGCCTGCGGTAGCGAGAGAGAACAACTGTCTGAACGCTGCCAAAGCCTGCAACCTGAATGACACGTGTAAGAAGTACCGCTCGGCCTACATCAGCCCCTGCACCAGCCGCGTCTCCACCGCCGAAGTGTGCAACAAGAGGAAGTGTCACAAGGCCCTGCGGCAGTTCTTTGACAAGGCAAGGCTCATCTGACACGAGCTTATCAACGAAACCGATGAAAAATGAAGCAGAGAGAACAGATGCTGGAGGTTTTACACACAACTGGTTTGTGATAAAAGCAGAACATATATATATCTCAAAGGACCTGCTTCAGAAGGCAGAAGGATGTGAAGTTAAAGGGCTTGTCAAGAATCACAATAAATAATCACGTGGGCCTTTTAGTTCTGGGTGGAATTCTCCAGCACTTTAACTCTGACATTGATTCTGTCGTCAGACACAAAAGATGTTTCATCTTCGCCGTCGTTTTTTATAAAACTGATGTTAAACAGTGTAATTATTATTGTTACAACCTCCTGTGGTGTCCTCTTTGGAATATCTGCTCCAGGACCTCTTCAGGTACATAATAGTACAAATATACAGGAAAAACAACACAGAACACTTTGTTCATGTCAGTAGTTTAATTATCATCCGCCACAGCAGAGAATTCTTTGTGGGAACGTCTCTGAGCCTTGAGTTTCTTTGTGTTGGAGATAAAACTACGATGACATAGTTGTTGTAAATATAAACATATAAAGCTTTTATGTTAAAATTATAAACATAAAAGCAGAGCTTTAACGATTTGTTAGTTCTGTAAAATAAAAGGCTGGACTCATATCAGACAACGAATAATTTGTCCAATTAATTCAAGTTTGAATTGAAGTTGTATTCAAACATTTTAATTATCTAGCAGCATTATCGGCATTATCAGGTTGTCTGAAGTAAATGAAAGGATCGGGTCGCCGCAAAATAAACTGAAAATTAGAATAAAGTATCAAATGCAGCAGAAAATAAAGCAGATAAGAGAATAAATCTTTCATGCTACTTCAGTTTCACTGTTAACCATGTTTTCAGGTTCCTCCGAAGCACAGCTATGGCATGTTGTTCTGCTCGTGCCCGCTCAGCGACCAGACGGCCTGCTCCGAGCGCAGGCGTCAGACCATCGTCCCCGTCTGCTCGTACGAAGAGAAGCAGAAACCCAACTGCCTGGAGCTGCAGGCCTCGTGCAAGACCAACTACATCTGCAGGTAGGAAACGACAAGCCATCCACCCTTAAACTGTAGTAATACACCCAAATAGCTTCAAGGCGACGAGATGAAACACAGGAACAAACAGAGGATGTTTTTGCTTTGTTTTGCTTTCCTTGTTTTCCAAATGTCTGAAACCCTACGTCAGAGGCTGCTGACACAGTCAGTCCCAAACATAAATGGCCTCACTCTCCAGTATATGCACTGACTAATCACAGCAGGCTGGTGCAGAGCCGGGCGCAGTGAGAGTTGTCAGCAGCAGCAGCAGCCACCAGACTCCACCCGACATATGGTGAGGGGGCTTGTGGAAAAGCACGGCTGTAATCTATCTGTGCTAACTGACAAATGGACCGGGAGGAGGCGGCGCTGCACTGAGACCTGTTGTTCAGCCTTGAGCACATGTCTGATGCATAGAGTGCACTATGGAGAAGAAAAACGACAGGGGTGGAGGCGGGGACAGACAGTAGCAGTGTGAATTTACAGTCAGTGATGTTAAGTGGCGGCAGAGGGGGGGAGGAGGAGTGAGGGAGGACGGAAAACCTGAGGCCACAGAGCAAATGGAGCTAATCTATGATGCTCAATGCCTCCATTTAATCACAGACATACACACGCACACGCACACTTTATCGTTGGTCCAAATGTTTGCACCTTTGTGAAATTCTTGCCTCAGCTCCAAAAATGAATGAGGTCTTCCCTGGATTCGGGATTCAGTGAGATCCAGGTGACGAACGAATGTAGATGAAGGCAACACAGAGCCGGTTCATCACACTCAATATCTCCTCAATCGGTGGCTTTCTCAGGAACCTGAGCCCCATTTCAATTTCACATGCCGCTGCACCTGTGGCGAAGTGTACACAAACACTTGTGAAGGCAGTAAATGGAATGGAGCAGACTCGGCAGAGAATTGCCTCGTTCGCTCCAGGATCTACACCAGTCACAGCGGACACGAGAGGGTCACGGTACTCCACTGAAGACGACCATTAAGGAGCTAATTGCATTGAGAGCAATGACTTCCAGCACACACTCGTTGGGACCCGGGAATTTCGATGCACATTGGAGTCATGCCGACCTTCTGAATCTGCCGGTGCTCTAATCATGTTTGGCTCTGACATATTTTTGGGATGTGTTGCAGGTCACGACTGGCTGACTTCTTTGTCAACTGCCAGCCGGAGCCTCGCTCGCTGTCAGGCTGTCTGAAGGAGAACTATGCAGACTGCCTCCTGGCTTACTCTGGGCTGGTTGGTGAGTTCACACAGACCCTTGTTATGATTTACTCCTGATCTCTGCGGAATGCTGGCGATTTGTTTTTATTTGCATATTTAAAAGATAATTCTGTCCCATTTTAATCCCACCAATGTTTTCTGTTGCTTCTAAAATGTTCGACCAACAAAAGTAAAAGCTAAAGATCCAAGGAGCTGTGGCAGAAATTAGGTCACTGCTTGAGATAGAGTTCTGGAGCTTCTGATATTTGTCTCCAAGCAAAAACAATTTTGAAATGTACTCATGGAGAGCTTGGGAAATACATCTGCTTGTAGAATGTAAGTTCCCAAACTGCAGCTGAACTGCAGCAGAGATCACACCTCCAGAGAAATGTACCAAGCAAAGCAGCAAGGATTCATCAATTCTGCAACAACTCCGACCGTGAGCAGAAGCGCAGATTTATATTTCTGCCAGAAGCAGTTGAACGTCCAATTCAATGCTCAAAATAACACTAAATCAGCACCCTGTGGAGGTGTTGTCCCTGCAGGTGATCCAGTCAAGCACTAAATACAAAGTTTGATATGGGATCGATGCTAACGCTGAACGTCTTGCTGCTTGGCCTTCTCTGTGGGTTCTCAAACCTCGGAGCGGGCACTGAGACTGTAAACTGTGACTCGTGATGTTACTTCAGACTTCTCTGATCGACTGAATCCCCGGTCGTGACCCCCGTCCCCGTCACGTCCTCGCCACCACGACAACCCCTGAAGAGTTAGTCCCCGCAAGTCGCTGAACCAGACCGCACAGTCACACTCTGTCCACGCAGCAGCAGTTCATTCTGCCGACTGCAAAACAAAAAAAGGCCTGTTCTGGAGCGCTGCCAGCACGAGGGAACAATCCATTGAGGGAGTGAGAAATCACTGACTGAAGCTATTTACTTTCCCTCGCAGAGAGAAAGCTATTCTTCACTCCGGCTTCTCTGCATTCTGCTTCCTGCAGAAACACCAGCACGCTGCTCCACTTCTGCACACGGGGCGGAGATAAGAAAATAAATGCAGCAATGATTTAACTCTGTTATCATTTAACACAGATGCAGGATGATAACTGTCTCCTAAAGGATTTGAATAATCTGCTTTTTCCTGCAGCGTATTCAGGCTCTTGACAGCAACAATTCACAGACGATCCTTGTTTGTGGATCACATTTCCTTTGCCTTGACAAAGACGTATGAGTGCGAGAGAGAAAAAACTGTTTCTCTCCTCCTGCTGCAGGAACCGTGATGACTCCAAACTACCTGCGCTCGGCCAAGATCAGCGTGTCTCCGTACTGCGACTGCAGCAGCAGTGGGAACAACAAGGACGAGTGTGACAAGTTAACCGAGTTTTTCACCGAGAACACCTGCCTCCGTAAGTTATCCCCCTGACCAGCTGTTTTCTCTTTTATCCCTCTCTCTGAGTTCTCTTCTGTTCCATTCTGTTCTCAGCCCACTCTGCTCAGCGGGCCCTTTTCCTGTTCTGCTCCTTTATCCTCTCTTTTCTCTTCTTGTCTCTCGCGGTCTCCCCCTTCGTACCAAATATATCCCATTGCCATGCTGGCATTGTTATCCCTCTGCATCATAGAGAAACCAGTCATACTGCGCCACGGTCTCTGAATGCGTGCGTGCCTGAGAGCTGCAGCACATCGCCAGCTTTGTATCTCCAGCAAAAAGCCTCTTTTTCATCCAACGCTGTTTAATTAACACCCCCCCCCACACACACACACACACACACACAGACACGCTCACACACACATACACACCTACTGTATTTCTAGCCAAGATTAATAGGTTTCAGGGTTGTCCTACCGAGCTGCAGCGATAAGTGTTGCTCTGTAATAAGAGCTAACTTTGCTGCTTGTGACGCTACACTCAGTTTAGCCGTTCGGGTGTAAGATGACTCTTCATTGATTCCCGTACGGAGGTCAGAACACGGGGGCATACAAACAATATCTTGTTCAAGGACACCTACGCTGAATAAATCACCTGCTCTTGGATCTGATGAAAGAACGTTTGCTGACATGCACCCGACTACCAGGCTGGATCTTGATGCTCTAAACTTCCCGTTGGACGAATCTTTTCCAGGTTCAATTCCCGTTCATGCCAAAGATATAGCTTCAGATATAAAAACTATCCCCCCATGCATATTCATTGTGATAACGGTGTATGATTAAATTATTTGTCATTAATAATATACACTGCTCATGCTTTAAGGGTCATCAGGAGACATGAGGACATGACCACAGTCTCTCTGTCTCTGGACCGTGGGAGGAAGCTGGAGAAATCAAGCAGTGTGGACTTTCAGCTTAAGAACTTATTGATTATTGATTATACGTTCAAATCGTGCACTCAAAAACACGTGCTCTCACTCAAATGGCCCCAGCTTGTGCTTTGATATGCTCCGACTTTTGATTGTCCCTGGGCAGGACCGTTTCCCTTGTCATCGCGGCACCTTGCATTCAGTTGGATCCGGGAAAAAAGGGAATCTGAGGGCAGAGACGATATCGTGCATGCACAGAAGCAGCGTGAGCACGAGAAAGCACAGAAAACTAGCCACAAAGTATCCGAGGGTACGGGCACATTCGCGCACAAACGGAGCAAATCTCAACACAAGCAGGGGCTATTGGAGTGACATCAAAAAAATCCTGCTCTTAAACTGAGAGAGGGGGAAAACAACAGAGAAATTCTGCTCTCAGAGCATCAACACGGAAAGACCTCTGTGGAAGCACTGGGAGCAGCCTCGTGTTGAAGCTCCCCGCTCACGATCGTTCAGGGTGCAGGCTGCTGTGCAGTCAGCACTTTCACCTCCTTCATTAGCTGCAGTGACATTGGTAAACTGATCAGCTGTTGCACACTGTTAATTCAATAAATAACTTGACCAGAGGCCAAAATGAAATCTGGCTGCTGTCGACTTAATGAGCTTTCTGCAAACTAGTGTCTGTTGTCGGCCAACGATCGTGCATCAGCACTCTCAAAGTCCTCAGCAGCAAATTTGTGTTTTTCACAGATGAGATGAAAAATGATCTCTCGGATAAACCTTCAGTCCTTTAGTTGTCATTATAATAAAGGCTTGAACAGGATTTGGATTTATGAGCAGAATTCAGAGGCGAAGTAACAACAGAAACTCCTCTGCTCCACACACACACACACACACACACACAGCAGCTCAAGGCTGTAACACAAGCCGCCCTCAGAATAGGCTCGCATTCCAGGATGTGTGTGTGTGTGTGTGTGTGTGTGGACGTCTCACATTAACCAGGTGAGCATCTGCCTCAGGCTGAAGAGATCTATGTGCCTCCCACATGATGTTCGCATGATGAGGCAGGGAAATGAGGAAATAGATTGAGAAGGAAAGTGTTAGAACACATTGACGCCGGTGCGCGTACTTGCAAACTCGCTGCAGCTGAGTTGCCTCACTAATGAATCCGGTTGTTAGGTTCGTCTATTGACGGAGCCATCGGCAGCGAGACACGTGAACTCGGCAGGTTGGAAGGTGCTCGGCAGTTTGCTTAATTTAGAAAACCCACTGTTCTGATGATTTTATGCATATGAGGGTGTGAGATGTGCTTGATCAAAGAGGGTTAATGTGGGTTAAAACTTTCCCTCTATAGATCTGCTCTCCGCTCTGATTCGCTGTGGGAAGCAGAGGAATACACCTCCGCTGACTTCTCGTAATTAGTCTCACTTCTTGTCTCTCTTTCACTGCCTCCTTACTTCACCAGCAGCACCATCCCTTCCTTCTACTCGTTCTCCTGCCGCTCATGCTTCACCTCACCTCTTTCTGCTCATCCCATCTCTTTGTCTCCCTCCTCTCACGCCCTCCCTCTTTCTGCTCTCATTAAGCTTGCTCAGCAGTAACTGGAACTGACAACTCTGAACATCCTGACACATGCCGGCTACAGGGTCATGACTAAAGAGAAACTACAAGAGAGGAAGAAAAGAACAGTGAGAGAGAGAGAGAGAGAATGAGAAAAGACGAAGAGAGGGGATTGTTATGTTCTTGCACCGCATTTGAGATATCATTTATCATTGTTAACATTTTCTTCCTGGGTGGATATAGCTGACACTTTATTTTGCATCTTACTGTGAATGGAAACATATTGATAGCAGCATCGTGTTGTACAGAGGTGTGAACACACCTTTATCAAAAGGTCCATGTCCCATCTAATAACATTGAGCAACATAATAATCCAAATGCTTTTACGAGGAAGACCAATCCCCCCCCCAAAAAAATTGGTAATCCTTATTTGAGCCAAATGTCCCCTCCTGCGTCTCCGTGTTTTTTCATGTGACTTCTTGGCGTCAAGACCACGCCCAGGTTTGAACCCATTGTTTTAATAATCTCAGGATCCAGTTGGTGTTTCAATACCCAAATGTATTCAAAGCTCGCCCCGTGTTCTGCCTCCTTGCTTTTGGAGTAAAGGGGTTTGGGATTTCGCTTGATCCAGGAAGTTCAATCTCCACAGCTCATCAACAAACAGGTCCGTGTGTCATGTCCCCAGCTCAGTCCATGATGATTTTTGTTGCTCGTCAACTAAAATGCTTTTTTGGGGGAAATGTGTTGACATCATCCTTTCTCAGAATTGATGATGCAGCTCCCACAGGACCATCGCATCACCTTTCATCATTGGTTTACTGGCTTTAAGGAGACATATGAAAAAGAACCCTCAAGATTTCAGGGTGATCCTTGCCTTTATTTTAGAAACTTTAAACACCACTGATTAGATTTTAAACCACAGATGGACCTCAATATAACTACAACACTCCCCTACTCAAGATGCAGGAGGATTCCATTCATGTAGAAGGGTTAGGGTTATACCTCACACTGGGAAAACATCTGTGAGATTTAGGAGATTTTAGCCCCAATTCCTTGTACACCAGAGTGTGTTTGTTCCGTCTGCAGTGGCTGCAAAATCATCTTTAATAATTCTGATTCAACAGAAGCAGAGGTGCCATGTTCCCAGCCCTGGATCTAGTGTGAGGAGACATTAGCTCCACAGTATGTGCCTGGGTTTATTATCAAAACACACTTCACAGATTAGTGCAATGTACTTAAAATAGGTCCTTCCCTTCTTGAAGTTTAATCTGTGTGTAGAGCAGTGGAACCCAAGAGCTCTAACTTCGTCAGCGATGATCCCATTTTCACCAAAGTCCTGGTGGATAAATATGTTGACGTTCGCAGCTGTGTTGATGACATTATATTTTCAAATGTCTGGTGATTCCAGAGTCCGGAGTCTCAGATTGATAGCAACATTTATTAAATGTGCAGAGTGGAACTAACTCAGAGGTTGTTTCTAGGTTGTGATGAGTTTAAGCCGCAGCCACTTCTGCAGGGGGAAGGAAAATAAAGACAAGGTGACGGATGAGATCCTGCTGTGTTCGGTGGCTCTGAACAACATGTGTTTAAATGTCTTCAAACACCGCTGAGTTCAGTCCAATTAACACAATGTCTCCTCTAAAAAAACACTAATCCAGTGACGAGCAAACCTTAAGTTACTCCTTGAAGAAATCCATGTTCTTCTAATGTCTGTCAATCAGACGCTAAGCTGTTGTTGACACTGAGTTTGGAGATGCCAAGCACACTCTTAGCAAACCCTGGTTGCTCTTTGGTTAGGGAACTAGGTCAGCAGGAATAAGGGGGGGGGGGGGGGGAGGGGGGGGGGGGCGGGGGGGGGGGGGGACGCCGTAAGTAAAGGGTCGCTGACGAGCGAGAAGAAGCAGCAATCACTCATGCTCTGAGAACATTTGAGGGATTTTATGTTTCCAGTTGTGCTACAGCAGCTCCCTCAGCCCGGCAGTGAAATGTTATGGCTTGAGGACATCAGAGTGCTGAGGTTCAGCGCTAAAACAGTAGATTTGTGGACTTCAGTCTGACAAAAGAGAACAAAGAAAAGTACAAGTCAGTGTTGAGTGTTACTGGCTGACTTCATATCAAAACGAATACTGGAAAATAAAAAAAATAAAAAATGTTCTGGGGTTTGTTTTGTTGCTGTGCCAGAATTTAATGGAACGTGTACACAAAAACTCTTGACCCTGTCAGTAAATTATCTGCACCATGTGTCTTTGCACATGTATGTGTGGATATTTTCAGTGGGGTTAAAGGAGCCATTATGCAGATGGTCTCTTCCTCCCGTCACAGTATCAGGGTCATAATTCACCGTTGGAGGGGAGAATATCATTACGTCCACAAAGCATCTCTGTTAAGCTCAGCTTTCCTCTGTTGTGTGTGTATGTGTGTGTGTGTGTGTGTGTGTGTGTTTTACATCAAAGCCATAGAAAGCTATTAATAGGGCCACTAATGGACTCTAATGGTAAATAGCCACATCAGCACTCAGGTTTTTGACTGTGTGGTGAATTTATAATGGGGGGAAGTGATAACAAACCCTAAGTACCTTCTAACTCACCTTTAATTGTGGTTTAGGCCATTTCAATATAAAGCTTTATTTTAACATGGGGACTAACAAGCGCATGATTCACGATAGGATCCAGTTTGGTGCTAAAGGAACCTGCTTGAAAATTACAACGTGGCATTTCTGTTGTTGGAAAGAAAACCTTACCCTGCTCAGGGTCTCATTAAGGTATTTGTGTGAATCATAACTTTTCTGGATTGTAAAAAAAATACTTGAACTTTCCCACTACACATAACGTGCATAAAATGTATATTTATGATGTACTATATTATCCCTGTCACAGTTTTACAATGAAAATATTTACACAAAATAAAAGATTTCTGTGCAGTTACTCTTTACACCACTTTACACCGCTATCTCTCTCTCTCACACACAAACACACACACACACACACACATCTCTGCCCCAGGACAGTCCTGCCCCTGTCAAAGTTAAAACATCCATAAAGTTTTTTATCATTCCTGGTAGACAAAATTAGCACTCTGTGTGTTCACAGTGAGATTTCAGCTGCAAAAGTTTATCCTCTGGACATTTGCTCCTAACTTAACAATACAACAGTCATTTGCTCCTGATATTTGGTCCCTTTTACTTTCTATATTTATTTTTTAAATTTCTTTGAGTACCACAGATGACAGATTCTGTCTCCCACCTCCCCTCTGTAGGTAACGCCATCCAGGCCTTTGGGAACGGGACAGACGTAGGAGTGTGGCAGCCGATATCCCCCGTCCAGACCACCACCTCCACCACCACTCACTACCAGAGAAACCGCGAACGCAACCCCAACCCGATTGACAACCACATCAACACAGACCCTGGAATCTACCACTTCTGTGGCAGCCTACAGGTGAGACTTCCAATCCGGCTCAGGTCCGTTCTGCCTTCAGAGGGCGATCTGATCTCAAGAAAGATTTCAGAAAGTTTGTCTTCTCTGTAGAAAGAAAGATTTCAACACAACTCTGCTGTCAGAGTTTCCGCTGCTCTTTATCAGAGGGCTATCTGCCTTCCTATCCTTTTCTATATGTCTCTCTATCTCTGTAATGTATCTCCAGAGTCTGTTCATCTGATGCTGCTCTGTGTCTTCTGCATACCTCGCTGCCTCTCCATCCTCGGGTTCACGCTCCATCTCTGTTTGCTTTCAGGCAGACTGATTTGTTTTTTCCGATGCTGCCACAGCACAAAGTCCAGTCCAGTTAAGACAGAGAATTAAATGTTGCAGATGAAGTGAGCAAAGCAGAGACAAAAGGGGAGCAAATACTGAACTTTAATGGAATTATTCCATTACTCTGTTGCGTTACATAGGTAATAACAGGTCGATAGAACAGGACGGTATCTGTTCTGTGGACAACTTCTGCAAAGTCAGACTCTAAAACAGAAGCAATAACCACGTATTTCAGACAGAGGCTGAAGAGAGGAGCTGCAGTAATAGATCATTAAAACCACATTGAACCTTCTGGTTGATATTTGAAAACCTTTTTCATGTAATTTGGTTTGTAATTTGGTAGGCTTTGTGATAATAGTGTGTAATTTTCCCCAGATTCCACTCATCTCTTTGAACAGAAGTACCTTTAAACCACTTTGACTGGTCATCAGGACAAAAACAGAATGTACTGAGAGTACAGGTACATTTCTAGATGTTTATTTTTTACAGGTTCGGCATCGAGATGGTTCCATTTCCTGGTTACTCTCCATAACCTCTTACTCGTACTTGTCCTCAACATAATTTAGAATATTATGTTTATTTTGTACCTGGCAAGAGTCTTAAAGTGCAATTCTCTGTTGGAGCCGCCGATGCCACTCCACAAGAATAAACAGCCTTGTGGCTGATGAAACACTCAACGTGTTGACAGCAATCCTGAACAGTGGTGTGGGGAAGCTCCCGGGCCTGAAGAGCAGTGAAGATAATACCGCCATTACCGGCAAAGCGAGGCTGCGAGAGCTGCTTCCCCCAATAACGTTACTGCAACCTGATGCAGCACCATGAAACCACTCAGGTTGTTAATTGTTTACAGACACTCACATAAAATCCTCCAGCGACTTGAAGCTGAAATCCACCTTAATCACTGCCTTCCAATGAACAGAAGGTTTACTACCATCAGCTCCACGTCTTCTGCTCACTTTGTTACTGCTCATGAACACCCACAGACTCTGCTCGTGCAAACATTAGAACATCTAACACTCATTTACTCACTTCTCCAAAGAAAAGTTGTCGCTGTTTATCGCCACTCACCAGAAACAGAAACTGCAAACAACTTTTTTATTTCATGTCCATGAATATTTTCATTAAAACAAGAATTTGATATTAGTCCCCCCCCCCCCCCCCACACACACACACAGGCTTAGACACTGATAATGTAGAAAAGTGCAATTACACACTCATGCCTAGTACACATACAGATACACATGCAATCACACACAGTTTGGACTGATAATGAGGTTTGCTGGTGTACTGATGCGTGTGCGCTTGGCTCTGCTCTGATAACACGTCAAGTACACGTTAATGAGAGACTTGTTGTGCTGAACCACTTTTCTGCCGCGTGTGTGAGTGAGTGAGTGTGTGTGTGTAAACGTGCGTGAGTGAAAAAGAAGAGAAAGAGATCAATGAGCAGAGTGGAGTCCTCTGACATGCGTGTCCCCTGAGAGTGTCATTACGGCATGCACACACACACACACACACACAGAGACACATGTGTTTGTACTTCTATCTTAGTAAGGACCACTATCATCATCATCTTCCTGAGCCCCTGACTCTAACCCCACCCCTCCCATGTCACCAGTCTTCTTGAACACATCTGAAGTTCATTAAGTCGATTATGATCAAAGATTCAAACAGAAAGTGATTGACAGCTGCTGTCGTCCAATAGTCCTTTCACTCTTAAGTCAGGCTCTGCCCCCTTCTCTTTCAAAATCAGGTATTTCTGTTTTAATAAAAACAAGATGGCGCCGGAGAGAGTGTCAAACTGAGGCTTCAAACTGCTCAGAAATCAACGGGTGGCGTCACGACGCGTTGACACATGAAGATTTCTGCTTCGTCTTCTTTTGTTCTTTATTCTTCTTTTCATGCTCTCGCTGTCTTCGAGTCTTCGGCAGCGTTGTGGTTCTGTGATGTGAATGTTTTGCAAAGTGAAGCTTAGCTAGGGCACAGAGCAAAAAAAAACAGATGCATGAATGCAGACACAGGCACTGGGACACAGCTCTATATAGCTATATATGTTTGCAGAGCCCGGGGCTCCATCGGCGTGTTCTCATGAATATCGTTGACTCCAGAAGCTGGCAGGAAGTGCCCTGGACAAATATGGAAATCTACCACATGCTAATGTGACTTTTCAGAACAGGCAGGTTTTAGGCAAATCTAAAGCAAATGGACACAAAGCAGCAATAAACATGCACATTTAAATTTGTCCACGGCCGCATGTTTTTTTTTGGAGGTGGAAATAAGCATCTGTTTGTTTAATGTACGACAAAATCCTAAGAAGTCATTTACAGGCCGGCGTGGATTTGATGTAATCACAAGTACAGCAAAGCGTGATGCAATTTAATGGGTCATTTCACCCTGTGATCTCATGCGCGGAGTCTTTGCTTTATTTTCCAGGGTTTGAGTTAATGTTCGTCTCGGGTGCGATTTCTGATTCCACCCCAATATAACGCAGGTCAGTGGAATCTTATCTGCAGTGATTGGACAGAAAAAACATTTCAGAATTCCTGGCGTAAATGAATGGGTCTGAATAACCAGCCGAACAAACTGGGAACAGTTAAAATAAAGGTGAACAACCTTTAGACCTCTTGTGCTTTTAGGCTCGTGCGATCCTTTTTTTGTCCCGTGGAGCCACAGATTGTTGCTTTAATTATTCCTTGTTGTTTTTAGTCGTAAACATCTCTTGGATTCCTGCCTCTTGATCGCTGAATTAGTCTGTTTTGAAAACACAATGAATTCACTGTGACGGCAGATGGAGCCTGAATGGGAATCGCAATTCCAACGTTCACATTTGTGTAATTTCAATTTCTGAATGTTTTGGCTGTGAAACACAAACAACGAGCGCCTTGGGGATTTCAGACTTCGGCATTGAGCTGTGAAAGTTTATTATCATTATCTTCTCCCTGTGTTTGTGTCTGAGAGGTGAAAATGTTTCATTCATCCAAACACAGATGGAACCTGAAACACAAACTGATGCCATCGGTGTTAAGGCAGAACACTTATATGTTCTGCTTGAATTCTTGGCGTGTTTGTCACTTTGGGTCTTTTACACAGATGATTTATAGGCATCATTCCGCACGAGCATGTAGCGCCGAAGCAAAGGTGAATTACACCAGCAAGGTTTCTTATTTGTTAAATTTCCATGGCCGCTCCATCCTGCACATCCCTATTTTAGCTCTGAAATCACTATAGTGTACACCAGAGCCATTTGTTATTCTGTCACACCTAGAGCCTGAACACACACACACACACACACACACACACACACACACCAAGAAAACAAAGCTGCAGTCACATTCACTTACAGCATGAAACAAATGGGTTTGATGATGGCTTGATGGATGATGGATGTCCACGGTAACCCTTGGTCACAGGTCATCAGAAGCACAGGCAAACGACATGACCTTTTATGAGGCCACAAACATTAAGTGTGTTTGAGTGTGTGACAGTGACTGAATGATAAATCTGGGATGAGATGTGGATCTGTCTCTCTGGGCGGAGCCTCTCCAGGTAAACGATCTCCAGGGTTGCGGTTGTTGTTTTCAGCTGAGCTCTAGTTTTTGCCCCAATGATCCAATCACCCGCACTCACTCTCACAAACAAACACCGTTTGCGGTTATTGGTATTTTCGCTGCTGTGTGTTGTTTGTACCTGGTGTGTAAATGTGTTGGCCGAATATTCTAAGTGCAATTAGTCTGTTAATTGTTCCATTGATTGTTGATCAAAGCAAATGAATCTGCGTGTGAGTGGCTGTTCAGTCTCCGTGGGCCGCAGCTCTTAATTGTTGCTGCTGTTCGATTTCCTGGAACATTGACCCTCATGGTTCGGATCTTTGTCGCTCTTTTCACTTTAGTGTTCAGACACGTGACTCTTTGATTTTCTGTTCCAGGCTCAGAAATTGAAGTCAAACTCATCTGTGGGTGACGTCTTCTGCGTGGTAAGATTTTGTTGCTTGTATGATGTAAATACGTTTTATAAATTGGAATTATGAAACAATCAGGTTTATTTGAATCAGTGATGAGGACAAAATACTTAATAATTCTTAGAAATTGTCAAATCGTACATAACAGCAGACAAATGAGATCTATCCAGAAAAAAATATCAAATCTTGTCAATGAAAAAAACGTTGTCGTCTGAGGTATTAAATCATCACAGCCTCTGATCCGGCGTCTCCGTGCCGTCCCTCCTGCCTTCTTTGTAAACTCCTGGTCTTTGTAGTTTCTTTGAGGCTGAAATGGGATTGTTGCTTATCTGCTGGCTTTTAAAGTTCACTGCAAATGTCATTGTACAATAATAAGGCAGCGTTATGCACTGGACTGACATTTAATAGAAGCAGCGACAGGTCTGGAGGAGATGACCCAGCCTTGAGCTCGCTGCTTTATTAGCAAGGCAGGGAGCGTGGCTGAGGCTCCACACACACACACACGCACACACACACGGAAATGCACAAAGTCAGACCCACAAATGGGATTTTGTTTTCCCACTGTGGCCTTTTACTTACCGAAACAACCTTTTGGTTTTCCACTGTGTGACAGCACACAAATGTATTAAAGATTTTTGTGGATGATATTATTCAATTAAAAAGCCTAATGTCCCCTCATGTGCTGGATTTAAACCTTAACGCAGCAGGAGGTTGGGCGGGGCCAGAGCACAATCCGCAGATTATTTTATTAAAAAACATCATTATTCAAAGTAATGGACAAATAATACATATTAATGCTAATACACATAAATTACTTCTATAGGAAGTAATATTGTCATCATAATGGTTGTAAAACATAATTTGCGGTGGAAATTTCAGAATAAATAAGAACAGGAAAAATTAGACCTGGTCTTGAAATTAGACATTTGATTCAGAGCCGTCATCCAACAAACTAACCAACACTTAATTCAGAAATTAGGAGACAAATAATGCTTCTGATTTTAAACATCTGTTGATTCAGTCATCAACAGCGTCGGCGCTCTAAACAAGAGCCTGACTGACACAAAATCATAAAACTGTACATGAGACTTAGGCTGTTTCTGCATGAACATGATCACATATTAAAAACATATTTTAGTCTATATGTTAATTAATGAAGCATTTTTGCTCAAAATCATCAGTCATTAAAGACTATAAAAAGTTGAGTAGCTGCTCCTCAGTGATCGTCTCCTCTCTGTGTCTGACCCTCAGAACCCTCAGATCGACAGTCCCAGTACGTCCAACGCCATCCTGAGAAACTCAGCCGCCTCCAGACGGCCAGTGGCCCTGACCTCTCTGCTGCCACCGCTGCTCTGGCTGTGGTACTGCAGCCTGCCGTCACTGTCCTCTGCGGGCGGCTTGTAGCCTCGACGCCCTGGCGAACTGACAAACACAAATTTGTACAAAAGAAACAGCAAAACAAGAAGTTCTATGCTTTCTTCCCAGTAAAACCTGTTGTACTTTTATTTCCCTCTGGAATTTGTGTCTACTTTGATTCGTACTTTGTTTTTGTTTGTTTTGTTTTTTTTTATGAATTTTTGAGAAGCTTTGTTGTTTTATGGGTTTTTTTGTTTCTTTGCATTGCAGCTGTGTGCTACAACAGTGATCTACTATATCTGCTCGGTCTGGCTGTGTGCTCCCTTTCGGTTAGTTGAAAAAAAAAACAAAGGGATTCAAAGCTTTCGTGTTGCTCACTCGGGCAGAAATGGCAAAGTGCTCGAGGATTAACATTCCAATAAACCGCAGCTGGTTATTCTTGGATCGGTTCACACAATGTAAATTCACATTGATCAGCACCCCCCCCCATCTGTTTGTGTGTTGAGGCTATAGGTGGGATCTTTCGCTTAAAAAGTCACAGTCCGTCAGTATCGGCTACGTTTCATCACGCGGGCGACTCGTTCGGTGTTCTTCTCTCTCTCTCTCCCCTGTGGTTCGTGATTGTTTTGATTATGACGTGCTGTCTTAAATTCTTCATGAGCCGAACCAAAGGTTGATATTTACGGGACATTTCAACTGTCACTTGAGTATCTTTTCTTTTTGAACGCCAAACAACCCGAAAACATCAGAGACGTCGAAAACACCCGCGCCCAGACTGTAGCTGAAGCTGAACATACGTCGCCTCTGGCAAAAGCACACTGGCGAGGACCCACACACACGCGTACTGCACACGTTCACACACTCAGACGCACACAGAGACACACACACGCCCACGGGCCCCTCCTTGTTTTTGAACGCGTTGTTCGGCCGGCAGAGTGAGCCCTCTCTGCGATCACACGCTGCTGTGGATGTTTGACTCCACTCAGCTCGTTAGTGATTGTACATACGTGTAACTGTTAGAAGTCGAAGCCATGTTCAGTGTTTCTATATGAAAAGTGACGGTGAAGCCGCTGCAACTTCGCCTCGCCCTGTGCCGTCTCTTTTACTGAGTTTTGATGTATCTCGCTGTGTCAAGCTGAGGACGACCGATCGCTAACCGTCGTCGGGTCATTCAGTGGATACGAAGCTTCTTCATTTGTCGCGTCCTCGTCACAACGTTTCTGCCTCGATTGCAAAACTGTCCACACGTTCTTTTGGAAGAAATCACGTTGAATTGGTTGTTTGCTGAGCTCCGCCCCCTTCAGCCACCGCCCAGTCGCTGTAGCGTGGCATCGACGCAATTCACAGAAGTTAGATTTTACATCCTGGCCGTTAAATAGTTCCAACTAAAAAAGCTAGCCATGATGAATAAACTAGAGCTATTTCATTATTGTTATTATTATTATTATATAGCAGGGTTTTTTTGAGGAAAAGCATAATTATGATCAGACTGTATAGTTCATTATGTTTCAATGATCTGAAAAGTTGGAATCTTTTATGGGAAAATGAAACTTACAAATACAAGCCGCTATAGAAATTCACGTTGTTATTATTCTTATTATCCTGATTTGTTCATTAAATACTTCAAAGACTTGCTGTCCATGGTTACGGTTGTTAAGCTGTGATTGGACGGAAGGCGGAACAGTTTAACGTGACCTCTGTACGGGGGGGGGGGGGGGGGCCCACCTCAAAGTTTTTTTTTTTTTTTTTTTTTTCTGCTGGAAAAAAAACACATAAAAGTCACAGCAACGATTCAATGTTTAATTCCCTGACGAAGACAATCGTCCGTTCTCTCCCCCTCAGAGGAAATCCAAACTTGGTGGTCAGGACGTTAGCGGGCGGCGATATTGAGCATTAACGAGGCGCCGCTTCAGTTTACATAGCTTCTCAGAACACGGTTGATGTATCGTAGAACTTCTGTGTTATTTACTGAGCATTAACATCGTATACGCACCGTATGTACTTGGCTGAATCTGTAAAATCGGACGAATAAATGTCCGATGATTTTCTGTTCCAGAGCATTGTGAGCTATTTTGACATTCAGATACTACATTGAATATGCCAGATTATTTTCTACAACAACCTGTAATATGTATATTTCTCCAGGTATGTACATGATTATGGAATATTACTGCATCTGAGAACGAGGATATCAATGTAACTCTAGTAAAACATGGCTGTATTTCCTCAGCGTATACTTTTGTACCATGGCCCCCTTCACCACGTTGCTTAACTATCGGACGGTTTTCATTTCGTTGGCTAAGATTTGAGCTTATTTTTCTATATCTTCTCCGTTTTTAATTCTTACTGTGGATGAATGGAATGAGGCGGACCGGCCGCGGGTCGCTCTGGTTGAAACAGCTCCTCTGGTTTTTGTCGTTTTCTTACAGACTTTTGTTTTACTGCTGAAATACGGTTTTAAGGAGAGAGACGATTGTTGTTGCATGGTGACTGTGAAGGACAGATAAATATATTCTATACCGTAACATTTAAGGTTTTTTAAGGTGTATCTGACCAGAGGTGGGCGAGGGGGGTTCAACCCCACGGACTGAATGTGTGGATGAGAAGCTAAAGAGACGAGATGCTACAGGACGAGTTTTCTTCTTGTGTCTTAACAAGCAACTGTGGATTTTATATTTGAGAGTCGCTGGAAGATAAGAGATGGTTCAAAGTTCCTCGGGCCAAACTAAGGGCGCTCCCTCCTGATGTTAGGAAAATAAAAAGATGGAGAATATGTCCGTCCATCCCATCTGTCGTTTTAAAAGACCAGACATGGCTCCTCTGGAGACTCCCTCAGCTCTCTGGCATCATTAACCTCTTAGCTTGTGAAAATGTAAAATCTATTGTACAAAAAGTTATAATTAAAAACTGTCAAATCACCAAGGCTGTTTGCATTTGGTGTTTATTTCACAGAACAACGAGGACACGTACAAATGAGCTGACGCATGGGGGATGGCTGACGGGCGACGGCGAGGATGAGAGCTGGTCCGAGCTCAGGGGGGCGGGACCCTGAGACGATGATAAGACGTCGTGAGTTAATGTCAAAGACGGCAAGAAGAAAGATGCAGAGGGAAGAGATGAGAGTAGATAAACAAAGAAGGTTTTCAAACAGTTTGAATCAAGTTGTTTACTCTTTATCGTCTCGATCGAGAACTTGAGCCTTTAACCTTTTTTTTTTTTCATTTCACTTTCAAAAAATTAAATCTGTAAAATCTTTGGGAAAATATGTAATAATAATAATGATTTTATTATTATATATATAATAATCACTCATCAAAAATGATAAAAAAAATAATTCCAGCTTTTAGACAAATGTTATGATAATAAATTATACTGCAAATTTAAAGTCCTCATTATCAACAGTGACTCATCAATTTATGTGGCATTTACAAATTCTTGGTAAATGTGGTGAAGTGTAATTGTGTTGCAGCATAATAACGACTAATGACTCTAATAACACACGCGCATGTGTCATCTGATAATGGACAATACTGGGAGAAATGTCAGGCTCATTATCTGGAACATGATGATGTGGACACGTCACCATTTCTCCTCCTTTCCTGTTTTACATGAATGTTTTATTCATCGTGTTGAGAAGTCGTCTGCGTCAGCGACGATCAACAAAGAAAGCTGGAGCTGGAGGCCAGACACGTTTTTTTTTTTTTTCTCTTTATTCTCCTGATGGAAATCTCCCATGAAATTATAACAAAGGAAGTTTTAATTAATAACTTTGCAGCTCAGAGGCTGAAACCCAGACTCCTGTTGTATGAAGCGATGACTTTACAGCAGGACCTTCATATTCAGTGAGAAGTGTTTGAACGATTCTTATGAGATGCTAATTTTTTTGCCACCGCCCCCTAAAAAATGAGTTGGTGTCCCTCGCAGAACAGCAGAATCGAACCCCTGGAGCCTGACAGCAGACATGTCAATCAAAGCTGTGTCTGGTCAGTGAGTGAACCTGTGGAGGTGCAGATCATTAAGGGTCGTTAGAGAGCCGCTTCCTCTCAGGCGGCCGTCAGTGGATGAGAAACAGTTTGAGTGGATCAGCAGCAGCGTGAAGACGTCACTCAGGAGGAGGAAGGAGGGTGAAATCTTTGTTTCTGCTGCTGAAGGCTCATCTCTTTATTTCATTATCATATTTTTTTATTTAGTTTCCCTGAACATGATAGTTTTGACATTGTTTCCTCGTCACAATTTTATGAACCCTCAGGTTTGGGTTTGTAGTTAATAAATATTTGTAGTTTTATACTCATATTTAGTATAAAAACTTTCCAACAGAAAACTGTATCGACAACACACACGTGCAACTATACAAACCAAAGATGTGGAATTTATATTAACATATTCTCTGTTTTGACCGTTTTCACTATTTGACCAGCTTCAAGAATTAAATGTTCGATATTTGTCTCACACACACACACACACACACACACACACACACAATGTGCAGGTTAATCAGAGCCTTTATGAGACGGGGTGATTCAACTCTCCTCGATGAACTCATGTGACCGTGACAAAGCTACTCACCTCGGCCCCTGTCAGCGGACCCTTAACTGTTCATCAGTGACGCCGCTCCTCTTTCATCTCCCACTTCGAGCTCAGAGGAGAGAAAGAGACTCGTTGTCAGGGCAGAAGGCCACTTATGACAGCACAGTGCATGCTGGGATACTGTAGAGGAGGATTCTGACAGGGGGTGGCATTCTTCACGGCATCACAGGGCGCTGAGCGGTTTGTGGTGTGTGCGTGGGTTTGTGTGTGTGTGTGTGTGTAGGACAGCAGCGTGCTTTGTAATCCCACGTGTCCATGTCCATCCACCCTCCCCCCGGTCACTCGTCCTCAGACCACGGCCCAAATAACCCGCTGTAATTGGCCCGTAATGGCATAAAGATTGAGGCCTGGATGAGACATCAATCACAAGGACGTAGCTCAGCTGACCCTGAGTCCTCCACGAGAGGAGGGGGAGGAGAAGGGGAGGTTGGGAGAGATACAGTGAGCAGACAGAAGAGAAAGAGAGAAGGACGTGAGAGAGTGAGAGAGAGAGAGAGGTGGACGGAGAGGGACAGAGGACGACATGTAACCAGGAGACGTAATCAGCTTTATTACTGAACAGTCCTTGAGAAGGACGTGTGTGTGTGGTTGATTTTGCTAATGAAAGAGATTCCAGACGAGACGTTGAGCGTATGTCTGGAAATCTCGTCTTGAAGTTGCAGAATCACAAACATCCATCTCGTCTCTGTGGACACGTCAGACAGTCGAAGTCTGAAGGAGACATGAACTCCTGAGAACATTATTGACCAGAGTTGATCATTCCCTGTGTTCTCGGTTCTTCAGCCTCTTAACTTTGGGAACGCGCTCGTCCGCGTTTCGTCCTGCGAAGCGGCGTAAAAGCCGAGATGAGGATGAAAGGGCGAGTGCAGCTCTTCTGCTGCCGCTGACGTGCAGGTATCGAACACAACGCAGATGCCAGCAGCACTTAATGCAAAATACTGCAGTCTTTTTATCTGGGGGAGGAAAAAAACTTGAGTGAGCTGAGAGCGTTAAAAACAAGCACTTACCTCCTCCTGATCACTAATGGTGGCGACAGCAGCGGCAGCAGCATTGACCTCAGGATGTTCACTGGCCTTTCAAAATCCCAGACTGGGTTTTAAAGGAAGGAGAATAAACAGAGAAAGATAAAGACTCGCAGCTTCTGTTGATGCACTTTTAAAAAATCAGCCATTAGAAGTTGAATGGAAAGAGAGATCGAGTTTATTCAGCAGATGGATCAGTTTTCAGGAGAAATGGAGACATATGGAAATGTTTCATGACATGATGCTTTGTTTATTTTCCACCTCACACTAGGATTCTAAAACGCCGCCAAATGGCAGCGAGCCGCAACCGCTTCATCCTCCGCTGCCGAACATTGCTGGTTATAGTTCCTCATTTGCATTAAAGTGTCTGATTCTGATCCCGCCCCCGCCACCTCCTGAAGGAGGACATAATGTTTGTTAGTGTTCTGGTTACTTCCTGTTTTATTTTGTTAAGGGTTGTCTGCATCCTTCCTATTTGTTGATTGTCTGCACCTGGTGCTCATTACGCCTCTGCCTTTATAGTCTCCCCTCTTTGTCTGTTGCCAGTGTGTCTTCATGTCATGCCGTGTCCACGTCCGTGTCAAGAGTCCTCATGCCTTTTTGTTCCAATGGGGCTGTGTAAGTAGATTTAGCGTTGTTTGTTATTTTGTTCTTGACGCAGTTTGTCTTAGAGTTGAGCCTTTTTGAGTTCTTTATTCCTTGCTTTTTGCCTGAGAGTTAATAAATACTCTTAGTTATCCAAGTCTGTCTCTGGTCTTGTACATTTGGGTACAAGACTAGACATGTTAATTATTGCAACAGGGTTTCATATTTCTTCTATTATTAATCATGATTACAGTTGCTTGTAATTTTCTCTGGGCCATACACACTGTATGAACATGTTTTAATTTGTTTTTGTCAAAGTTCTAACACATAATTTTACAAAAACATGTTGGCAGAGTCCGCCGTGACCTTGGAACTGGCAAAGACCTAACAACACGGATCGATATGACCCACAGAAACCCAGAGGTAAGAACACATGCACACACACACACACACACACACAGGCTCCAGTTTGTGTACGAAGAGTCATCAAAACGTTTTAATTGTAAATGTACAGATTTTCTGCTCACGTGGATAAAAACACGGAGGTGAGCTGCCCTTTGTTAAAACAAGTCTCAACAACAAGCTGGAAAACTCCAAAAGACATGAAGACAAAAAGAAAGGACGTAAGGTTTGACACAGAAGGAAATGACATCACAGGAAATATTTGATATGAAAACACAAAGTCTGCATAGACTGCTCTGAAGTCCAAATCAAAATAGTGCATTTGTAAACTTTCTAAAGTATTGATAGACTTGAGTTTGCATTATGAATAAATATCACGCAGGAGAGGAGTTTATATAAAAACATGTAACAGGCATGAAAGTTACTGTTGTCGAACACTGAACTTTCCCAGTGTTGAGTGAATGAGCAGAACACCATCAGTAGTCTGAGTCTGACCTGCAGGTCTGAATGGTCAGTTGCATATTATTAGATTATTAACCCACACAGGACCCGGACGTGTCGGCAAAGAATTACACCTGTAGTACATAACACACGTATGTAAAGACCCACAGAACGTTCTCGATTATTTAATGGCGAAATCCAGAGATCCGTGTCATTCGACAACTCTGGTCTTTACAGAAACTCCCAGATGAGTGCTTGTCCTCCAGCAGGTAATCACACTGAGGTCTGCATTGATCTCATCGGCTCCATGTTGTTGCTGTTGTGTGACTGGGTTTGTGAGTCAATTCCACTTATTCCACCAGAGCTCGGAGCCACTGAGGTAAAAAGATCTCCCAGCTCCTGAAGCAAAATCTGAGCTACAACGGAGAAACTCAGCATCGCTCTGAAACTAGTTTTGCGTAAACACACTGACAGATAGAGCCTGTTGAGGAAGTTGTTCCATCTAATCCAAAAAAGGAAGGGACCAAGAGTTTCATGTTCCCAGTTTTTTTCCCAGGCTTTATGTTTTGTTTTCAGTATTTTCCCTCCAGGGACATGAGGGGACGTCATCCCCCAGTTCATACACATGTTCCCTGATGGTGCACGGTGTGTTTGCGATGCTTGAGTCCGAGGCCTCGGTCCTTAAAGTCCATCGCCCGCTGTTGTGACGCATCCACCAAAGCACTGGCTATAGCGATACCTGGGAACCCAGAAAAAACAGAGTTAACTGAGAAATATGGGAAATACGGTTTGACATGAATTTCCATACAAAGCTCTGTTTACACCATCATAGAGGAAATGTGGTGTCCCACAAGGTTCTGTTGTAGGAACCCTTTTGTTTTGTGAAGAAGAAAACAGTTGAATCAATGAGGCAGTGAATTACAAGGAATTCAAGTTTGGAAAGTGACTGAAAACATCAGACTGAAGTTTCCTGTATATTTCTACAGCTCTTAAATCACATCAGAGGACAGCACTCTAAAGATTTTAACTGAGGAACACCGAGAGGGTTGAAATGGAAGAAAATGGAAGGTGCAAACGAATCTGATGAACGAGCGGTAGATGAAGACTGCTGCTGAACATCGCAGTGCTTCATCTGACCGCCGTTCTGTCACAACACCCACAACGTTGTATGGATTCAGACGCATGCTGAAGCCACTGAAGCGGATCCACCCCCTCCCTGCCTCCTCCTCCTCCTTTTTTCCTCGCCCAGCAAGACGTTGTACCTATAGAAAAGAACTTCAGTATCGCATGTTGGACTCACTCCTCACACGGAGGCTTAGACAGAACAGGCCGGATGCAGCAGGCATCAGATGCCTCCCAGCTTTGTGTTTCCTTGGCAGCAGTCGCTGTTGTTAATGTGGATTTAGAGTCATGGCAGCTGGAGCTGTGAGTGCAGCTCGTCATGTCTTCCCTCTGCCGACAACCGTGGGCCTGACAATGCATGGCCATTACAGCGAGCGCTCAATCTGCCAGCGAGCAGGAGCCAAATCAACAAAAACAGGAAATCTGCTGTGCTCTTGATATGATTTGGACGCAGGACGTTCCCAGCATTTCACACTCAAGTGATTCTTGGGTTGTTTTTTTTTTTTTTTTCGTGGGGGGAAAGGGGAAAGCCGATTACACACTGGCTCAGCGTGTGTTTGTGTGTGTGTGTGAGTGAGAGTGCACGTCTCTGCAGGTTTGAACAAGTGACTGTGTAAATACTGGAGGTGTTTGCACGCACCTGTGCATGTGCACGGTTTGCAAAGCCACACGAAGACGGAGACGACAGCCAGCGTTAGCAACATGTGCTCGCTTCATTCAGAGAGATGGAGGGAAGGTGGACAGCAGCACCTGGTCTGTTGGAACACGCTCACTATGGTTGTTTGTTTCTCCTTGGCAGTGGCTGTATGTGTGTTTGTGTGGATTTGGCGTTATGTTTCTCTGGTAATTTGCAGTTTGGTTCCAAGGCCATCACAGCTTGTTTGCAAATGTTCTTTACAATTCCAGAGATCACTCACCTTCACTGGTTTGTTTGCAACAAAACGTGACTCAGACATAAATCCACAGACTTCACGGCATCACGGTTTATCAGTCAGGAGAGACAACGAGAGGTCCGGTCATCAATGTGAAATTAAAACACGGGATTTGCAGCTTTAAAGCATCAGAATCATAATCCAGACTGATCGTACTGTATGAAGACAGGGATTAAAGAAATGATTGATGGATTATAAAAAGTAAAGAAAATGGGAAAAAAGACTTTTCTGACATTTTCAAATTTAATCTGCTGGGATCAGATTAAAAACTTTTCTGAAAGTGAAACCAGATGTTTTATCAGCAGCAGCGTTGACAGATGTCAAACTACAAATACATATATATGCATAAATGTCTAAACTATCAAATGATATTGGCCGAGTGTCCGCCCCCTCAGGCTCTCATCAAACCAAAGATCTCGAACCCCAGTTTTTCAAACTCCCTCCAATGAAAGATATAAAAAGTGAAAAAGGTAATTGATTTTCTAATGTGACGTCTGAATATTTCTGTTTCAAAACGTCTTCACCTTTGACAAAGTGCTTTCATAATTGTGTTGATTTTTGCGGGTGAACACACACGTCTCCATTTGCAAAATTAAATTGGTCAAAAGTAATCAAATCACGCTGCAGGTGAGTGCGAGTGCTCGTTTGCTATCGTGGCGACGGGGAGCGTTAATGTGATTGTTCTGTCAGGTGAGTTGACACATCATACACACACACACACACACACACTTATCCTCCCCCCTCCTGATCAACTAATGGGGTCATTAGCAGGAGACTAAATTCCCCAGGAAAACAAATCAGCACCGGTGAGATGTGGAAACTGGGACTGGAGCTGAGAAACATCTGCGACGGGAGGAGCCCGCTCCTGCTCTCCTGGTGACGAACCTCACACCGCGACCCTCCTTCACTTCCTGACATCAAAGTGTGGCAGCAGAGTTTGTGCCTCGCCCTCGTCTGGAATCCAGTAAAATAAGAAACTGAATAAATACCTCAGCAGCGTCTGTTCCACAAAGCCAAAGAAAATCAAAGTCAGTCAAACAGGTTCCAGAATTTAGACAACCGGTAAACACGACACGTGAACACAACTACTTTGATGCTCCACTGTGAGATTCTGGTTTGATGCCAGCAAGTATTCATTAACGGAACATGGCAGCCTATGGTAGGACGTGTCTTCAAGGTGGGTTTTGAAGAATGCACGGCAAAAAATATGCTCAAACTACCTGATGTTTGTGTTTTTAATCCGCCCAAAAATATACATGATAGAAGAGAACAGCAAAGAAGCAGGAGAACATCGCCAGGAATCTGAGGCAGCAGCCCGAAGACAAAGTTTTGATGGGTTTGATTCAAGCTAAATAACACAGAGGAACCAGGAACTCCATCAGTGCTGTTCTGTCACTCAACGGTGAATCGGCAGGTGAGATAAGGACTAGCACAGATGTAACGTTAGCCTACAGTTAGCTTCCTCCAACAAAATGCTGAAGCAGAGTGGTGCTAATGCTGCTAACTGTTAATTATGATGATGATGATGAGGGTTCACCTTCCTCTCGGCTGGTTCAGGAGTGAGTTATTTATCACCTCCTCGCTGCAGCAACATGCTAATCTGCTTTAGTGGCTGAGGAGGCGTCACCATTACCTCTCTCTGCTCCGTCTTCCCTGTTTCCTCTGATATGTTTTCCACTTTCTGTGTTTTTCTCAGAACAAATCCAAGTTCTAAACCCGTTAATGCCTCTTTCTTCTGTCTCTATTTTTACCCACAAAGACTTCGACATCTTACGGCACCTGTATGTTTCCCCCCTGCTCGGATGTTCTTTGGTCTTGCTCTGCTGCTGAATAGGCAGATTAGCGAGGCAGGGAGGCAGCGGAGAGTGCTGTTGTGCCTCTGTCTCTATTGACCCACAGTCTAAAGCCGGAGCGAGAGTGAGAATGAAATATAGTTGCTTCTTCTCCAACCCAAACATCACTGCTGCAGCGAACTGAGAGCTCAGCCTGGCAAATCCATTAAAACTGCCGAGTCCCATTTTATATGAAACAATTTAGAAATCAAACGTGCAGCTGCAGGAGGCAGCGAATAGAGACGCGGCGGCGACGGGAGGAAAATGAATTGAAACAGAGGCGGTGAAAAATACAATCACTCTCTGGCTGTCACTCTCTTTCTCCTCCTCCGTCCGTCATGTGACTTTGCTCAGCAGTCGACACCCTCCTCCTCTGTACCAGGCACTCTCTACAATTTGGCCGACGACGGCTGTCAGCCGCCACGTTGCTGCCACTCGTTTTTTTGGGGGGGTCTCCAAAAACGATACTGCACTTTGTTAAAACAGACGAGACCTTTTCTGTCTCCAGGTCAGAGCGAAGAAAAACATTCTTGCCGCTTGTTCCCAACCTGAAGTACGTAGCGTCATCTGTCCAACATCAACCTCATGTTGGAGGCATGCGCACAAGGTCCTCGACTTTGATCGACACATCAGTCGCACAAGGTATCAACGGAAACATGTTGTCAAATAAATGGAACCATCTTAAACCAGAACATCTCGATAACTCAACAGATCTGATTATTTGTTGACTGATACGACATCTACAAATAAGAGGATATAAGAGGATTGAGCAGAAGAAGAGGAACAGAGGTCTGGATAGTCACCACAGAGAATCTGTTTTCTCTCCTTTTGAAACCAACACTCGTGTTTTCTTTCTCTCTCTCCCTCGTTCTCACATACGAAGGGTCAATTGATGGTCACACGGGACCAAAACAATGAGTGGAAAGCCGCCGGAGCTAATGCCGGCTCACTCATCGAGGATTCCTCTTGAAGTGTGGGTGGGTGGAGCTGGCCCCCCCAGTGACTTGGCGTTCATACATGGTAACATCAATGGGGGGATTGGGGGGGGGCTGCTGTCTGACCCAACACACACGGTCTCTGGGGAGGAGGAGGAGGATGGGCAGATGGAGGAGAGGCGCGAGGGAGCATGGAGGGATGAAGAGTGGGCGATTTTTACTGCGTGTGCTGCTGGGAGTTTTTTGAAGTTGTGTTTACATGATGCAGGATCGAGTGTGTTTGTACGTGTGAGTCACACAGTCATCTGATCACACGCATAAACCAGCATCGAACCCCCGGCTCCCAACACGGATAACCACAGCGGTTCTATTGATTCAATGAGAAAAACAACAGAGGAGCCCGGACGTCCCCCAGAGAGCTGCCTGCCGAGAAGTGATGAGCCACTTATCAGACCTAATTTCTTGAAAATGAGTCGGCTGCCGCTCTGATGAGCTTCATGTCCGTCAGCTGGAGGAGGAAACCATCAACATCAGCTGGATCAGACTTTAAAGTCTGATCCATCAATCTGTGTTCAAACTGTTTAAATGCCCTTAAACTGATCTGATCTGCAGTCTGTTCCCACCCTGCAGCAGCAGCGCCCCTCCTGTGCTAATGAGCACAAGAATCCAGAGCTGAATGTTAAGTCTCTGTATGTTCTGGAGAAGTTCTGCTGCCCAGAGGCCGGGTCTGGACTGTTGATTAAAACTGGTCTAACTCACCTGTGTGTTTTGAGTCACGTTGGAAAATGAATGAATCGTTGGACAGTTCAGATGACGGGGTTCAACAGCATCGCAGAGACAAATCCTGCTGCACAGGTTGTAAACACGCTTAATTCTCTCTCAACACTTCTTCGTTATTGAGTCAAATCAAATATTTGCTTCTTGTAAATATTTATTACCACATGTGGAAAATAAACGTGTTTGTGACGCCCCCTCCCTCCAGGGTTCAGTCTCCACACTTTCATATAAAAGCTCCTTCAGCTCGACAATCATGCTTTTTCTTGCAAACTGCTTTATTTTCCATCTGTTGCCTCCGTCAGCTACTGTCTGTGTTGAAGCCTTTTCCTCCTGCCTGGAGGAACCGAGCCCCTCACACCTGCTCCAGTTACAAATGACCCACATGCAAGAAGAAGGGAAACAGAAAGACTGGGCGTTCTGCGTTCGTCTGAAGCGGAAGATGAGTTTGTGCTGACGGTGCAGAACGCTCCGGGCCTCGGTCAGGGGTCCGGGAGGAAGTGCTGCTGTCTTTTGACTGATTTATACGCGGGGGGTATTGTGTGTCGTCCGCCTGCAGCAGCATCATGAGCTCAGTCAATGGACGCTCAGGACGTCTCAGCGAGAGGAACAGTTGATCCAACAGTGGGAAACCAGGCGCGCCCCGACCACATCGGACTTTACCAAGTACCAACTGGTTACTGCTCATCACCGTGGAAACACGGTCATCGTGTTATTTTCCCTCTGAACCTGAAAGTCAACTGCAGATCTACTAAACATCAAGGCACGCGACGACGCCTCAGACGGTTTAACTGCCACAGCTCATTTTACAGGAGTGTTGACTCTGAGTCCATTTGTTTTGTTTTTTTTTGGAATGATACGATAATGAAGCACAGTCCTGATATTTAAACATCTTTGAGATTGCATTTTAGACTTTGAGGATCTGCAAAAACTGTCAACAAGCAAACATCAAATCGCTCGACTCCAATTATCACAAGTTTGAAACCACAAAATAAAATGAGCAGGCGCCATCTCCCATCCAAGCTTTAAATATTTATACCAATACACTAATGTATTTTCCCAGAGAGCTTTGAGGCTGTGTGTGCGTGTGTGTGTGTGTGTGTGTGTCGTACCACACTGTCCAGGCGGAGGGATTCCAGACGGGACTCTGGGCAGACACAGCAGCACCGTCAGAACACCTGCTCTGCTCCCCCAGCACGGCTCCATGGCGATGGGCTTGGGCACCGCCTGTACACACACACACACACACATGCACAGTGAACACACACTGCAGATAAAATGCGTAACAAACACACAAACATGAACTGAAGTTTCGAAATGTAGTTGAGTTTAAATAGAGAAAATGATTTGTACAGTTCCAGCTTTCAGAGCCCAGAGCTCCATGACGCCCGCTGCCTCCTCCCCCAGGAGCAGAGCTCCCGGCTGGGGAATCAGACTGACCTGCAGCCTGCGGAGCGCCACCTGCTGTGCAGCAGATGAAAACAGCTAGCAGACTCATTCGCTCTATCCAAGCACACTTGTGTTCACTCCTGCACGTTGTGATTGCACGGCCCGTTCTATCATTCGTCTCAATAAAGGTCCGTGTGCTCTGCGGCCCTTCGCTCCATTAGCGTCACATTCCGCCTCAGATGAAGTCGGCTCTGTATTCAAAGCTGTGAGCGTTAATCAAGATGGACGACGCGCCTCTGCTTCGGCTCTGTGAAAATGAAGCGTTAATATCCCGGATATGAACGCTGGCGTGCACACACATTTGTTTGGCTTCGGCCCATGTTCCATACGCTAACATGGAGGAGGAGGGGGAGGCAGCCGCTAGAGGAGGGTGAGCTTCAACATGGAGGAGGAGGAGGAGGCTGGGAGAACGCCTCCACCTGGACCAGAGCGTCAATCAGCACAGGTGAGAGCCGTTAGCCGATCACTGCGCTGCTGCTGCAAGAGCTGCAGCAGAGGACACACACACACACACACACACACAGACTGAGACAGAGAAAGACACATGCAGGCACAGACACACAGAGACTGAGACACGGGGACACTGAACGAGCCTGAGCAGCAGAGCAGGGGAGCTTCCGTTTTCACATTAGTTGATAATGTGATGTAAGGCCGATGGCTGTGTCTGTGGTGACAGTCAGTTCATGTTGTTGAGCATTTGCACGATAACTCACGAACCCTTTAACTCTCATTACGTCCCATGGACACGGTCCTGTTTGCTCAGCGTGGGACCGCTGGGACTCGTTGTAGAGAATGTTCTGGGTCTGATCATCTAATGGCCGAGATCAAGTTTCCTCACGTCTGAGAGGAGACATCGAGTTATCGATCAGATTTGCCCCCGAGGTCACCCTGCAGCCACAGAGGTCACCGAGATGGACTCTGTTTATTACTGAGGTCTGCTGGGAAGCACACACACACACAGCTTTCATTGTTGGGTCTTTTCTCATCCTTTACAGAATCTGTGAAGTCAGTTCATTACTTGTATCTTAATCCTGTAAACTAACAAACAAACAGGGGTGACTAAAATCAAAGAATCAATTCATCATAAAAAAAACTTAAATCTGGATCAAATGTGAATTGAAATCTCAAATGAAATTCAAACAGGCACTTTAGATGCTTATTTTTTTCTGTTCTCATTTGTGAAAGTAAACACCAAATTGTCCGAAAGATAAACGAAGCCAACCCAACGAGTCTTCATGTGCTGTGTTGTGAGTAAACGATGAAGCTCAGTCAGAGTGAAGTGACGACGCTAAGAGCTTTGTCTGGCTGCGTTCCCAAAGTAATCACAGTAAGTGTGTGTGTGTTTGAGAAAGAGAGAGAGAGAGACAGCAAGATCAAAGTCTCTCTCTCTTTCTCTCTCGCTCTCATTTTATTTATATATTTTAAATATCAAGTGCCACTTAAGCCCATGAAACCGTTTCTGCTGACTGGGACCAAAGTAGAAATTGGCTCCTTGGCAATACTCAGCATTTTCAGCCCCTTGTTCTCGAAAGGACGACTGGAAACGATCCAGATGGGCTGTTGTTAGTTCCCCTGCAGGCCGGCCGGCGTTATTTGTATTTCACATCTTCGATATCTGTAACGTTGAGGTCGCAGAGCCGAGGCCACGGGTCTCTGGTGGAAAGCAAATAATCCCGAGAGGGATGAAAACCAGGCTCATCATGACCCACTGCACAATTACCAGCTATTACATTGGCCTCCTTCAGTGGAGGGAGGAGTCTTTAGCTACAGTTTGATTCACACGTGAATCCACCCATTGGTTCTGGATTTAAATGTGAAATCCAGTCTGCCTCTTCCTGTCGCCCTCATGAGGAATAAGAGAGAGCTGTTGCTGACCTCCTTCAGTAACCCTCACCTCCTCACAGCTTCCTTCCTCCTCTCAGTTTCTCCTCGCGTCTCGAATAAAACAGTTGTTGCAACACTTGATCCTGTTTTGTGTCGGCCGGGTGGACAAAGTGGTGGATTGAGTGTTTCTAGGTGTCGGGGCAGAGCTGCAGCGGCATGATGGGTAAATTCCCTCAGACCACAGGAAATTGAGCCAGAAGTTTGTCTTCCTCTGAAAACTACAATTTATCCTTTCTTTCCTTTTTCCTATCTCCCCCGTCCGCGGCTCTCACAGAGTCTCCGAAATCGCACATTCCAATTTCAATCATCCAAATAACTGGTGGCGAGGAGGCGAGGCAGGAAAGCACAAACTACTGAGAACAGAACGCAACAGAGACGCAGAGTTTGTGAAGATGGAGGGTGTCACAGCTTCCTGATCCAATCAGAAACAGCTTTACTGGTGTTTATTCCAGTGTTTTATTGGTTTGAATGAGTTAATAGGGGAAATGATATGTATTGTATTGTATATATCACGTACAGCTGTTATGATTCAGTAGAAAAGAAGTTTGAGCTCTTGGACATTAAAGTGAAGTGCCTGTTCCAGGAGAGGCGAGAGTCTAACGGTGAAATCTAACAACGTGGCCGAAGGTCAGGAGACAAACAAATACATATAATTACAGAGGGAGGAATCGTCTTCATCCTCTAAACCCTCGCTCGCCTCCTCAGTTGCACTTTTCCCCACATTGTCCTTTACAATCTTTGCTGTCGGGCTCCATGACTGTCGACACACGATGCCTGAGTGGAGTCTGATTTGTTCATCTGCTGGTCAAACAGTGTCTAGACGACAAGGTTAAAACTGGGATGCAACATGGCTGCAAGGGGTTTTTTTAGAGACAACTTTAGATGGCGCTGATAAATTTCTGTGTCCGAGCTCGGTGCTGTCCTCGAAATGCTTTTATCAAGACCTCGGCAGAACATTTCCCTTCCCTCAGTTCCATCCACAGAGAAATGAAGGTGTTCTGACTCAAACAAAAACATGCAGAAATCATGAATCGTTCAGAAACCACACGCTTAATTTGGCGTGTTATTCAAACAGAATCCTGGGAGATTACAGCCTCTGGAAGTCAGATATCAGGTGCATCTTCTGAGACGAAGCTCCGTCTTATCTCCGCTCGCATCAATAAAAGCCTCGGGCTCAATCTCGGCACGCAGCAGGATCTTTGTTCTGCTCATTGTCTGCATGTTCCACTTTTAATTCTTCTGTGAGGGGTGAAGACGTGACGTGTAAACAGATATAGATCGGACTATTATTAAATCGACTTTAGCTCCAAACATCTGTAAAGTTAGAGGCAGCTAGAACTTCAAGGATAAATGGAGTTCTATTGGCTGTGAAGGCAGAAACATTAAACTTTAAGAGGCTAATGGCATGAAAGTGGTTTTATAAATGAACTTTTCTCACCTTTTTTTAATTCATGCAGAGGAAAAGTAGTCGTACCATGAGTAATGCATCAATTCCCTTTCAGAGATGACCATCACGTCGAAGTATTGAAGGGATAATGATCCAGAGGAGAGAACAACAAACCTCTGGAGGTTACTCCAGGTCCTCCTTGTGCTCTCTCTCCTGCTCCTCCTCCCTGGTGACATTTTAAGTGGCTTTAAACTGACGCAAAGGGTTCAGCGCCGGATCATGTGGCTTTGAACGGGCCATAACCCCGATTGGCCTCCCTGTCGAACACGTCTCGGGCCGGCGCACACGTGGGAACACACACATGCATAAACACGCCGTTGCTCCCTGACCCCTGAGGTGTGGAGAGTGGCCTCCCCCCCGCTGTGCCCTCCTTAACCGCTTAGGCCGCCCATGCGTGTCCGCCCCCGCAGGGCAGAAAACTGTCGTGTCCAATCCTCCCTCCATCTAAAACTCCATTTTCCCGTTTCCTCCCCTCTCTGTCCGTCTGTATCTGTTGCCGAGCTCCGCAGGGAGTCTGCCGGATTGAGAGGAAATGGTGCTGATCAGGGAGCGAGACAGATTGAGGGTATGTGTGTGTGTGTGTGTGTGTGTGGGAACATGTTTTTTATTTCTGTAGGATTCTGTGTTAATGTCGCTTTCGCACTGATGATGCTGCAACAGCCATTGGCCGCCTGCAAATCTGGAGACGACCTGCGGCCCCTAAAAACAGAACCTTCTAAAACTCTGTGATCGACTTTGTGACCTTATGTCAACTTCGAGTAAGAGCAGGGATCTCAACAAAGATAGAAATTGGGTTTTACGCCGTGTCCCCGCCCGTCCAAAAAAGACGGATCCTGAGGAGGAGTTTTCAAAACTCTACTATCAGTGTCTTATAGTGTTTTTATCTTGACAGGTTAATAAATTGTGTTAAACTGTTGTGTTAATACAGATACAACTTTCACAGTTCAAACCAAACTCATTGATAATTAATAAAAGTTCAACCAGAGAAGCTGGGGATATGAAATCCCCATAATTCAGAACCACTGAGCCACCGCCCACGACCTCTGACCTTCACAGAGAGCGCTTGTCGCTTCCTCCTCGTGGCTTTTAATAGAGAGAGCAAAAAGGAGCCGTTTACATTCAGATTCAGGTCAGAGCGAGGAGGGGAGGTGACGGAGGAGCAGCAAGTCTGAGGTGTTTCTAAGGAAAAAAGAAAATCCCTCCGAGCTTCGAGAGCGAGAGGAGATTTTCCGGCGCAAAGTGGTATCTTTATCCCTATAATCAGAGCGATCCAACGCTTCGTCCCTTCTGCTCCTCCTCCTCCTCCTCCTCCTTCTTCTTCTTCTTCTTCTCCCTCTAATCTCCATAAAAAGCTGCAGAGCCTCCTGTCTCAGAAAGTTTGTTTGCATCTAAAACAAGTAAATAAAAAGCCTCTGCAGGCCGTGCACCAAGGTTATCCACAACTACTACATTTAAAATGCATGGAGACATGGTCGCAAGGACTTATGTGAGGAGGAGGAGGAGGAGAAACAAGGGGGGGCGCAATAGAAAGGAAGATGGAATGAGGAGAGGATGCAGAGGATGAGAGCAGAAAGAGGAGAAGAGAGGAAGAACAAAGAACTAAATTAAAGTATTTACGTGTTTGTGTGCAGATACAGAGTGAAATGTTAAAGCCCCAGAAGGTTCTGCAGCCACTGTGTGTGTGTGAGACAGAGAGATGTGTAGGATTTCCATTTTAATCAGCACGTCGGTGAGTGAACAATCCTATTACTGCGAGGGGAGGACGGGAGGGCCACTTCTCAACCTCTCCCTCTCTCCATCTCTTCCCCTCTCCCTCATTTAATCCCTCCATCACATCCCTCTCTCTCCCTCCCTCCCTCCCTCTGTCTCCCCCCCCCCTTTAACTCCATGACGACAAATTAATCATCACTCTCATGCCCGGTGAAAGACAAACTTCCTCTTTTTTTAGTCTCTCCTTAATTTGAGAGGTGGAGAGTATCTGCCATTCACACACACACACACACACTCTGTCCTCTCCAACTCTTCCCCTTTCACCATTAGTCCTGGAAAGATGAATGTGTTTTCTGCTCGCTGAGGATGTGTGGCTGCATCTACACGGGAAGATACACACACAAATATGCACAGGGTTACTCACACACACAAACACACACACACACGGACCTCATAACAACGCTCCGCAGCCATCATCATTCCTGAAAATGCTTTTTCTCCTCTCTCAGATTCAGTATTGATGGATTACAGCGGCAGGGAGGTAGAGATATCGATTCGGACGAGAACAGAGAAACACACTCATTTTAAAAAGCCTGAACTGAGAGAAAACAGCCTAATGAGAAAGAATACAGGTGCCAGGGACCAGACTATCGCCTGGTTCCACGTCTCTGATTCCCTCACCTGGGAGGGTTCCCACAGCAGCTCCACAGAATAAACCTTCAGCATTCAGGAGGCGGCTGAGGCTGAAGAGAATCTTCAGTGTCTGACCCGACACAGACAGAGGAGCCGCTGCACTTTAACGTCTCAGCTATTCTGTTCATTACAGACTGAGACTCGTGTGACAAGTACAGATGAGCTCTGTCGCACCAAAGGAAAAACACAACAAACAGTTGACCTGCTGTTTTTTGGTGTTTGAGGGAAATATGAAATATTTTTCATTTTATGGCGAAATGAAAGAACCATGGTGAACTTCAGTTCAACATAAAACATTTAATGTTATTATGACTGTGACGGCTTTAGTGTGAGAAGCTGCTTCACTTTATCTGACTCAGGCTTATTCCTGAGTCTTTCACGCTTTTATTTTATTTTTTTTCAAGTAAGATGTAACAACTCTCACATCTTTCGTTTTAACCTAAATTCTCTTGAAGCATCTCAATACTGAGATGTTTTTATTTTACCTGCAGATCTCAACTTTCTTTTTTCAGTTATTAGGGGCACAGAAATCCAATGTTTCAGATCCACATGCTGTTTATATTTCATCCTTTAAAAAGTTAAAGGAACAGTGAGTCCGGCCCGACAGCGATAAAAAACCCATGTGAGCCTCTGTGATAGCGGCGCTGCTGTGGAGGGTGTCGGGTCGGGGGGAATGTTGGCTGGAAGTAAAACATGGATTTATGACTGTTGGTCAGAGATCGAGTGAAACATCTGCTCGCTCTCTGTGAAAACACTGAAACACGGCGAGGAGCTCTTTAAAGCTGAGAACAAAAAATGTGTCCCCGGCTGATAAAAGTTCTTAAAAAACAAAACCACGAAACAAAAAAAAAAAAAAAAAAAAATGTTCGCTCCTGTATTCTCTACAGCTCAGTGAGATACCGGTCAGTGCTGCTTCAAGGTCTGTTGCTCAACAACAAACAAACAAATCCTCAGCTGGTGTCAATCAGCTGGTAATGATTTTGTTGAAATTTATTTCTGTAAAATGTTGTAAGGAACAGACAGCACAAGAATGGTTTAGTAAAAGTGCACTGGTCGGAGCGGTGGCAGAGAAACGACAGTTTACAGACGTAACGTTTGCTCAGCTGACGCTGCCGCAGGTGCTTCTGCTCCTGCCGCGGAAAAACTGTGAGTGAAGCGTTCGTTTTTTTTTTTTTCTTCTTTTACAAAACGTGTGTAATGATAAAAAGAAAGAAGACTAAACACTCTGATTGTTAAAATGCAAACAGAAACACGAGGTTTGTTTTAGCCTCGTTAGCGTTGACAGAGGTGTGAGTTATTGAGTTAATAACCTGTGTGTGTGTGTGTGTGTGTGTGTCCAGTCATGAGACACACACTCAGAGCCACAGGTGAGTAAACTGAGTCAATATGTGTGTGTGTACTGTGGGTAAATCAGTGATCAGCTCTGTGTTCTCCCACCAAACATACATTACTCCCAGCTGTCATAAATTGTCTCCCTCTCCCTCTTTCCCCCCTCCATCATCCCTTCTTCCTGCGTAGAAATAAATTCTTGCAATTGAAGAATAAATGCGGCGCATTAAAACATATGATGTGATATTGAGTCATTCTCTGCTTTTAACAGCGCTATGAAAGCGGAAGGCCGCTGCTTCAACCCTCAGCTCAGTGGCCGTGGCCTCCCGCGGGCGGAGGCGTGCAGATGCTAGTTGCCGTGGGCTCATCATCTTTATGACATAACGGCAGCGCTTTATGGCGGCCGGTGGAATCATCGATTCATGCTGATGTTCTGTAATGCAGCCATGACACAGTGTAAAGCTGGGATCAGGGTTGGAGGAGGAGGAGGCCTTAGGGGGCCGCCATTTGTTGCCATGACCCGTGTCTCAAGATTCAAAGATATCGTTTTTATATTTCACGTGTATGTTTGGGTTATTTTTTGTAAAACGTGGAAGTGACAACAAAAATAAACAGTTGAACTAAAAACCTAGAGCTGGTTGGACCTCCATGACATCTGAGCTTCGTGTTTATTCGAGAGAAAGTAAAGATGCTTCAACTGTTTTTTTTAAATTAATTTTTCAAAATTTAATTTAATTATTCTTTTTGTAAAATGCGGAAAAACTAGAAAAGGTCGAACGAAAGGAAAACATGAAGAGGATTTTGTTATTAATTAAACAATTAAAATAAAACACAACAACTTAACATAACTGAATTTTAAAGCACAATGAAAGCATCCATTAATCCTCATCATCAGCGCGGGCACATCAGGCGCTGCTTCCTGTCTCGACGCGCCACGCACACCGGGCCGATGACGACTCTTTTAATTTCTCCTCTCGCTGCTGCTCGCCGTCAGCGGGACGACATTAAATAGCGGGACAGAGCGGAAATGTTCCCTCTCCCTCATTCATTACACAATTATGCAAAGCTGCACGCTCCACCATGAACCAGATGTTGTGTAATTAACCTCAGTGCGAAGTTATCGTTCTGGCCCATTGTCTCTCACCTTCAAGAATGAAATGGAAACCAGGCTGAGACGCAGATAAGGCGGCGGAACCCCCCCGGGGGGTTTCAACAGGCAGGTGAGCCGAACTGAGCCGAGCCGAGTCCAACCTGCTCAACGTGGAGCTGGAAGTAATTAAGCATCATGTGCTTTTACTCCACTGTCTCCATCAGAGAGGACAGGGATCCTCACGCGGACGGGGGGATGTGAGGGAGGGCGAGTGGATGTGTTGATGAGGTTCTAACACAGTACTGAAAGAACAATCCTCTCAGGAGGAGGAGCCGCATGTACACGTAGAAGACGAAGAGGACACAGGACAAACACCAACATGTCTGGATGGATTTCAGACTAATCCCAAAGCAACATCAATCACGCTCATGAACTCAGCCATGTCTGCGGGGGCCACACTCCAGCAGCCGCACTGCCGCTGGAGGGCCCTTCGGACCCTTCAGGGCCCGAGGGCGGAGGTGAGGAACCAGCGAGGCTGTGAAAGTGAAGTGAGAAGGGGGCCATTGAAACCAGATGTGCTCTCCACTCCCTGATTTCACCTCTGCAGGAGCCAGCTCGTCCCACAGAGGAAACATGGATCCTGTTGTGTGGAGCTATTTTGTCTGCAGCTACTCGTCATGTTTCCTGCTGTAATCTGACACCATTTCGGTGACTGAGCCGTGCTTTTCTTTTGTGGACTTCCTGATTTCTAAATTAGTTGTCAGCAGCAGGGGCTCACATGCACAACAGCCGAGGCTGCGAGGTCTGACCGTCTGCGTGGAGGGTGATAACTTTATGGACGGCACCATGGGCCTTCGTATGGCAACAACAGAGCAGGTCACCATGATGAGTGTGCACGGTAATGGAAATGAACCCACTGCCCTCACTGACCATGTTGCACATATTTTTGTCCTGTGATTGTCCCTGTCCATCTGTGTGTGTTCGTGTGATGTCACCGACCTGCAGCAGCTCCTCCTGCTCGCCGCCCACCTCCAGCACCACGGCGACCGAGGCGAAGGGCCGGCTCGCCATCTGCTGACGCTCTCTCATCAGCTGCTGCAGAGGGAGACAAAGGAGACAGAGGACTTTAAAGCCAACACGTCATTTCATGGACACAGAGACTGCGGACAATAGTGGAATGAGGTCTGAGGAGGAGATCTGTGAGAGCTTAAAGCCTTGCTCGAGGACATCTCCATCCATTGTTTGTGAGGCTTTTTGAACTGAGATGAAGTGAGAGTGTGGAGAAGATGGCAGGAGAACACGGGGCGAAAAGAAAATGGAAAAAAAAAACAAGAGGTTGGGAGGAAAATAATAGAGGAAATGGAGGTCAGGACAGTAGGATGGGAGGAGGCGCAGGGGAGAAGATGGGAGTGCAGATCAAAGTGAAAGAGGAGGAGGCAGGTGGTGGAGGGACGGGGGGGGAGGAGGAGGAAGGCGGGCAAACTTCATTAACGTCAAAAAGTCAGATGAACAAAGGCGGACGTGAGGCCTCAATCAGCATGAGGTCCAAACACAAACAGGGCATGAGGAAAAAAACATATCTGGAACAGGCAAACAGCAAAACAAAGGTAAACACGGCGTCGGCCTGAGCAGCCGGTGGATCTGTACCGCAACACGAAAACATCCTCCCTCCAAAACCCAGAGTTTCCATTTTATTTCCACTTCAGCGCAGACGCCTTAATGAGCTTTGTTTCTACATTTAGCTCCGAGGTGGCCACCTGCTTCAAACTCACTGGGCCCGCTAACGTGCCAAAGCTCTAATCATCAGGATGTCGCTTGTTGTTTCGGGTTGAGCGTCTGTCTGATGAAACCGCTCTCGCTTGCTCTGTCTCACACATACACACACACACACACACACACGTTTTTGAGAGCAGAGGGAGAAATCCGGCTCCAGACTGTGACCCTCCAACAGCGCAGATGAACTTTGGTTTGTTTACAGCGTGATCCGACCTCTGACGCAACAGAATCCAGTCGTTAGAAAAACTGGCACAGACAGGAGGCGCGAGGAGGTGAAAGGAACAATAACTTAATACAAACTTGTGTTGGAGACGCAACGGGATGCTTCTGTGAAATTATCCACTAAAAAAAAGACAATAGAGATCAATGGTGGCAATGCAACTATAGAGGAGAACAGAAGAAACTAAAGAAGAACTACAGAAGAAAATAAAATGAAGTAGGTGGTTGGTAGTTAGGCAATGCAACTATAGACAAAATGCCGGCTGCCATTCAAACCAACAACAGCAGAGATCATTTCAAATTGTGATGACAAAAAACAAGAAGCATGAGCAGGATGAGAGAGTTCAGAAAAACTTCTATAATAATGACTTTGTCTGTCAAAAAGCATCAGCAATACAAATATATCCCACCAGGTGCAGGATATGACATTAGAATAACAGACGCTGGAGTGATAGTTGGAGTGATACCAGCAGAAGGCGGACGTCTCTCCTCCACGTCTGCACGCTGCGTTGCCTCTAACCGGAGCCTGCGCCTCCTGTAGCCGAGCGACTGCAGTGGGAAAAAGACAGCTCTGACATTAGCTGGCTGTCAGGTGTTGCGCTCGTGTGCCGCCGGCTGCTCGCCTGCCACTGTCAGGCTCTTTAAGCATGAATGGATTCTACACCTGTAGCTACAGCCGCGCAACTGCTCCACCAGCACGCCGGCGCGCGGGCATAATGTGACGTCTTCTCTTGTTAGCTGTCACTGCGCTATGCTAACGCGCGCCCCGACGACAGCCCGCGCTCGCTAGCGTCGCCGTCGGCCAACTGCCGGTGTCAGACTGCGTTCGCGGGAGCTCAGGTGAGGAGGTGTGGGAGGACGGGGAGGAGGTTTTGTCTTCCGTCAGCTTCGCGAGCGCTTTGTAAACATTTAACGCGCGTGACATTTTTCATACATCAGTGTGTAATTGAATCCATCAGTTTCACATTGTCAGGTCATTTTCAATTTCAAGCTCCTGCACAAACTGTTTTGCTTAAAACTCACAAGTTAACAAAGACTTTGAAACCCAGTAAACATCTCAACAATTATTTTCTGTCCTTGGTTTCTTTGATTTTCATTTACCCTGTGAAGTGGCCTTGGGTTCCTTAAACAGCACAGCTAACACCACGTTGTTATTTTTTATCAAAATCCCTCTCATCAGCTCTGTAATTTGTTTTGTTTCAGCCTCAGATACTCTTTTTAAATATGTATATTTTATTTTATATTTGATGTATTAGGGTGCTTCACTCCTGCACTAACTTTGTCCACAGGTGGCTGTTGTGTAACTGACGGTGTGTTTTCACATCGGGTCATGTGTCCAGGTGCATCCATGTGTGAGTTTGAGTCACATGGGCTGTTTACTCATCTCTCTCCTCCCTGAAGCTGCTGCTCTGTTAATGAGATGAGACAAAGTGGTGAAGGTGAGCCGGGTCACGGTGTTGTGTGTCTGTCTGTGCGTGTTGTTACCTGATAAATCAGTCTGGTGTTCAGACATTAAGACGTATTATTCAGTCGCAGAACTTTTAAGAGTCAAGTCACTTTGCAAACGTCCCAGCGTGTGTCAGGATATTCCTCTTCACCCCTCGCAAGATGGAAAAAAAAAAAAAAAGCACTTTGCTTTTGGGTAACAATAAACCACTCGTATTTGTTGCCTGATGCATGTGTTGTGAGTTTAATGCCCCCTTTGACAAGTCCTTCAGTGGGCAACAAGGACGAGGCAGCGGCCATCTTCTGTCTGCCCGTCAGCCTGTAAATCAGCCATAAAACGGCTAATTAACTCCGCTGTGCTGTGAACAAGCAGAGCCGCAGACAGAGTCCAGACAGAGTGACGTGCGTGTCTGTGTCTGAAGTACAAAGAGTCAAGGGTTCCAGACAGACGCCTGAATTTCAAAATAAATAGCAGGAAGTTAAAATTCCCATTGAGCCTTTGTCCGTTCCTCCGCTCTTTACCGAACGTCGCCGTGTAATCATCCCCGGAGGGAGGCAGGGCGTCCACGCAGCCATTCATTCGTCCGTCTCTCAGCTGGACAGAGCGACGGATAAACAGCCAGGACAGAAATGAGCGAGCTGCAACAATGGAACCAATCACATGGTGAATTTCACAGAACGCAGCCGGAACCACAGCGGCACCTGCACGATTCAAATTGCAGCTCCTGTTAGACGGACTGGAAATATCTGTAATGCGCTGTTTGCTGGTTTTTTTCGGTTTGCCCCCCCGTGCAAATGACTGGTTTCACAACACCACGAGTGGCTCGCTGAATCTACGGCCGCAATTAAACTCCGCAGCTTGCCCGCGAGGGCGAAGGCATAGTAGACCGATGTAAACCTGAGTGTGTTGCTTTGTGTGGTGGGGAGCTCTGGAGGGAATTCAGGCAGACAACCCTATTTGAGGTCCTAAGCATGAACATTTTTCTAAATATATCCAACTGGGATTGGACGAGCGATTTGACGCTGAAATGGAGCAGTCTGCAGATTTCCATTTTTTACTCATGCTGTTGCTGCACTTAGGGGACGTGTCGGGCGAGTCACTGTGCATGATGACACAGACAAAGTTTGGTCTGGACGAGTGTTTCAGGAGCTTCCCTGTTTCCTGTTCTGAGCTTTGTGGAATTCCTGTCGAGCTCCCTTTAATGGTGCGAGTGCGAAGCATGACACGTTAACATGTTGATTTGACCATGTTGTGTTGACACAGAGCCTTAAATAAAGAAACCACGACACCGCTAAACAATGCATCTCAAATCGCTGCCTCTCCTTTGCTGGCCCTCAGAGACATAATGCAGCATCAGCACCCCCGCTCCGCCAGTCCATCTGTAACTTAACTAGAGACTTTAATCAATGCCACAGGAGGCTGCAGGATTAGGCCTGATTCATGATTTAATCAGAGATCTGAGAGGGATGGCCGTTTCTGGACAGAGTTTATATAACTCCTCCTGACTGAAATCCGCACTTTCACAACGTGGAGCCGCATTCTTCGCAGGAAGTGGCCGTCGGTGTTTGAATGTGTCGTAGGAAGAGCGCGGAGAAGTTACGACATCTCAGTGACGGCCCTTGTTGGGACTGATGGATGCTGTGTGTGGCTGTTGGATCTAATGACACATTAATAATGGCCTCTGCACTGAAAGTAAAAGAAGAAATGTGAGAGTAGAATTCATGGATCAGCACCAATAGTAAATGTAAAATCTGATCAAGCGTGATGTGACTGGTGAGTCTTTCACAATTTATTACGTTTCCTGTTCAGCATCATAAATCTTCATATGAAGACCTTGTTTGGTCAGAATCTTCAGACTTTCCAACGTCATCTGAGTGTCAGGCCAACGTCTGCTTTAAGAATCTTCTTCTGGCCAAACTAACACATCCGTCGATATCAGGATTGAATGCACACCCTGTAAACACGTCAGCCATGTTTCAGCCCGAGTGAACCGAGTCTATTTTCTTCCAGAATATGCTCATCACAACATTAATTGTAAATTAAGTCAAAGCTCTGAAGAGCGACATCCATTCTGATCCTAAATGGGACGAATATGGACTTTAATGTTTGCACCTGCAGTTATTTGACTGCCAGTGAATTGCTTTTTCCAGGAAATCTCAACAACGAGTTTCCCTAGACAATCCCTGGGACCCTGGTGCACAGATTCCTCTGCTTGGGGCTGTGACTTTCCCCAAAACCTCTAAAACACAGTTAATCACAGTTTATTCAGACTCACAGACACACAGAGACACAAGGAGGGAAAAGACATCTACACAAACAAACAAACAAACAAACAAACACAGATCCATATAGCCATGACTGACGCTGATAATAATTCAATTAATACCACATTATTTTGAAGCAGACAGATAGGATTCACAGCTTTCATTCTCAGCATAAAATATGATATGCACTAATAAATGAAGAGTGAATGTTTTCAAGCAGAGCGTCTGCAGGGACGTCGCTGATCTGATTACTGGACACAATGCAGCTGCTTCACAAAAGGCCTCTCACATGGGTGCACTTGTGGATTTACATCATAAAAATACCTGGAAAAAATGCCAAATGTGTCTGAGTGCAGGGAACAGGTGTGAGCAGAGAGGTTCAACACACACACACACACACACACACATTCCTCTGCCATTGGAGTCGTGTGCCAGAAGGGCCACAATCGAGAGGCGATAACAAATCTCATCTCCGGTGTGTTTGCCAAGTTTCCAGACGGCATTTGTCCCCCGGCTGAATGAGAGAGAGGGATCTGAGCTGAGTAAACAAGAGCACAGATATCTTCCACTGATGGAGGCCCACACCCCCAATCAGCTCCCACCAGGCAGTTACAGAGAGTGGACGGAGCGCCTGACAATTCAACTCAGCGGGTGAAGCCATCCTCTGGCCTCCTGCACCTCTCTGCTGTCTGTCCACACGTGTGCACTGTGCAGTGCACGTTAGCATTACCCAGTAGCCTCAGCGATAGAACCACACTGCGGGAAGAGTTTCAGTCCACACCGACTCTGCTGTGGAAAAGTTGGTCAAATTTCCGCAGAACCAAACTCTAAGCCTCCAGCTTTGAAGACACAAATTTAAAATTGTTGTTTTGTTTCAGAGCCAAGTATTTATTTAATAAGCATCACACCAATGTGAGCGTGTTTTGGAAAGATTACGCTTCCTGTGGTGAAGCCTGCAGGGGCACCGATGCTTCCCTCGGGCCGCCATTTGTTTTCCACTATTTTCTCTGCACAGCAAGAAAATCCCGTCACATTCTCCTGGAACTTGAGTTGTGTGAGGCAGAGATCAATAGGTCTGGGGAATGCTGTCAACGATTTGCTCAATAACACTCTAAAACCAAACCCTCATGACTTGTGGATGTACAACTCAAGACGGACGTGGAGGAAACCTGAAGGAACAGAACTTAAGAGCGAGGCGGCTTCTCCCCCTCCTCCTGTTGGACAGGAATGAAACGAATCCTGAGTCTGTCTCACGTGTCTCACCTGCTAACATGGAGCAGACAGGGTTTATAACCTCTGACCACCCAGCCACCAGGAGACAATGGCTTTTATTGACATTTGGACACCGCAGCCTGTTTTGAAATAACTAATTAAAACCAAATGATTATAATAGTAATGTATTTAAAAGGAACCCTGACTTTCCAGGTTCCAATAACATGGAGGAGGCGGATTTTATGGCCTGAATCCTGACCACCGCACTGACATTAATCAGCATGGAGGTGAGACGCCTGTGATTTGCAGCAAATTGTTTAAAACTGTGAAAAGCACCGGGGCCTCGGAGGTGGTAAGTGATTGGAGAGGTGCTTACGTGAGAACAGGACTGTCAAGGTTAGGAGGAGGGTGATGTTCCTGAGGGTAAATGGAGGGAGACACTCCAAATGTCGAGGTGCATCTTAAACATCAGTCCGCTCTGGAAGCTGCAGAGAAACCTGGCTCTAAAAACATGAAGTACAGCTAAAGCTTGAGTGAGCGAGGCGATCTGTGCACAGAGGAACATCGCTGGCACATCCTGGCACGGTGCTGGAATAAATCCCCATTGATTTGGAGAGCTAATTAGAGAAGGCCGGTGAGACAACGAGAGACAGGGAAGCTTATAGATTGTGGGGCTTGTAGCAGTTACTCCGAACAAGGAAGACACACACTTGTATTATGACTGATTCGTAGCTAACTGCCTGGCAATTACTGCAGACACTTTGACTGCGGAGGGAACAGACAGCGCGCAGAGACAGAAGTGTTCCACATCAAATAGAACCAAAAATAGGCCAAATCATTTGGGTTTGCGAGAGACAAAACTGTGAGACGCGTACACATGTATATTTTGATAGCCTGAACACTTTCAGAGCGGATCCCCGACATCTGAGGCGGACAGTTTTCTTTCTACTCGTGCCAGAAAATGGCTTTTCTACCCCTGGATCACAAGATTGTAACACAACAATTTTAGAAACACAGACGGCATGGTGCTGTCCTCTTATGTGTGACGGTGCAGTGAAATCCCAGCCGCCTCTCAGTGCATACACACCGGAGAATCTGATTTACCTTTAAGAGCTGGTAGAGCTGCAGTCACTTGGTCTAAACCCGGCGGTGTGAGGACGGATCACTGAGAACTTTATTAAGACAAATCTGTTCAGCTAATCACTGACGCGATTTCTGTTCCATCACAACATGTAAAAACTAGAGAGACGGGAACTAGCTAACACACGTGGGCATACATTAAAACTGAAAAAAATAATAAGAATTCTGTTTCTTTTAAAATGGAGAAGCGTCACTGAGGAAATGTCACTCTCTCTCTTTCCAGTCCTTCGTTTCTCAAGTGACACAGTGTTAAACAGTGTCATGACCCGCTGCACTAAATTACCACCAGCTAGACAGAGAACGAGAGACACAGAGACAGAGAGGGAGAGAGAGAGAGAAAGCGAGCGCTGGAGGGAAAAGAAAAGTGGGCTGTTTCAAGGGGTCTTTCATTATATCACATTAGCACCTCATCATTGGTCTGTTCAGACAGGCCCCATCCATTCCCATTCTCCACAGGCCAACACACACACACACACACACACAGCACGTCTCTCCATCCCATTTCCTTGTGGCTGATATAAGTCCAGCAGCTGGAGTTAATCTGTTGTACCTGGCACCAACTCTCCACTGACACTCACAGGATCACACAAGTCTGCAGCTCTGTGTGTGTGTGTGTGTGTTTAACACATATTGTCTTCACTCGGTTCCCAAGGAACCAGCCAGTGCAGCTCCCTCACTGTGAGTTCAGGGTTTTGCAGATCTGAGACCAGTCATCCCCTCAGATTAACAACAGGCCGTTACAGACGAGAGGCATCAAGACGAAGCGTCACCAACACGGCTGTTCGTACCTCACTTAATGTGACAAAGCAATTAAAGCTGTGGCGTCTCCACTGTTCGTGTTTTTCGCTGCAGGAAGATTCAACTGCAGCTCAGTGAACACAGCTCTATCATCATGTCTGCCTGGTGACAGATGTTTTTTTATTGCCTTGAAAAATGTACAAAGCCAAAAAACTCCTTGACTTCTTTGACCACACACACACACACACACACAGTCCTTTGGTTTCCTTGGGAACAGTGTTTATCCTGTCCATTTAGTGCATTTAGCTGTGTGTCCCATTAGCATCAACCTCCCATCTGTCTACCAAACCTCTGGAGGGGCTCCAGTGGGTGTGTGTGTGTGTATGTAGCTTTCCGATCACCCCCTCCCCTCCATAAACTAATCAAATATCAAATTAACGCTCATCAATTCCCAACTGCACCAGTGCCGCCGCTCATAATCATCCTCCCTGACCTCTCTGGTTGGCTGGCTGGCAGACGGCCCACCCGCAAATTACACCACCCGTCTGACGGGCCAGCGCAAAGCCACTTCCTGCGCCCTGTCCAATTAGATTGCGTCGAGGCGGCGACCTCAGCCGGGATAGGTCGCCCCGGGTCGTTGACCCCGGGGTGAAGGAGAGCGGCAGCGATTGGCCGTCGCTGAGCTGACAGCCACACAGATGAACCTTTTCTTAATGAGATCGTTACATCTTCATCATGTAGTAATGCAGGCGGATGTTTCATCATTCCCAGACTAATTCACTGTCAAAGGTAATTTTATCCATTTTGAAACAACTTTACGGCTCTGACAGGGAGCGGGTTGTTTGTGGGGGGGGTGAGCACTGGGGGGCGCGGGGGGGGGGGGGGGGGGGGGGGGGGGGGGGGGGGGGGGGGGTGAAGGACAAGGGCATAATGTGGGAACTAATGGTAAATAAAATGAGATGGGATGGAGATGTGGTAAACATGAGGTGCAATGAATGCATATTTCTTCTGTTGAACATTTTCAATTTCAGAAGTGGTGAGCAGCTCAGGTCTGTTTTTATTTGGCCGTTAAATTCTCCTTGACCCTTTTGTTGTCGACTCTTTTCAGCTTCAGATGGAAACTTTAATGACACCGTGAGAAGCATGGGAAAATGCACGCTCACATTTTCTGGAGCGAACACTCTACGTTATCCAATAGTATTTATCTGACGGATAATGAATCATACTTAACTGTTTTATATGCTCCTGATCACAACCCTCCACACGTGCGTGAGGGCTGTGTGGGTCCTCAGTCACGTGTCCTGAAGTTTTGGTATTTGTTCAGTTTCATTCTTTCATAGAAAAGCAAAGTGTCATCCACCTCATGAATATGTAACAGTGACAATTTGCGATACATTACTTTACTCTGCTTTTTTTATCTTGTGCCTGTTGTACTCGAAGTTTCTGTCTTAAAAATAAACCCGTCAAACCTCCCTGCACATGTCTCTTGCTCTCTCTTTGCTTTTATCCTTCCCTCACACTCTCTCAGTGCCAGTTGAACCTGGGTGCAAACCTGCCGAGCCCAGCACTCCTCAAACACAACAGGGGCCCATCTCATTAACAACGGCCTCAGCTTGCCAATATATACACAACTCATCAAACGAGCGTGCGTGTAAACTAACACTGCGTTTGTGTGCGATTGAGGAGTCAGCAACTTTACCTCTGCTTCACCTGGCCCTCATCTCAACATCTTTTTAACAAGGGGCCGGTCAATCAATGTCTGATCGATAACTATCTGGAGCCCGCCAACATAAAGGCGTGTGTGTGTGTGTGTGTGCTTGTGTGAGGCTGAGTAATTTAGACATCTAGGTGCAGGGGCAGATCATGTCAGGCCCTCGTTGCAAAGCAGCGTGCCAGCTGTAATGAAAAAACCAGGGGCGCCTGCAGACTGAGGTATCACCCGTCCAAGAGGGAGAGCTGGAAGTGAAGGATAAGTCAATAAAGTTGGGATAAACAAATATTCTGAGAGAGTGAAAGAGAGAGGAACAGAGACAGGGTGAGGCAAGGAGTGAGGGAGGAGAGAGGAATCCAGGAGCGGAGTGAGAGAAGCCAATGGTTTTGCCAATAAACAAGCCAGCACAGCACTATTGCAGATTGCCATATAGAGCTTAAGTGTACAGGAAAGAGGCATTAGAGAGTCGGCCCCCCAGACCAGAGCAGCAAGAGCTGATCATGCATCTGTGTAGGTGTGTGTCTGTGTGTGTGTGTGCGTCCACATCCAATGCAAAGCAAATGCCTGTAGATTAAAGTATAAATATTAATACATCTCCTCCGCTCAGGACTGACATGTGTTGATGAGAAACCTGCTGGTGACGAGTGTGTGTCTAGTGGGGACACCTTGTCACAGTTGTGTTATGTTTTCTATATTAGTTTAGTTAGGTCATGCCATGTTTTTATTTGGTCTTAGTCATGTCTAATGTTTTATTTTGTAGTATTTGTCATGTTTATTTTTTACATTGTAGACTTCCTGTCCCTGTTAAATTATATCATGTTTTATTTTGAAGTGTCTGCTCCTTAGTGTGTTGTTTTCCATTGACTTCCTGTCCTCGTCAAGTCCACCTGTTCCTCGTTGGTCGAGACCAGGTCTGTTTTGTGCTTCATTTGTTCTTGGTCAGTGTGTTGTTTGTTCACAGTGGCTCACAGTGGCTCCACGATGTCCATGTGCTGCAGTGTTTTTGTTTTGTACTTTTTCCGTATTTTTTGTTCAGCCTGTAGCATTATAATTAAAATACTCTTTTTGTTACATCTCAGTTCTGCATTGTGGTCCTCGTTTTTCCCTCCCCTGCACAACCCTGTGACACACCCTGGTGTTTGTTCCTGTGTATCTCCACCAAACATGCTAATGTGTGAAGTACATGAGAATATGATCCAAGCCCAACCTGCACAAAAAATCCTGAAGAAAAAAAATCTTAATTTTAAATCTTAGGAAAAAAAAAAAAAAACACACACACACACACACATTACCAGATCTCTCTTTGTCTAATGAGGCTTTTATAGCTCCATGTTTTGGGGAAATGTACTAGTAATATTTTACTACACTGTGGCTTCAGCTGATTGTTTCTTTAATTCACTCACATATTGAACAGTTTTGTGATGAAGACATCATCATGATCATTATTGTTTCCATCACAGGTCTGTTTTTTATGTCAGATGACAGAATGATTTATGAGACGCCTCATCCATGATCACCGTATATTAAAGGCTGATGATGAAAGCATGTGAATGAATGTCCTCATGTATTCCCTGTGTGTGTGTGTGTCCATTGTTGTAATTTGTTGCCCTGCAGGTTTGAGTAGCGGCTCATTATCTGAGCTGATTCTTATCTTTCGTCCCTCTGGGCCGTTACAATCACAAAATTATCGATTCGCTCCGCTTCCTGAAACAATGGATGGTGAATAAAACCGTGATTGAATAGATTTCCAATCTGCCTGGTTTGGCTGCTCATAAAACTTGGTTAATGCTGGTGTCAGACCGCTGGGGTTTGTTCACTTCCTCTGCTGTACTTTTCAAAATCTCTTCATCTCTACCCTGAAGATACACTGCAGCCCCCTGATCGGGTGCGGGATAGAGACACAGAATTATTCCCGGGGTTTTATATTTGATTCACAGTCGTCACTGAGGCGGTTTTCATCAGCATTTGTTTAATCGTTAGTCTGAAAATAAAACCACAAAGAAGAATAACATAACAGTTCATGTCTGCAGAATCATTTCAGTCTGCGGGAGGTGAACTTATGAGGTCTGTCCATGTGTGTGGATGGTGAAAAACTTTATGGACATCACAGAACCTTCAGAGATGTGCTGCAGACAAAGACACCACAACAAACTCAGCTGAGACGCCTTTCCACTGCGTGTGAGGTCAGACTGATAAAATGCACCTCCTCCACATCACACAGAGTTCAAACCGTGGGGGAAAAGTCTGTGCTCCTTTTGAAAATGGAAAAAGAAAAAGAGGAGTGAGAGGAGGAGAGCGGCACCAGAGGAGAAGTTCTATATTTACTGGGGGAACAAACGGGGTGAGGAGAGGTGTTTGATGGGGCGAGAGCAGGAGGAGAGGAGGAGTAGGAGGAGGGGGAGCACAGGAGGCAGCGATGGAGATGGAGATACAGACGCCGCCTGAACCCGTAGATAAACTGAGATATGAGCCACAAAGTGCTGCGTGAAGACAAAAGGCTGCAAAGGTGGAGAAGGAGAAGAAGGAGTAAAGAGGGAGAGAGGGAGGAGGGAGGGATTTGAAGTTAAACGATTCCTCAGACGTTTTGGTCGTTTCCTCAGATAAAAGTTTATGAAGTTTAATAATCACAGAGGTTTCTCCTCTAGCCTGTGTTATATATATATATATATATATATATATATTCTGCAGGTACTTTGTTTCGAGATTTGTTCCAGCTTTTTCTTCCAACCCATTATTAACCTCAGCTCTAATGCATCTCACTCTGGTCTGACGTTAGCTGAATCTAACCCACTGTTGTAGCTCTTTCACAGACTGAATATAAAAGTAATGATAATATTAAAAATAACCTAGTTTCTTCCATCATATTCAGATCAAACCTTTACGGTTTGACACATCAAAGTTTTCTTTTCATCAGGAAATGAAAGAGAGACCTAACACTTCCTTTTTTTTTTAAATTAATTCCAGTGATTGTGTCTCTTGATTTCGTCATTAAAATAAACAGCTGCAGCTCTGTGTTCACCAGTGAAACTTTGTTTTTTTTTTCTGATCAAACTCTTAAAATGATTCCTGACAGGTCTCCCGTGGATAGTGACCGTCCTCTCCGTGCACGAGAAATGTTTTCTGCAGGAGTCAAAGTCAGGAGCGTGGACGAGCTGACAAAACAACGGTCATTTGTTCTTTCACCCCAGCTCCTAACTTTGTGTTGTGTCTCATTTCACTGTGCAGCGCTTTGCTCAACTGTGCTTGTTGTGACGCTAAATAATTGAACTTGACTGGATTTGAATTCACCAATTCTTGATTCAAACTTTAATGAGGACCAAATTATACACACTCATAAATATCAGTGCGCTGATGGTTCTCCAAACCAACTAACCAGAACGTGCTCGGCCGAGGTTATTAGCTCACTGACCAAAGCCTAACACCCTCCTGTCTTCTGTCTAATTGTCTCTGTCTGTATCCATTGGGCCGAATCTATTCTGTGAGTGGAGGAGACAGCTCTTATTTTCTTATTTCCACATTCACACCTGCAATTCTTTGAAAAAAAAATGGACCCCAGAAGAGTCGCAATCGTTCCTCATGATTGAAGAAATGAACACAGGAAGAGCGAGGGATCTGAGCGATTGGGTAATTGACCGATGAGGAGCAGTTGTCCTTACGCCTGATTGGGCAATTTACTCAGGAAGAGGATTTGCTCTTGCTTTCGATCGGCCCCCGGAGGAGTGGCTCCTCTTGAGAGAGCCGCTGAGTGTCTCCTCCAGCAGGCGGGAGCAGATGTGGGCTCTCCACCCGGCAGCAATCACCTCACTCGTCCTCACTTTTTCCAACTCCACATGTAAATAAAGCTGACTGGTATATCTGCGACTCAGGGGAAAGGTTATTGGTATTTGAGAATAATTTCTCTTCTGTGGATGAACTCCTACTTTCTTCCCTGCTCCCTCGGCCAGTCCAACCTCTGGTGAAGCGTTTAACCCACCGCACCTTCCCACCCGAGGCACAATGAGGACGAAGCCTCGTTTAACGACCTCCCATCCTGACTGGAAGAGATACGGGCCGGTCACTCCCCTCACCGCGCGCCTCCACCGCTGTTTACAGCCCGTCTGACCGCCGGTGATGGGAAGGGCTCGGCCTGTGCCAAGTGTCCGTCACAGCTCACCACCTGCCGCGGCCCGTTACAAGACAGATAATGAGGCGTGGGTCGCAAACCACGCCTGGCCGCGCCTAGTGAGATGTTCCACGAAGAGGAGGGGGGCACACAGTCATATATCCCTCGTCCACACCGGAGCCACACACTCACGCGCTCCAGCGCTCGCATTCAAAAGCTGCTTTAGCCGACGACGGAGCTTGACGGACCGGTGACCGTGGAGGAGCTCAGAGGAGATGTGATGGGAGGTCAGAGGGATTAACGGTACGGCTCCGGGTGGTCGGCTGAGCTGGTGTTATATCGCTGCTTCTAATTCTTAATCTTTCTTCAACTTTTACATATTGAACAGGTTGGTGCCTCAAACAGGAACCGGTCATTAACATCCATCAGTAAATATTTGATATCAGAACCAGATTATTGTTTTACTGCCAAGCAGGTTTACATAAACAAGTCATTTGCTGCCATGAGAATTAATATATCAAAACAGGAAATATGTGTGCAGTCAGTCCGTCCACAGGACGTTCAAGTGTCGGTGTGTGTCTGTGGCAGAGGGTCAGAAGTTAACGTCACCTCTTCTCTCTAGTAATCTGACTTTAATTGCGTTGCTCTTGTGTTGATCTGCTGTGAAGTTAAGTTGAGGGTAAAGAGGATGGATGAGTCTGGGTGGGCGTTAACTAGGAGGCTCCTTCCTGCTTTTTGTGATTTTAATGGTGGTGTTTTTACTGAGGCTGCGTGACTGTGTGAGTGTTTGACCTCTGTGTATCACCTTTGTGTTTTTAACAGGCTCCAGGTCCTGATCCGAGGACGTCAGAGGAAATGAACTGATGAATGAACCGTTTCAGATGAATGACACATTTAAAAGAACTAAATTACATTTCACATTTGAAAAGTACACGTTTCTCGTGAGACGTTCTGCCGTGGACGCCGCCGAACTTTGTTATCCTCCTTCACACCGAGGAGGTGTTTCTTTGTAAGAGTCCGTGTCAAACTTCTCAAACCTGGAGATGTAATTCTGTTATCGCAGTCTTCACATCCATTCCATAATAATGACAACAATGTCAAAGTTACTTTGAATAATCTGTTGGATATTAAATTTCATCATTTCTCCATGGCAGCTGGGATGTGGAAAGCCCTGATGGCTAAAATGATAATAAGCGAGTTAATAAAGGGAGAGGAGGAGTATTTAGGCTGTCATGGCTGGCTTCTCAGCTGCAGGGGCTCTGTTGTTTGTTTTGAAGCACTAATAATGGCTGCGCAGACTTATAATTATGAACTTAGTGAGGTGAGGAAATTACTACAGATGAATAGACAGCGGGGGAGCAGATTGTTGGAAGGCACATATTGGAGTCTGCTCCTCACTCCCGTCCAGTGACGGGAGGTGGAAATGAATGAGCTTCCTTCCAAAGACAAGATATTCATCACTCGAAGAGAAATTAAAACCTCTCACCGAATATCTGTTCATTCCGAGGAGAAACACGCGAGAAGGAATAATCTTGTCTTCGTGGCATCGACTCGCAATTTTCTTGGTTTCTCATCCTGCTGGAGGCCAGAGGATCGTGATGGAGCGCGATGTCGTCAAATGATCTGGAAACTAATATTTATGTTCACAGCAGGCGTTTAAACAGTGTTTAACCTTCTGAAAGTAAACGTCATGATGGCGGCACACAAACGTTTTCCTGCAACTAAATGAAACATCACAAAATGAAATATCACGGATTGGTAACGAGACCATGTCAGTCTGAGCTGTCAGTCATGCTTCATTGCTTTATGTTATATGTAATTTCCACACAAATATTTCTATGATAAGAAAAAAAAATTTAAAAAGACAACACCACTAATTTGACATGTCCCATCTGCTAACTTGGAGGAGGTGGAGATTATGACTTAATAATTTTTCATAAATAATTTTCTTTTTTTTTTTTTTTTTCCTGCCCTGGAAGTTAAAAGAAAACCAACACCAGCACATCTGAGTTCAGGGTGGTGATAAGCACTTTTTAAATTACAGAGCGTTTCCTGAGGTGCTGTGTATTAAGTCAAAGTAAGATTTGATTATCTGAGAAAATGCAGTTTTAAATTGACTTTTTAATGATACTGGAAGTTTCTTGGGGACCTGGAGGGAATAATTTACACCCGTTCCCTCAAACTGGAACAGATTTGGCAGTGAGAACGGAAAACAACAGTTTTCCACCAGCTCTAATCTGCGGACCCAACTTCAGCATGTTCTCGTTGTTTGGGACGAACAGATCCGTTCAGAGGACGACTCCAGATTGTTTCAAATCTGCATCTCTACATGTGTGGCAGACATTTTACTTTATGACTTTCTTCTTCTGGATTATCACAGACTAAAACAAAATGATTTTAAGAATTAATGAATTAACCAGCTCTTTGTTTTCTCCTCAAAAAACAAAACAAATGTTATTTAACAAGTCGACTACAAACACAGTTTCTTCCATCTGTCCTCCTCCCTCCTCCCTCACTAACCTTCCACCTGTTTCACCCTCTGTCTCTCTCTTTTTCTCTCCATCTCTTAACAGATGGCACACTACTGCATGACAATTTCCCAGGGTGCCGTGGGAGGTGTTTCTCCACAAGGGAGTTTGTGTTGAAGCTGCGAATGTGCACTCATGATCTTGACTTCTGTAGCGCTGCACCGACAGCTGCTGCTGCTGCTGCTGCTGCCCGCCCTCCCTGTCCGTCATCCAACCACAACACAGCTCTGGCGTGACCCGGGCACACGCGAAGGGGGTTGGTCAGTTCGACACGCATCGTTGTGTTAACTTTGACCTGCAGCCGATGCACCGCGTGGGCAGGTGACGACACGAGAACATTATCCCAACGTTTCTAAATGCAGCTGACGATAATTGAATAAATTACTTTGTCAGGGTGACATCCACAAAGTGTCATAGCTTTATACAGCTGGATGAGAAAAGGAAGCCAGGAATAGACGCGTGTGGAAAGGAAAGAATCTTTCAGGGAGGCAGACAAGTTGTTTTCAGACCAATCCGACATAAACTGACCTTGCAGACCTCAAAATAACATCCTAAGTGTTCTTCATTTCTCTGCTGACGACAGCCGATGTCCCTGATTCATTCAGTATCGACACTAGATTGTTGTAGAGACGTCACCTCGACCTCGCGGTGACAATCGTCCAGCAGATCTCTGAGGTTCAGCTCTTCTTCACGATCAGAGTTTAAAATACTTTGAGTTGGTTTGATCCAGATCATTTATTGAACATTTATCTGCGAGCTTTCAAACTGCACTCAGGCATTACTGTGCTCATTTCTTTCCACGGCCTGAATATTGAACATCCATGTGGCTGTGAGTTTGTGTTCTACCCCATTTAAACAGGACGATGAATAACTGCTCCCACCCCAAACAGGCGGAAGAACATGTGACCGTTAGAGAGGTGGAAAACCTCCTAATATATTTCTACACGTTTTACAGAATCACAAAGTACATGGGCTGTATTGACACCTGATGTAAACTCTGTCTCCAGGGACGGGTCTCTGAGCGTTTGTTTCAGCATCTCATTAATCACACCGGCAGCTGGTCCTGTCTTCCCCTCTATCTCACAATTACTCTGTCTACCATCATCCCTCTCTCTCCAACAACTTTTTACACCTCTGCTTTTTTCCTATAATATTTTAGTTTAGCTTTTTCTGGCTGAAGGAAGAATTTATTTACTCTTATTTATCACATTCACTTTCATTACTTCAGGTTCTCTGAGTTATGAAACTCTTTGACCTATTTCCTTTGTGTACATTCTTTACTTTCTTTGATTTCCTTTCCTTTTGTATTGCACTCAGTGAGACCCGTTTGTGTTGGGTTTCTCTCTAACTCATTCTTTATGTCTACTGGCAAACGCAGAAACAAATGTACCCTGTGTGAAGTCAGATAAAAGCAGAGGATGGAAAATGTCGTTAATCTGACTTTGGTGCAACAGGCAATCTTTCCCATCTTTGGCCGAGGTTTTAGAAAATTAATCTTGAAAATATACAGTTCACGCAGTTTGTTTGGCACTCAAACAAATTCCCAGTCCAAAAGTGATATTGAGGAAAGTTCACAGAAATGCTTATGTTCAAACTCTGAGTTCACAACTAGAATAACTGGCCTGTTTGTATTCCCCTGACCACCAGGGCAGGTTCAGGCCCTGAGGACGTTAATATGAGGTCACCGTGACATCTGAGTTCTGAGTGAACATGTGGAAAGATATTATGTTCCTGAGATATTATTAATTCAAATTAGTTTCTCCAAATTTAAGGAAATCCCCTAAAGACATTCTCGAGACACCATTTTTTTCTCTCAATTTGCTTCAGCTTTCTCTTTTGCTTCCATTTATTATTTCATATTTCGCTTTCTTCTGCTGTCTTTTGACATTTCCCATTTTTCCTTATTTCTTATTTTACCTGCAACCACTCAACAAAAATCTGCTGTCAGGTAACTACTGATATTTTCGGTCTCGTTCCTTCATCCCGGCACAAATGAAGAGTTTTATCATAATGTCTGGAAATATAAATGAAGTGTGGCACTTTTGTATTTGTTCTGTTTCTCTTGCTCCTTTTATTTCTCTCTCTCTCTCTCTTTTTCTCCCTCGCTCCACACGACTTGATGAAACATGCGGTGAAAAGTTTGAAGAGTTTAACTTCAGAGAGAAAAGAGCAGGAGCATTTGTGTTTTAATGAAGACGACAAAGCTGTATGCATCATTAAGTCTCATATAATTAAAGGAAGAGGAAACTAAAGTGTTTGATTAAAAGAACGTTTGTCAGAGAGCACTCACACACACGCACGCACATGCACACACACAAATAACCTCATACACAAACAAAAAATAAACACACAAATATACAGACAGAGAAAATAAGAAATGCGGTCCTCTCTTTTTTGAGCTAATGATGCAAAAAGCGATGGATGAAGGCGGTTTCAATTCGATCAAAACACACACACACACACACACTGGCCTGTGTCACTATGGGGGGTTAATGTCATCTCCGTTTGGTTGATTGCGTGGCTTCTCGCCCCTGGAGACGTTTCCACTCGTCTGCAAAGACAGTCTTTATCTGCTCTTCATCTCCACACACTTGGAAAGTTGGAGTATCCAGACAGAGTAAGAGACAAAAACACATCAAGTGCTGCAGATTTTCAAATGTCCTTTAAGCACAGAGGTGTCTGATGTCAAGGAGCTTCTGTCTCTCACCTGCGTCCCTCTCCACTGCAAAACCGTAATTACCCTCAGACCAAATGAAAGAGACGGACTTGGAGTCTCTGGACCTCAAGAGACTCTCCACTCCAACAGACGAGACGGCACTCGAGTCTCCAAGTGACAGAAACCTGCTCCAAATACTTTTGTTTTCATATTCACAAGCAGTTTTTAAATGACCTCTCCACAAATACAGCTCCCACTGTCCGCCGTGTGACCTCTGAGGGGTCAAAGTCCTGGACGTGCTCTAGCTTCTAGTTCCAAGACACATTTGCCAGTCAGTAATTTAACATGTCTCCCTCTGCTCTCTGTAACGGCCTCAGTGGAACCTTCCTCCTCCGTATTAAGCCGTCCTCACATGTTCCATTAACAACCAGTTAGCTTACAAAATGAATTCCCACTGAAGCCGTCAGTGGTTTTTAAATCATGGCCAATTACCAGGCAGAGTCAACATCACTGAAGCTCTCAGTCAGATGAGAGGAGCAGGAGGAGGGGACTGTACACTCACACTGTTCTGAGCATCAATGACAGACTGCATCGGATGGTTCATTCTGAATAAGGATCCACTTGAGTTGATAGATGCACTTATTTAACTCATACATGTTTCTTTGCTGCTTGATTTCTACTGCTGGTTTGCTCAAGGTCCACTTCCTATTTTTCCTGGTGCTCCTGAACGCCACATCCCCACCAGGTGGTTTCAATGAGGACTGAACAATGTAGGAACAAGGAACAGGGGGAGGGAGCAACTAGTTTACTTTTGTGTTTTCCTCTTTCTCCTAGCCTTAAGAAAAAATAACTCTGGTGTCATCCCTTACATCTAGAGTTATTGTTTTCTTTACTGGATTCATTTAGAGATGCTGTATCAATACCCTTGTTTGCTTTAATGGTTTTCATTTCACCTTTTCCATTTCAGGGATGGTTTTACCCAAACATATTTAAAGCTGTTGTTTGCTACTTTCAGGTGTTTTGTCTGTGGGTTGGGGAATTGTGTGTCTGTGTGTATTGATGCCGTGTGTCTTTCTCTTGTATGAAAGTCAGGAGTTCACAATGCTCAGAATGATGTCAGCTGGTTACGGTGATCATGCCGAAAATCTTTTGGCATGTTGCATCAGGTCTGAAGAGGCGTTTCACACCAAATGTGGTTCCGCGCCTCGTAGCACGCAAACGTCCCTCACGTCATCACATTTTCAAAATCATTGTCCTGAACGTGAGCAGAAATGCGTCCTCTGAGTCAGAATGGTTTGTCGACTGACAACAGAAACCTGAGGACAAATGTCCCCTCATTGTGGGACTAATGAAAGAACATAAAACAGCGATTCTGTCATAAAAACAGGTCGTTGTCTCAAACCTCCAGCATGTGGCGAGGCGGGGAGACAGACATCATGAACGTGCAGCCGACAGATCTCTGATGCAATCGTGTCACCGCAGAATTAAAAGCATGAGGCAACGATTGTCTCACTGGAGCTCAGGTTGTTTCACGTGCAGCATATGAACAGTTGCATGCCACAGGCGCTCTGTGTGTGTGTGTGTGTGTGTGTGTGTGTGTGTGATGGTATTTCATGTCCTCTCCTGTCGAGTGTGTAATCTCCATTGAGTGATTCCCGCACTGTTTTTGTATGTTTGTGTATTCAAACAATATCACCATAAAACTTACAAAAATACAAGCTTAGTTGCAGATACTGTGTGTGTGATTTAAAACAACGGAACGAGAACTGATGGGAAACGACATTGAACAACCCGCGTACGTACAAAATTGTGACGTGCACACGATTTATTTGAAATGTTGATGACACTGCCCCCCTATGTACTGTTGGTCCTGTTAGATTTCCACGCGTCTGTTAGCAAGAACAACGACATGAACGTCTGCCGTCTGCCTATAAATTGGTTTTTATACCACTGACAATAGAAACCACTCTCTCTGTGGCTGAACCTCATTATTTTTTCTTAGTTGTGTGCTTTTCAAGTCTGTCTTTAATACCCAGAGGCAATTTGTCTTCCCCTCGTGCTAAAACAGCCGATTTAAGACCTGCTACTTTTTCCAGGTTTTTAAAATGAACTTTGGCTCAATTGAGATGCGGTTTTTAACTCAAACTAATCAACGTCTCTGTAACAGCACAGGTTTCACTCTTGGATGAATCTGTGTGCGAGCAGCTAATTGGACTGAGATTGTTTTCCACTCGGGGAATTAGCTGTCTGCATGTTTGCTTTGTTGCATTTAGGAGTTTGTGAAAAACTCATTAGGTTTAAAAAAGATCTGACTGTTCAGGGGGGGCCTGGTTTGTGAAAGGAACAGATAGTTTTAAATTTGTTCAGAAAATGTCAAGAAGGGGAAAAAATATGGACACAAAACATTTAAATAGTGAAGAAATATTTTTAAAAACTGTTTTGGTTCCTAGCTCTGCTGCTCTGGGTTTTTTAGCGCACAAATTGAAAAAACACAGGATGAGATGCCAGCATAGAAAACTGGTGGACTTGTCTGTGAATAGTAGATGGTAGATGGATCCGGTAAATGGAATTCACCAGACGCATCACTGGTAGTGCTCCTCTGGCTCACAGGGTGTTTCAGCCTTGTACACTATACACCCTCACCAGAGGAGGCCAGCTACAGGCTGATCAAACCTAAGCTTGCGTCCCATGGCCAATTAGTCATGAGAGTTGCCTTGTTGTCAAGTGGTAGACATCTGGCAGGGGTGTCCTGTTCCCTGAGTCCAGTCAAAGCTGACCGCATGTTAGCTGGGGGCCGTTCCTCTTGAGCCAAAGCCACTGGCTGCTTCTGTCTTCTGATGCAGTTTTGAAGGCTATGCGTTGGCTTGGGCCCCTGACTCCCAAGTCCCTCAGCAGTTTGGTGGTACTGCATCTCTGCATCTGACAGTGTGCAGACGTATTTGTCCATATACCTCGTCTATGGAATCCTCCCAGGGTATGGGGAGCTCAGTGATGTAAGCCTTCTTTAGAGAAGGGGACCAGAGCACTAGGTCAGGTCTCAAGGTGGTGGTGGCAATCTCTCGAGGAAACACCAGCTGCTTGCCAATGTCTGCCAGGAGTTTCCAGCCGTGCTAGTTGGTCTTTGTTGGTTGGCTAGTTGATATGGAGGTGCTCTTAGCCCCACCAGATCCAACTGGTGACACTTTACCTCCCGCACCAACTCCTTGGACCCAGAGAGGTAACATTCCATTCGCCTCTATGGTTCGTGGGGTCTTGGCGAACCATGCTTAGTCTGGCCCCTCACCTGAGACCAATTTGCCTCGGGAAACTCTACCGGGAGCACATGGCTCCAGACAACATGGCTCCAAGGTTCTTTGGGACACGCAAACCTCTCCACCACGATAAGGCGATTGTTCCTGGAGAACATTCTCAGTCCTGCCAAAATATATTCTCAACCAACCTCAAGTATTTTTTGTTAACTTTTTCATTTTGTAAACTCTTTAAAAATATGTGTATAATCTTTTGATCTGAGCACCCCCTCCTACAGTCCAGCATCATTTAGAATCCAGACATAGACCTTGGGAAGGTCCAAAATCTGTCTTCACCGTTCTCCTGCTGAACCATTAATGTATGTATGTATATGTGTGTGTGTCTCCAATTTATGAAAAGCTTCTTAGAGCAGGATTAGGATCATCATTGTCCGCTGGCTTATGATAAAACAAGGATTACGGTGGTAAAAAGATGTGCTTAGCAACACATCCCAGAACTCACACAATCACATCCGTCCTGTTTGCAGATGACGCAAATGCACGGTTTACGTTCAGGACCTTGTTCACGGCTGATGTAACAGTCATTGTGGAGTTTACACACTATTGATCGTCAGGTTTTACAGACAAACCTTCCTCATCAATCTGCACAAACAATGTATTTTTATTCTGATGTGATTGTGCATCTCGGTTCACAGACGGCAGAGTCAGGGTCCACGAGTCAAATATTGTGGTTCAGGTGTGGAGTTAATAATAAAACTCAGACCACCAACCACTGGTCATCAGTCACGCTGACACCCACCAGCCGACTGATGTCACAGCACAAGCCAACAGAGGAGAGCCAGAGAGAAGTAGAGAGAGAGAGAGAGAAGGATACTATTACAGATGTTGGCCTGCAGCGCTTCACAGGAAAAAGAAAATCCTGAACAGAAGAGACAAACATGACCGTATAAAACCAGCTCACCCACCGCATGGCTGCAGGGAGACGTCCTTACTGTGTACCACAACCCCCACCTCACCCTCATCCTCATCCACTCTCCCTCTCTCTCTCGTTGGTGCAGAACTTGCAAATCATCGACCATCATCAGTTTCCTGCTCTTTTCAAACAGACACATTCTGCACAGGTGAGCAGTGAATTTTAACCCACTGGCATTTAACAGATTCCAATCTGCAGGAGGAAAAGACTGAGAGCAGGCCTCACACTGCGGATTGTTACCTCAACTAAACTTTCATTTTCCCTCCGAGACTCAAATAAGACCAAGGAATGTACAATAGCAGTATTCTTTTTGATGCCTTGTGATCACTGAGCCATTTATAAAAATACATTTAAAAAGGTCAAACATTTCTCTGACATCTCAGCGATGGAAATGTCAGGATGTTTTTCCAAAAATGCTGATTGACTGGCTTCACACAGACTGAACCACCTCCAACACACACACACAGCTTTATTATTCTCATGTTACCCTGAACTTTCAGACCAGACTCGAGTCTGAAGAAACATCTGGATCAGAAACCAGACAGTCAGACGAGGCAAGGGTCCAAGCTGATATAGCAACTGAAGACTGGCTCAACGTTCTACTGATGCAAACACACTCGACGCCGAAGCTCTGAGTCAACGCTCATTCACAAAGTGGTTCCTGCTGCTCCTGAGCATAAGAACCCACAGGAACAGGAATTAAACCTTGTGTACCTGCTGCAGGTGTTTGTCCACACACACACACACAGCCTCAGAATTTGTTTCCAGCTTCTCAGCAAACAATGCGTTCCTTCCTGCCAAGCGGAGGCAGCGTGTGTGTGTGGCAGTTAAATTATGTGCCGGAGTTATGAACAATTTATTGACTCTTTTCCTCCGTTGCTGTGTTTTTTTTTTTTTTTTTTTTTTTTATCGACTGTTTCCGACCTCCGACTTTATGTAAAACTCAGTGGAGTTTAAAGAAGTTTGGAGCCCGTCGGGATCGACTGAATGGAGCAGGTATAAACTGCCTGTTTGTACGGTGGCAAGCTGCCCAGCGTGTTCATGCGACTGCAGGGAGAACCAGTCTCTGTGGTGGTTGGCTGGAGCCGGGCAGTGTGGTGGCTCGTAGCCCCGTGTGCGTGTTTGTGTGTCCCTGTCTCGATGCTTTGATTTGTTGACTCTGCGGCCGTCCAGAGACACCCAGCCACGCTTGGCCACATTAAACCTCTTCTACTAATCTGCCACCTCGATTAATGCCAGCTAAATAAGGGACACACAAACACATCGTGCGCAGAAACACACGTACAGAAGTGATTTGGCGTTTACTGGTCCAGACAGGCTAATCTCTCCAACTGCAGATTGGAGTGTGTGCGGAGGCCGAGGACCGAGCAATCAGAGCGTAACATCACCTCGGCAGAACCACAGGAATGTAACAGCTGCATTGCAAGAAAGGGAAAAGCCTTTATTTTGAAAATTAAAGAAAATAACAGGCTCCTAGAATCACATTTTAAAAATCCTTTTCCAAAGTTTGCTTTGCTTTTTGTATCTCTGAACACAGCGTCTGAATAGCCCACTTCTGGTTCAATTACCATGTAATTTGGACAGAACCCTGTCATTAGAATTAAGTTAAACACCTTTAGTCATCGTGCAGTTGCTGAACGAGACTGTACCAGACCTCAGGAAACAATTTACAGCAGCGTAATTAGCTCCACACGCCAGTTTATTGGAAAGAGTGCGGGGCTGACACGTACTAAGCAAACAAAACAGCCCTAAAACTTAAATTTTAATCAAGCGCTCCTCATTATGCTGCGAATCCTCCTCCCGCAGTGATTGGGAGTGGAGTATCTGCGAGTGTAATTCCTTAATGAGAGCAGTGGGGGGAATGACACAGTGTGTTAATTGCCTCGTGCAGGAGTGGTACTAACTTGAGAATATCAGTGAATGAACGTGAGACGTGGCGCTGCGGCGGCGGAGGTCAGGAACGGGGGCTGTCAGCGAACACTAAGCCTCCCACACATCAGTGTAATCTGCTCAGAGAGGAGCTGAGTCTCCAGGAGAGCGGAGAGCGGGCCGAGCGTCAAAAACACTGAGACGACTGTGGGACAAATTAGTGACGGGGGAACATCTGTCTGAGAAGAAGCTCCGAGCAGCCACAGAGACACTAACTGGGGTTTTATAGACAGATGGACGAGGAGAGAGGATTTTACTGCCACTGACTCACCCACTGATCAAATGATTGTTAAATATTACTGGATGTTTTCAGTGTCGCTGGTTTCCTGAAATTCTTTTACCCCAATAAAGAAGTTCTAGTTTGGTGGAAGTATTACATAAAAGAGAGGACTCTGAGTTCGGAGGTAGAGCGGGCCGTTCACTAGAATTCTGGAAGTTTTGATCCCCGGTCACCATTTCACAATTCAAAGACATTTAAAAAAAAAGTTTTTTTTGTTTTTTTTTTAAGTTTGATTTGTCATGAAGAGCTGACGTCCACCGGGACGTGAATCTTTTGGCTCCATCTCTGGCTTTTCATTTGTCTTCTGACTTATTCATCCAGCGGAGGGGCAGCATCAGCTGCCACACACAGTCTTCAGAGGGGCAGCCCTGTTCGAGCGCTGCGCCGCCTGTCTCTGCACATCAGCATTAGAATTTCAAAGTGCTTTCGATTGTTTGATCTCATATCCAAAAATGATTGTTGGTAATAAAAAAAAGCAATTAACATAAAGCTGCGGGTCTATTAATACCCAGCGTTCTCTGTAGTCTTGTGGCTGGTTGTGATCTATAATTAACAGTGAAGAGATCCCATTTTCACCTTCTGCTGCCGTTCCCCACTGGACTGGCTCTCTGGAGAGCAGAGCTGCAAACACGCGATACTTCACACCGGGAAAAAAAACCAGAAAGAGCTTCTGTGTGCTCGAATATAACAGCCTGATTCAACACTTCAGGATTATTTATATCGTTGCTCCTCAGCTCAGAGATCCTTTGTTTTCAGACCCAAGCAGGTGGAACTCAGAGGGGCCTCAGGGTTCTTCATGTTTTTTAGAGTAAACCTTGTCTGTCGCCCAAACATCTGGAATGCAGAGATCATACAGGTCATGGACCCTGACTCCTCCATGTTGGCAGACAGGACGTAGAAAAATATCAGGTCCCCAGTCCAGAGCAGGTGTTGTGGGCCCGGGTCAATCTGAACCCTGGTTCTGTTTGTTTGCAAAGTGAAAATCTGGGTAGTTTTGAGCCCCTCACAGGAAGTAGCAACAGCATTAAAACAATAGAAGAAGAAAGACAAATCAAGGAATCTAAATGAAGAAGCCTTTTGGTCGTGGCTCGTCTTTTATTCCTTCTCTCCTCTGTATTTCCACACGTCCACACTAATGATCTAATGCTAATATTTAAAAAATCCCCCCACCCCCGATTTTTTTTTTTTTTTTTAACATACATTCATAGAAAACACAAAGACATCAGGTCTTAAAGGACAAATCTGACATTTTGAGCTGTCGCCTGCAACAGGCAGCCGCGCTCAGGGCTCCTCCACTGACACTCGGCTCGTTACCATAGTCCGTATCCTCGCTCGCTCGCAGCGTTTGGTTTCACTGATGACATTTGCGAAGCAGCTAAAGGACAAATGCAGAGAGAGCTTCCTGTGATGTAACAACCGGCTGGTGAAGAAAATGAAATGTCGTTGTTTCCCTACGAGGTCGCTCGGGTGCCATTGCTCATTTGACTCTATCCAGTGTATTTCTCTTTCAGCCTCAGTTTCCCTAAAGTAAGTCACACACATTCAGGTGTCACATTTGCTTCATTCATGCCAGAACAGACGCATGAACATGTGAAAAATGTGCTGATTTGCTTTCATGTGCAACATCAACCGCGGGTGGGAGGGAAGTGAAGCTCCTGCAGTGGTGATTTGTGCCTCGGAGGCAGAGGTTCCCATTTGTTAGACACTTGAAATGGAGAGATGGTTAAAAAAAAAGAGAGAAGACCAGCCCTCAGGAAGAGACTGAGAGAGTGATGGAGAGCTGCAGCCGTGACAGGAAGTCGGGGTAAATAAACCAACAGTGCAGTAAATGTACGGCTGTGGTTCTGCTGTGAAGAGCCCGGCTCATAAATAATGGAGCCGAGTGTCGGCCTGCGAGTAGTTGAAGAAGAAGAGGAAACGCGCCAAGACTGGTGCACGTGTGGAGATGATCTGGATCTGACACAGATCATCGCTGAGAGAGGAAATACGGCAAAGACAAAACCAACGGGAGCTCAATGACAATGACAATGAACGTTATCTCAACAAGGCTCGTGACGAGCAAACACACAGCGACAGCGACGGGGAGAACCTCCTGTGTGATTCCACACGTTAAAATGTTCGCTGCTCGCATCTGTCTCGACCCATTCACAAAAAAAACTGGAATGTCATTCAGTCAAAGTAACAACAATAAATAATAAACAATAATCAGATGTTTTTCATCAGGAACTCTGGATCATTTCTCCCCTAATTGGGAAAATATGTTTTCCATATATGTTCCATTGAGCTCGCTTGTTGTGTGTTAGTACAACTACATTGTACTACCAACATCACAGGTGTGATGTCACCTCAGACGAATAATTATACCTCAGCAGCGAATCAAAGAGCTCAATCTGGAGATCAAAGTCACCTCAGCTGTTATGATCCTCATGAAACTGTTTTCATTCAGACTGAGCATGACGTACAGAATCCACGAAATAAAACAACGGAGCTGAGATAATGACAGACCACCAGTTCCCCCTCAAGTGATGTCAAGACCTTTCACGATATGTCGGCGACATTTAAAGACTCAAAGTCAATTTGCACATCAAAGCAGTGACGCCATTTTTCTGCTTAATGACACAACAACGGAGGGTGGGGGGGGGGGGGGGTGTACAAGTGTATTTAAATAAAATGGATCCCTGTGGAATGTGTGTGTGTGTGTGAGGAGTAAATATGAAGTGATGCAGCATCTGTTGAGGCTTTAAGTGATATATCATCCATTCCACTTCGTTTAGCATCACTTCGTCTGAGTTAATTGACTCGTGAGCGGCGCACTAATTAAGGGGAACGGCCGTGTTTCTCGTCACGGCGACACTCGTCATACATACACAAGTTTTTCTCTTTTTTTCAGGGTCGGTGACATTAACACACCCTTCACAGCTTGGGGTGGGGGGGGGGTCAGTTTTCAACGTGACAGCTTCATTTTACATCTCGTGTGCAGCAGAGTGAAACGCACACAGCCACACTGTACACAAACGCACGCGCTTGAAGACACACACACACACACACGAAGACGGAGTCCTACCTCTCGTCTTCTCGAGGCCCAGCAGGTCTGTTTGATTTTCCAAACCACGGCAGCGACGAGTAACAGAGACAGGAAGCAGCTGGAGGAGGAGAAGGTCACGGGAGAGTCAGTCAATCGATCATGAATCAATAATCCCTCAGAAGGTTATGAAATGATCGGTTTAAAGAAGTCGCCGCTAATGGGCAGTGTGACGCATCGCTTTCTGATTCAGGTCGACTGCTTTTCCTAATTTACTCTAAATCACTTCACATCGTTCACATCATACATTCGTCTTCGTATGAATTTCAGCACAGATTACAATTTGTTTCCCAACGATTCAAGTCTGGAGGAGAGTGCTCTCTGCCAGGCATGAGGACAGAGACGTGGGCGTGGACAGTGAGGTCTGTCTGTGGTTCAGTTGGTTAAAACTTTATTGTGCCTGTAAACCAAGACCAAACTTTATCCTGAATATCAAACTTCAGTGATCTGAAGTAGAAATGTGTCCTGACGACTCTGATCACTGAACATCTTACGTAAGATCTTTATTTTATTGTTCTCCTGCAGCAATTAAAAACATTTTATTTTTAGAAACGGCAGCACCCTTGTGAGTTTCCTTGAATTTAATAATAAATAAAAATGACTAAGTACTGATAAGAACTAAACATTACATTAAAGAAAAAGGTGGACAAAAGGATGAAAAACATGTTTTCATGAATTCTTCTCTATTTCGTCCTTTTTCAAAACATGGTTGTGACACTGCGCCTGAACTCAGGTTCAGGGACTTGAGACACTATGAAGAGGTCTTTGATGTGAGTGCAGCCCCTGCGTGTCCGGGAACACCACCACAATGAAACCATAGCTGGGCGTCCTCACACATCGCTCACTGTCCTGCAGCTTCTGTTCCTGCTCAGCGACGACCACAGACAGAGACATTCTCAGGAAGTTTGTGGCCAGATACAAAACCGCAGTGACCGCAGAGCGACGGGGGGATTTCAGAACAGTGAAGGGCAGCTCGAGGTCAATGAGCGACACAACGCTGCCAGACAAAAAACAAGATCTCGTGTTACACACACACACACACTCGGCCTTACAGTGGATGTCTGGAGGGAGAAGTTATCCAACACAAAGCTCCTCTCTCAACTAGAGCTTCTGACAAGAGCTCGAAACAAGCCAAACCAAAGACTTAACGACAGGAAGTGCCAGAGAAACTGCTGAGGACAGCAGCAACACAACAATCGTCCTCTGTCAGGGTGTGTGTGTCCTCCTGTGTCTTCATGCGGGGCCGTTGTTGAGGGGTCTGTAATGAGCGTGACTCCTCCGGCAGCCACGGCCTCTCGTGTCCACGGACGACCTCTCGGCCACGAGCGGCGACATCACAAACAGGAAATCCCCTGTGAGGAGGACAAGACGCTCCATGCTGCTGCTGCTGCTGCTGCTGCATTGTGGGAACTCTAGACACCCAGCTTCCTGAGACAGACTTTGTTTTTTTTATCTCTGTGGCGATAACGATCTGTTCAGAGGAAGTTCTCGTTCTCCTGCCGTCATCAGAGCGCAGGGTAACACGCTCCTGTTGATGATCCGTCTCTAATAAAGAACAATGAAAATAATAAGCTCCTGGTTTTTAACATCATCAGTTGTTTTGCATCTGTTCAGTCAAAATAGTTGAAATCATTGAAGTTTGGTTTAATCCCAGTTCTTCGACTCTTCTTCGCGTTAATATAAAGCCCACTGACGTCTCCCGGCGCCGCCCCCTCGCACAGTGAGTTCTCCTGCTGTTGTTATCCGCAACATATTACACATGCAGCGCAGAACTTTCCCCACAGTAAAAAACTCAGCAGTAAGAATTTTACGAGCTGCACTTTTTCTGTGTTTCATCTTTACTTTGTTTTATTTGTGTTTTTAGTTATAGCTGCTGTTTGCCATGAAATAATTTTACTGGAATTTACCATAAAGGTTATTTGTTATCTTCTGTGCGATGTTACAGCCGAGTCCGATAATAAAGGATTTCATTCACCAGTAAAATGTCCGGCCTCAGTGCAAACATTTATCACAACTCATTAAACCTTTTGTTTTATGGGGAAACAACACGTCATCCACACAAACATCAGATTAAACTATATATCCTCAGCGGCACAGACCCAGCGCTCCACTGTCCCTCGGCTTTTACAGAGGATGACAACAAATGTGGCATCGCCCCTTTTACTTGTTTATCAATTTTTATGTCTTATTGTTGTTTGTGGCCACCGGAGGCATCGGGTGGAAAATAAATAGAAAATATTAAAAAGTTCACTGCTGGAATTCAAATGTGGAATATACAACCATATACATATTCAGCCTGATCTGATGTGTTATTCCAGGGCAGGAGGACGAGTCAGACTCAGTCTCTGCCCACATGTGTGTGTCAGGGGTGAAAGATCCTGAAGCGTTCGAGACCCTGCTGCAAGTTTTAAAAGTCGTGCTGCGTGAACTTCGCTTAACAAACTTGGGTAAAGTGGCTTTGCTTCTCGGCGAGCAGAGAAAGAAGAGAAAGCATCTGCGACGTGGCCCGCGGAGCGCTTCAGGTTCTGGACTGGCGTGCTCATCCATCTTTGCCAATCAATCCTTCCTCCCTCTCGTTCTGACGTCTTATTGTGTGCAGTGAATATTCACCAGGAAGACAAATGCACTGAGATACTGAGAGAAAAAAAGATTTCCCCATCCTCCAAATGTGCAATGCCCTCCGCTGGCGGCGTTTCAAATCCAATCAGGTCCCGGATTCCTCATTGAGTCCGTATTACCTCCGCTCGTCTTTAATGGGCCACGGGGCCAAAACTAAGCCATCAAACCAACGGAGCGCAGTGGCTAATTGTGGCTATTACCACGGCATTAGGGACGAGGAGGGAGGGAGGAGAGTCCTGTGGGTTAGTTAACACTCCACTGAGCCTCGTGATGGATTCAGGTTTAAGACGGTTTCAGGTTTAGGACCAAGTCTTCACGCAGGTGTGTGTGTAACTGTGTGTTGGTATGAGTGAGGCTGTGTCACTGAATTTGATTAAACCACACGACACCGTGTAAAACAAGCACACACACACACACACACACACACACAGTGAAACATCTGAGCCCCGGCAGGCAGAGTGCAGGAAATCAATAAGCTATTCGTTGAACATGAGCCAGACGTAGTTCGCAATCGGAAACAGCTTTCCAGCTGCACAACCAGAAATCAAGTCGGAGCGCTGAGCCCGACCAATCAGAGGCCTGACAGAGGAGCTGCAGGCGCTCGACTTGCAACATTTCCAGTTGTCCTCATCTTAAGGCGACTCAAAGTGACGATTGTTCCTTAAAGCAGGATTTATAGATCTTTTCGAGCACCGAGTGGTTCAGCCATCCACCTCGATCTTCTCACCCTGGTTTTTATTTAACACTCATGTCGTTCCAACAAAGCTCCTGTGAGACTGCGGAGGAATAAAAGAGCTGCCATCGCTCACCTCCGCAGGGGTTTGTCTCTGCGGAGGTGAGCGATGGCAGCTCTGATGACGATGCTCTTTTTTTTAAAATAGAAGTGGATGTGATCAGAGTCTCATGAGCCACTTAGAGCCCAGCCGCTTCTCCGCTGTTCTGGAAAAGAGCGAGAGAGGAAGTGATTGCTAATCAGGCGAGAGAGAGCTGGGAGTAATTGGACAGAGCTGAACTGCAGTGTCACCAATTAGCATTTGAGACTGTGGAGAGCAGAGACATAAACACTGTTTAATTATGACCACTTCCCTTTTTTCCTCTCGCCTTCATTTAGAGCTGAGAGCGGAGGGAGGGAGGGGTTTCAAACTTTCTGAATCTTTGTGAAAGAACATTTTACAATTAATCAGGGAGACGCCCGAGGTGCGATCTCAAAGCAGCTATGTTTAATTTCCTTAAAAACAATATTTAAGCAAACGCTTAGATTAGATGGAGATTGTCCTTCGGGCTTTTACAGCATTGTTCTTTACATCAGGCAACAGCTCAGATAACAAACATCCCCATCGTTTGAATTCTGTTTCATTCAAGGAGAAGAAGCTCACATATGGAGGAAACCTCTTTACCGCTAAATAATGATTTCCAAACTGAAATCATCCTGAGCTTTAAGTTTAAATCTGAATTCAAAGAACAAGCATGATTCTGTAATATGGAGCACATGCATACATTTTAGACTCTAACAAAAGAGGCACATTCTCATTATATAACCGAAGCTGTAAATACACCGACAAATAAGAAACAGCCCTGTAGTCGTAGCACATAACCTTTGCTTATTGGTGCAGTGCAACACACACACACACACACACACTCCGGCTGAAGCATAACACCAAACTCTCCCGGCAAAAGTTGATGCTGTCCCCTTCTGATGACATCATACCTCTATGCCAGCCTAAAGGTCGCTGATGTCCGGAAGCCAGCCCAGGGCAAAAAAAAAAAAAAAAAAAAATTCCTGCTCACTTCCTCACATGGCTACACACACACACACCATACATATGCACATGTCCGCATACGTGTTGGGTCCTCAGGTCTGAGTGGTTGGAGATGTGTTTGTTTACAGGAAATCATTCGCACACACACTAACGAGGCTGCGTTCACACACACCGGTGCGGTGTCATTGCTGAGTGGCAGAATCTCGCCTGAAGACAGCCGACTTCATTCCAGACTTCTTTCCCAGAAATCCCTCCCTCATTAGATCCAGGGAGCAGGACAGCGAGCGGCACCACCACCGTCTCCCACCGCGACCTGAAGTCGCGCGTGTGTGTGTGTCTGCGTTTAATGGACTCCGTCAGGGCGGAGATGGAATTTGTTGTCAGGATTCAAACTCATCAGATAAACTGAAACCACAGATCTGGATCACAGAACAGGACGACAGCAGACTTTTGCTTTTGGCCGTCGAGCTGCTCCAGATTGTATCGGGCTGCGATACAAAGCCCCACAAAGATCCCGGAGTTGCTGAACATGACATTTGTTTTTGGTTTTTTTTCTTTTTTCCCACAATCCAAACCCACACGGCTCTGAGTTGCCAGGCACACTTCTGCTCGTTGCTGTTGAGCAGATGCGGGCCAAGTGCCAGAGCTGTCGGGGGCTGAGGACCTCACCTGAGGCTCCTGCCACCTGCTATAACTCAGCGAGCTCAGGTTGTGCAACGAGCCTCTGGGACCTGAACCGCTGAGCAGGAGGAAGCATGTGTGCAGCAGCTGCAAGCTCTGCAGAGAATAAATACAGCACATACTGTAAATGAGAAGATAATAAAAAGTTACCTGAAGAAGGTGACGAAGAACTGCACCAGGTCCATGATGCTGTTGTGCTGGGAGAAGGCGATCTGTTGGCCGAGAGGAAGAGAGGATGTTAATTCACGACTCTTTAAAAAATTTGAAATAAATTAATAAAACTAAACACTGAGTTTCCCAGAGCAGCAGCTCACTTTGATTGATTTATTTTCTTTATTCTCATCTCATCCCTGTGTGTGGGTGTTTTTAAAAAGTTTACCTATGTAATACAGATACAATACTCCTGTTCTCCACTTCATCGTCGAATAGTCGAGAGGATCGAGAAGCTTCAGCTGCGTCTTCAGAAAAGACTCAGACCCCAAAACCCTCTGTTCAATTCCTCAGAATTCCCTTAAGTGACCCTGTGTTACCCCAACCTCCGGCTGCACTGGAACATGTTTACCTAAGGCTGAGGTTCAAACCCCTTACATAAGCCCGACAGCTTCCTGCTCACATGTTCTCTCCATCTCCTCCTGCGACACGCAAACACCCAGCACGCCGGGGTTTGCAGGTTATGACGAGATTAGCCTGTGAGAAAAAGGCTCCCGGCCCTTTTGTGCTCTCCAGTATTCTGCAGCACTTTGTTCAATTGAACTCTGCCAAAGCTTCTGGAAGCTGCAGCGCTGCTAAAACCCGGTGACTGCACCATCCATCATCGTGCTGCTGCCGCCGCCGCTGCTGCTGCAGTGTGTGGCCCATGTGCTTCCCAGAGCCACAGATCTGAAACATGTTGACTCAGACCTCCTCGGGGATTATTAGTCTGCAATTCATGCTACCTCCTATTGAGGATGTTCTTCCTTCTTTTATTTTATCTCATCGAGTTCTCCCTGGTGGAATAAAAGTTAAGTAAATACATTAAATAATTAAATAGCAGACGGAGGCAGAGAACTCAGGCACTCATCTCAAAAGCTGAGCCAATTAACCCAAAAAGGATCTGCATGATAAATACCACGACGGCAACCCAGCAAAATGTCTGTGTTCCATTTGGATGAACTGAGATTTAAAGCAGGACAAATGCAACAAGCAACCAGAATCGGGATGTCGAAAAAGGAAAAGGTTGTTCGTTCCTCACAATGAAGACAGAAGAAGTTTCCTGTTGGCACCGATTTTAACACTTCACAAAAATAATCAACAAACTGGAGGAACGCAACGCTTGTGTTCCCCTTAAACGTGTTTTCTTTTCACACGTCCACAGATAAAGAGTTCCTCCGCCTAAAGCCTCGGGAGCCCTGTCCCCACACTCGCCCTCAGCAGCGTCTCTGTGTGTGTTCACTGCACCGCTGTGCAGAGTTTGTGCGCTGCAGCCTGCTGCTTCAGAGCAAAGCCTTGGCCCTCAGCTACCAGAACCCCTGAACAGCCATTGTAGTCCACGTTAAGAGGATTATTTATCAAAGACATTACAGATTTCTTCTTGCATTCTCTTCTCTGCCCTGCAGGAACGACAGGAGTTTCTGCTGGAGGACTCACAACCTGCGGATGTTCACAGTGAGACGGATGCAGAGGAGCAGCAGACCGCCAAAACTCAGCGGAGACACACAGAGACCGCAGTGCACTGAAGTGGCTGCAGGTGAGCAGAGGAAAGCTGCTTCAGCAACTCCTGCTGTTCGGTCCAACGTGGACTCAGTGGTTTTTATTTGAAATTCAAGAGCGGTAAACGTTGATCGTGTCAGGGGAGCGCCTCCTCGTGTCGACGCGCCATACGCGACTTAAGATTCATATCAGGGCATATCAGCTGTATTGAAGAAGACTTTGTTATGGAAATGTCATCAACTTTACTCTACTGTTATCAAGTGGAGTCGCCCCCTGTTGGTCAGAGATAGAAGACAGGCTTCAATAATCTCACTTTAACGACTTTAGGAGGTTAAAAGTTAGTCACATGACCACGAGATGTAACTTAGAAGTAGAACAAGTACAACAACACACTTTTAATAGAGGTAGACGTCTCTTCTATGCTTTTCAGAATAAATATTGAACTATAAATCTGCTGCAAAGTTAAAACTACTATTTATTTAAATTCTGATATCCACTTACCATATTATTTAAATGCTACTACCCCTACACTTGTTTATTTATTTCTCTTTTGCTTTGCCATCTATTCATTATTTTACATATGCTGCCTTTGTTTTATGTACTCTACCTCTTTATTTTGTGTTTTGTGTACTGTTTTCTTTAAAAAAAAAAATCTGTGAGTCTTTTCAAAAATGTCGTTATTTACGTCATGTATTCTGTATAACGGCAATTAAAAACTCTTGAATCTTGAAAACATGCTGTAAAAACGCCTCACAGTCTTTCCCATCAAGACAAAGATGAATCCAAACCATCCAGGTCACCGATGACATCATCCGACCCTCATGAGAGGTAAAACCTCCAAAGACCTTTTAGCTGTTTAATGATCCCTGAGCAGCAGTGCAGCTAACAGGGGGCCATGAAATATAAAATCACTGATCACTGGCATCACAATACGTGTGACAGCAATACATTTCCAGCAGGTTCAACATGGGGATTCCTCTAAATGGCCTTAATAGCTGCAAAGGCTTTGGCTCTTTGTCTGTGGCGAATCCTCGGAGACTAGTTGGGAGGAGAGAGAGAAACAAATGGGGCAGAATGGGTTTAAAGAGGTTTACGGGCCAGTGTGCAGCAGGTGAAACGGCCTGACGATGGAAAAGCTTCAGAAAAGCTGATTTCAGGCCCAGAGGGATGAAGCATTAATACGAGCATCGGGGAGAACAGAGCTCAGCTTTGCATTCAGGTTTCCAAAGAAGCAACGACATCACCACTGGCCAGACGATATGAGAGAAGAAGAAACACGCACGTACGAACACAACAAATTAATGTCATCTATTATATTCAAATATTTTAAGAGAATATAAAAGAATAGATAAATGAATGTTATATAACACAAACCATTTTGTCATCAAATTAAAACAAATTATTCAAATTATAATGACTATTCCATTCATCCTGAGAATGTTTCTAATTTCTCTTTCCATCTCTCTCTTTCTCTCTCACAGACGCACGCACACACACACACACACACACACACACACACACCGGCCAACAGCCATCATTTCAATTTACAACAACTGCAGTCGTTAAATGCAACTATAATCAATAAACTGTTCAGACCACACCCTCCACTTTCTCCCTGACCCGCACCACTGCAGACACACACACACACACACACACACACACACACACACACACACATGCATGACGCAAGCTTCATTCCCTCAGGCTGTGATAAGAATGAACAAATTATCCCTTCACATCATGATTTATTTGTGTCAGGGAATAAATGGAATAAAAATGTATATTTTACAAAACTCTAAACTGTTGATTAAACGCAAACAGTGAATTAAACAAAACAAAGTGAAATCAAAGACCTCTTTCTCTTTGGTCCCCGGGAGGCGATAAAAAGCTTCTGATAACTTGTTAGATAAGTCATGACTAATAAAGTTTTATGGTTCAGTGCTTTTAAAAACCTCTTAGTTTAAATAAAGTTTGGATTTGATTTTACAGGAGTAAGATCAGTGCGCCGCGGAACTTCTCTGAATCACATGTTCCGGAGCCGACGACTCGAATAGATGTTTGTTTAAGTGACGGTAACACTGAACATAAACAAGCCGCTAATGCAGCGGAGCCACAGTTTAATGTGGAGCCTGGAGCTGCTGCTGCACTGGAACTGCTGATGTGGAGCTGCGTCTGATACAAAAGGAAAAACTGCAGGGTCAGAAAAAAATAAACAACACCTGGGAATTCTCCAGGAAACAACTCGGCCATTACGGCACAAACACAGCCGCGATATTCTGTTTCTATTGAATGTAATTGTTCTGAGATCAGGGGTCAACCGACTGCTCATGGAGGATATTCTGTTTAAATCTAGACGGTGGAACTCCAATTACTGCATGAAGGTAGTGAGGCAGAGGCAAAAAGACGAGAGCGAGAGGAGTGACCCCCGGTTCCACAGCCGAGTCATTACCCAGGGCCTACGGTGGCCCCACAGGGACAAGAGCAGGAGCTGTGACAGCAGTGGGACGCGTTTTATTTCCCTGACCCTGAACCCAGGGCTGCTTGTTAAAACCTGGATGAAAGGAAGCGTTTGGCTAATCAATAAGAGAAGGTGGGGGGGGGGGAAATAAAGGAGAGGTGTGATGGAAAAGAAAAAGAGAGGAGGCAGCCGGTGAAGTCGAAACATAAACAAAGGGAAAGCAATTATTATTTCTTATTTTCTCTTCTTTCAATTTCTGTGATTGCCGATTCAAAGTTTTCCACTCGTTCAGTTCTCTGCTGCGTAAACATAATATATTATTTCAACGGTGGGTTTCAGTGGAAAGCACATATTTACCTCAGCGTGATAACAAACGGATTTGTGCATTTCCCAGGGAATGAGATGCGCGGCACACTCTCGCTCTGTATTTGCATTTTCATGAGGACCTAATGACCAAAGTGAGGCAGTTGCCAAGTGCCGCCTCCACCTACACGCCATGCAAATGAGTGTGACTCTGCCATATGTGCGCACTTGTTAGAGAGAGCTCACAGATGTGGCTCCTTCTAACAGGTGCTCCAGACCCACTTCTGCATCTTCCTGCGGCAGCAAACAACAACAACAACACGAGGAGGAAAAAAGTCCCACAACGACTCCCCCGCTCGTCAATTATGAGTCTGATTTCTGTGTTCGTTTGATTTGTGGAATCGTGTGAAGGCGACGTGCACGTTTCCTGTCACGTGCACGTTCACTTAAAAAGTTGTTTACAGACAAACTGTTTATGTTGTAGAATTTCAAGGTAAAAAATGTTTGTTCATAATGTTAACAGCCTCTATTTGTCTATATTCATTATTATCTAATTAGTTCTATGATCACTTGTATAACAAATGGCCTTTTATGACACGTTAGGAGTGTTTGTTTTCTTGTGTTTAGAAGATGAGGCTAAACTTTATTTACACATCATATCGTGACCATTATTGAATATTAATATATACGCTAGCTGAATGACGCCATAGCAAATGCAGGGTTAAAACCAGGTAAAAAACACTCTCCTTTAACTCAGAGCATTAACTAGCACCTCCTCCATGTGCTTGTATGGGACCATGCTCTCATTGTTACCGGCTGGTGGAGGTGGAGGAGGTGGAGGTGCATCATCCATGACACAAACTGACTTTATTCCCACAGCTCCGGCCGAATTAGCCCTGATGTTGCTGATGACTGCTGCTGACTTCCTCCCTGGTTAAATGGGCACTCAGCCTCGGCGTCTCGTCCTCCGTCCTATGGAACACGATACCACCTGATAGATGCATTAGATGGACCCGCTCCACCTCCTCCTCTTCCTCCTCCACCTCCTCCTCGCGTGTCAGATATCTGATTAGCAGCCGCATCCTATTTAATGATGCCGGGCTCGGAGGATTAAATAAGTGACTGAGCGCCGCGCTGCAAATCAAATCAACCCGGCCAATCACACCAGCCCCCCCCCCCCCCCCCGGCCAACCAACCCCCCCCCCCCCCCCCCCCCGAGTTCGTCTGCAACAAAATGGCTGCTCACCCCTGACAGAGGGCTTTTAATCAGCCGGCCTGTAGGCGGTGATGCACGGCGGAGGCGTAGTGAGGGAGGGATGGAGGGAGAAGTCGCAGACTGCTCAGCAAATATGACAAACGAGGAGCCGCGAATTAAAAGAACAATTTGTTCCTTCTAAAGAAAAGACAGTTTGGCTTCCTGCGTCTGCAGAAACAAACACGGTGCCGCTCGACGCTGTCAGATCATCACGCAACGTCCGATGAGATTGCAGTTACCGTCTTGACTTCCACGACTTCTGACTGAGCGGTTAGTTCTTTCAAAAACAAAGAGGAGGAGAGAAACTGGGGCATGTTCCCGTAGTGTTTGTGCACCCGATCAATAAATCATGAGTTCTTGATTAGAAACCAAACCGGGTCAGCTCTGGTTTGTGGGGAAATGGTGTCAAAAGGAACAAATTACAGTGATGATCTGAATTTGCTTCTGACACACAGCATCTTGTTTTTGTGCGGATTCTGAAAGTTGGACAGTTTTGATTTCATATACGTTTCAGATGAGAAGCTGCTCTTGAATACGGTTTCTTTCACAGAGTAAACTGAAGGGACGCGCCGTTATAAAACCAACGTATTAACCAGGGAAGCCTGAGCTGGTGCTGTTACACCATCAGGTTGAGGTCTCCTGACCGAGCGAGGACGAAGGTGCAGCGTGACAGAAAGCATCAAAATCTTTTCCAGCAGAGCGACTGATCCCAACACCTCTGCCCCTCTGCCTCGCCACCGGCCCCCGGGTCCCCGCTGATGTCAGGGCGCCGCCGGGGAAACACTCACAGGTCACATGAGGGAGCGTGTGCGTGTTCTGCCACTCGTGTACTTCTACATTCCTGAGCACGAAGTGAGATTTCTGACCAGCGAAGCGAGGACATGTAGCATTTAAGGACATTATGATTTATCTGGCTTGAACTAAAAACATTTTGGAACTGGATTAAATTAAGATTTGAGTTACATTATTTTGATGCTACAGTGATTTACATGAAATCATCGTGGAAATTTGAAACATAAAAATGAAATACAGCAACTTCTGACATGTAACTTCATATTAATAAAAATGGTCAGATTCTCCCAAAACTTCTCAGAATGTGAAACTGTGAAACATCATTTAGATTAAATAAATGTAGCCGAGTTTTTCTTGTGAAGAAAACATCAGATAAATACAGGAAGTGATAACGACTGCAGCGCCAACATCACAAACCACAACAGGCCGGCTGCCAAAAACCCACATCCTTAAGGAACAGAGGGGGGGAAAAAAGAGCAGAGCACATCAAATGTTTTTGTTCAGTTGTGCATATTAATATTTTAAAACACCAGCTGGCTTATAAAGGACTTTTACCTCCACAAACATAAAAGTACAGTAATTACACCTTTAATAATAATACTCTGGAGGAAAACAAACGTGAATAATAAAATAACTGCCACACTATATACAGTGTATAGGAATAAACGGTCGTTAATAAAGATGGAGGACTTCACCCGCCTCGACAAAAACCAACACACACACACCACTAGAAGTTAATTTTAAGAAAAGTCCTCCAGCACTGTCAGATAGATGTATCTCCGTGTTAATTACTGATGTGATTAAGTCACTAGTTTATGGATTTTCATTTAGTTCATCAACATTAGCTGAGTCCAGCAAGCACCAAACATCATCTTCTCTTAATATTCACGCAATAAAAAAAAAAATCAACAATCGCTCATCCCTGCTGCTGCTCCTCCAAATACACACAAAACTCACAACCACATCTGATATGATTTCTGGTGCATTGAGACACTTGAGGGAGAAGTCAGGGGTTGTGGAAAAATATTAGGGTTCATCCTCCGGGGATTTAAGAGCTGCAGACATTTTGTCCGCGACACTAAATTAAAGGTCAAGATGAAGTTTGAACGAGCCGTTCATAACCAGGACCAGTTAACTTCTTCGGGTGCTGTCGTGTGTGTGTGTGTGTGTTGGATCAAATACTTCAGGCCGGGTCATTACCAATTCTCAGGACAATATCTCATCCTCATCTGGCATCGGACGTCAGCAAGGTTACGGCACCGGATGCCGAGTGCTGCTCCGGTTACGCGGCGGCCTCGTCGTGGTAATTACCCTATCGCCTTTCACCCGGCAGATATTAGCACACTGATAGTGCAGCATTAATGGGAAATGCACGAGGGGAGTGATCGATGGACGAGCGGCCATAACGAGGGGGCGGGACACTAGAACCGAACGCTAATGCCGCTAACAGCTAGAGGACAGTTAGGACATCATGTCAGACAATTAACTAACGGGAACAAATTAATGGGACATTTCACCGACAACGTGGTCAAACACAAACAAGGTTTTATTTGAAGGCTAAATGTATGCGTATATGCAAGCCCCGCCTTTCTATTTCTGCGTTTGCGCTCTATTCAGATCTCGCCGGAATGTTTTCCGAGCAGAGCAGCTGCCGTGTTCTCCGTCCTTCAATCCATCCTCTGCCTCCGTTCTCTGGACGTTTTTAACTCCACCAACCCAACATCAGTCGAGCAGCCAGCCCGTCGTCTTCCTCCTCCTAATTCCTCCATTATGTCACTTTTTGACTCCATCCATCAGCGCGCACGCCGCATGCCGCACGGCAGTCATCTTAAAATATTACCGCTAAAAGTCTGCTTCAATTTAACGGATCATAAGACTGGAGCGAGAATATTTAGCGCGTGCGGCTGCCGTCTGCAGATTTAATCCGGTGCTACATAATTGATGGAGAGACACTGGGAAACTCACAGATCATTAAATGTGATAGCAGATTTGCCAAACACTCCTCAGAAAGGTTTATGCTCAATGTCCTGTCTCCACTGTATGTTTTGTGGAGAGTCGGCTCCTGAAGCTGGAGAACCAGAGCTGAGCTTCAAATGCCGGAACTGAACCCGTATTCTACCCCCTGTCATACCTGGATCTTGATTGGCCAGCTGAAGTTGGACACGTAGACGTAGAAGGTGATGTTGTGGTGAAGCCTGAAGTTGAACTTTTCGCAGGAGAGACTGTCTCTGTGCTCCCGGATGTTGGTCCGAGCGATGATGGGCATCTCCTCACCCGAGATGGTCCCGGCTGGGAGCGACAGAACAAAGGGGAAGAAAAACCACAGAGTGTATGAGTGACTGCCAGGTCCAGTGAAGGGTGAAGAGACACGCAGATTCTATCAAGACCACAGGATTAATGGTCAAACCCTCACTCCGGGCTGCACCATGACGGATGATGCTGATGGGGATCTGATCACGTGAGAAACTGGGATTTTGTTTTCTTCTTAAACACTGCATCATCTGGCATTTATTCTTGGTCTTGTTTCATGATAAAATCCAAGATACCACACTATGACAGTGCATCCGTGCCGTCATGACTGACACTGGATTTGAATAAACATGACATTTGTGAATACAAACAAAAAGGGGGAATCGTGGAGGAGGAGCAAAGATGACTTTTCGTTTTGCACCCCAGCCACACGAGACCATCACAATAAAAACCAAAGCGGGTGACTCGTCTGCACAGTGAGAATACCCCCTTAAAGATATTTTCACAGTGAGAGTAGGAAGAGAAAACAAAAATATAAACACCCAGTTGTAAATGCATTTAAACAACGCCTCATACTCATTCAGGGCAGGTGTGTTACGTTTCCAGAGTATTTTGTTTCATCAGAGACACTAAACAAGTAATAGACTGCACACAATCGCACAAGCAATCTCACACACACACACACGTTCCGGACCCCCAGACACTGTGAGTGTGAAAGCAGGGCACTTGTATCTTAATTGAAATCAGGAGGTAAAAATATATCAAATGTCCCGACGCCATATTCAAACGAGCGTCTGATGTGTGTTGTCAGGACGGGGAGTCCCTGTGAGGCGAACAGGAAGTCGATGTAACCCTTTCCCTCAGCCGCCAGCCAGCGATGGGGCCGAGTTGTGACGGAAAACTGAACTGTTTTATTCAAGACGACGGTAAATGTGTGAGTTTTCTACCTGTGGAGCTTAAGGACCAGGTGATGTTGAGGTTGAAGTTGTTGGAGGCGTTTATGGACATATCCAGATTTTTGTTGGCCTGAGGAAAAAAAAAACAAAAAACAAAAACAGCACAATTGTGATTCATTGCTGGAAGCAGGGCAAGGAAATAGAAATTGAAAAGCAGCATCAGTTAAATCCTTGTTACTCTCATTTCCTGATGTATTTATTGACCGCTGTGGAGAGCTGTCTGTTGGACGGCTGTTTTTCAGTAAAACTGTGAGGAAGCAGGTTCCTCCTCCAGCACCTAAACCTTTCACAGCAATGACACTTGAATATGATCCCGGTCTTGTTTGTGTTACCTGCTCAGGTGTAGCCATGAAGTTGATGGCCGTGTAGTGACGGTCGTCTTCCTGCAGCAGGCTGAAGGTGAACTGGTAATCGATCAACAGGTTGTCTAGGCAACGGGTGCAGAAAGAGAAACATCACTGAATATCTGCACCGGTAAATGCTCCTTGGTTTCAGAGGTTATACTAATAATAATTATTATTGTTTTGGTGTTTTGGCGGAGCTCACTCGGGGTCCCTTCGGAAAGAACCGGCCATTCCAAATAAAGTCTCAGGTCATTTCTATCGACACCAGCTTGAAACACAGACAGATTTATGAAAGTAAAACTGTAGGAGACGAGAACCGTGAGTCGATATTCAATTAGATGAATGCGGCTCCAACACTCAAAGATCACAATGAGCCACACGGTAAACAACACTCTCACACACACACACACGTATGAATGTCAGTGTTAGTTGGATAAATATGACCATGCTCGGTGAGGAGGCCTCTGCCTTACACAAGAGAGCGGCCCGATCAATAAACCGCGAGCGAGAGTCTGAACAATCACAAACTCTCAGAGGTTTAATCATTTCTGAAAGCAGCTCCAGCTGAGCGTCTGGAGGCTGCTCTTTGTCAGCGAGACAATGGCCGATGTTCGCAGAGGATCACGGTGACGCAACATCTGGACAGACCGCACTGGGTCACTTTGTCTGCTCGCCGCCCGGGGGCGGGGCGGAGTCAGAACCAGTGGTCAGCAGACACGGGGCGCCGCTGATCGTTCAAAGAAAGTGTCACATTCTGGGGCTTCTTCATTAGCAACGGAAACCTTTGCGTGAGGTGGTGCGACCCCACCAGTAGATGTCACGATAAAAAACACCGAGAGGCTTCAGTGAGCTTCCAACACGGTTACAAACTCAACACTGAGGCGACTCTGCAGGAGCAGAACAGCGTCGCGTAAAGAGAGACTTGTCACCTTCCTCTCAACTGCACAATCCCGGGGCGTAACCGAGCCCAAAGCGAATTATGTTTGACAAACACTCTTGTTTTGTTCAGCCTTCACGGCGAGTTAGCCCGAACGGCAGATATCAACACATCAAAGATAATATTTCCTCTGAACATCTCTCCCTTCCTCGCTCCCAGGCAGATGTGCACTTCCGCTGCTCACTTGTTTATCCCATCAGGGTCGTCTGCACCACTTCAGAGTATTTAGGGTTTTTAGACTTTGGGAAAAAAAAAGAGGACAGGGACCAGTGTGTGTGCGTGCGGGTGCACGGCGTGTGTTTTCCTCTCCGTGCGTCCTGCCTCCACCTGCGGCGGGTGAGCCTCTACAGGTGGGTGCGTGTCTGCATAGTTAAACAAACAAACGAGAGTACGGCAGGAAAACAAATTACTGCAGTCCCTCTGTGCGTTTCCAATATGTTTGATTTCAAGGCTGTTAGCGGGAAGAGCGTCAGCGAGGTTTAAAAGTTCATCGCAGCTAATTACAAATCCCATCTGAGAAATCTGACAGCAGTTTCACTTAGGCAGCCTCACTGCTTAGAAATCTCACCAAGGTAACACTGAAGGTATTACCCATCCCCCCGGTGAGCTGAAATAGAAATAGTCCACGCCAATTTCTCAGCTTCACAGATGGGTGATCTTATTTCCATAATACGTAAGCTGATTCAGCCAAAATGAAACAAAACAGTGCGATGGGGAGGTGGAAAGAGAAAAGCTCCTCACCCGGAACCCGATCTGATATCAGCCTGTTTCTCCAATAGAAATCTGAAAACAAGCGTGAACTCTCCTTCAATGTCAGTGTGTCTCAGTCGCTCGCTGATGTTTCATTTAATGCTTGTTAACAACTCATTATTTCCCATTTGCAACAGCTGCCTGACGGAGCGCGGGCCAGACGCTGCGCCGCCAATTCGCCGGGAAAAACGGGTTAGAAGTAAACGCGGGAGTAAACACAAGGACGACGCCGATTTAATACCAGACCCGCCTGGAGGTCAAGGTAAACCTGGAGGTAATGCATGCATGAGGCCAGCTGACCTCGATTTGTTCGAGCCTCAGCGCGATGGATTTGAGGGATGGATTCACATAATGATCACCAGTGTCTCTCCTGGAGACGTGTACTGATCCTGCATGTGTGAAAAGTCGGAAAACACGTGAAAATCAATAAGTACGGCGAGAACTGCACTCAGCAGCTTGGAATGCGACTGAGCCACGATCAGTTGGACTATTTATTTTGAAAGTCAACAGTAGCTCAAAGCTTGTCGGCCTTATAGGACCAATTAATCCACTTGAGACGGGCGTCCGGGCAGAGTGCCTGTCAACAAACACGGAGGCGCGCTGGACTGAAGCAGCGGGGTCTAACGAACGGCCCGAGGACGTGAGCGCCGCCGACTGCTGATTACTGCGACTACGACCACTCTGAGCTCCGAATCTGCGACCACACTCTCACTCTGTGTTTTCCTCCCGTGCGTGCCGGCCACCGCTAATTGTCCTTTAATTGGGATTGTGATGCTGTCAGTAAATATCGGAGCCACTTTCCTTTGGCCTGACTAAGCTTTCCCAGCAGCCCCGGGGGCAGCAGGCTGCGACGACTGCAGCGCGACTGGTGTGAGGCTGATAATTCCACTGACTGCCGGTCTCTCCAGCAGAAGTGACGGGGCACTTGGTGGCCGTCCCTAATTAGGCGTCCCCTTGTAGCTGACTGTGATGGACTATGACAGCGGTTTATTAAAGCGTTGTCCCGGTGATGCCTGCTAAGAAATGCAGGCCTGACTGGGGGCGAACTCATTAAATAGCAAAGTTGCTTTTCCATCAATTGACTGGTGGTTCAATATGACAGTGTTAACTCAACCAGAGCATCGCTCCCCGCGCTGCGTCCTCGCCGAGGATGAGGAACACTGCTGTCAATATCTCAACGCTCACATTTATCAGCCTGATGAAAACATTTCATCAAACGGAGTCTGTGACTGCCGCTTGTTAATATGGAGAAGAACGAGTTTCTGCGTGTGGATGTAAAACTCTGCCGTTCCGTTCCGTTCCGAAGACAAGGCGACAAATGTTTGATGTTTCTTTTCTGTCCCGTTAGTTAAGAGGCCGAATACAACAACAATGAAATCCTGCTGACAAACAAACCCTGTCTCTAAGGATTAGAAGGATCAGAGGTAGTTTATGTCTCTGTGATGTAGGAGAACACAGAATAACAGAGTAGAACAGAGTACAGCAAATATCCAACGAGGTGACGTGAGCCTTTCAGGGAACATGATACTCTGCAGCACATGTGACCCCTGGTTCTGCAACATCTGATGCTCCACACGTGAGGTCACGAGTCTGCTCCACATCTGACTTTGACATTGCTCCTCCACGCTAAGAGCTCTGAGACAAGAGAGGGAGAGGAGCAGACGAGGAAAGGAGAGAGAGGTGCACATGTCCAGGGTGCCGGACTTATTACTTTCAGCTGTTCAACCTCGAGTGGTTGTTTGCTTTGTATAATGGCTTTTTATTCAGCTTTAAAAGAGCCTGCGCCGGGTGCTTAACCTCTGTGCATGGACTCCAGGAGCCCTCAGCGCCAGGTTTGCTTCTCTGGAGGCAGACCCGTCAGAAGCTGCCACATGGACGGAATAAATCAGAAGAAAGTGTCGTATTATTGACTCTGAGTGTGCCTGCGCTACTCCAGGGGCCTTCTCTGAGAAGCCGTGACCTTCTGAAGAGGAAAGTTAAGTCGACTGCAATGCCCCCCCCCCCCATGACAGTCCACAGAGCGTTCATAATACCATCAGCACAAGCGGCCGTCCCCGGACAGAGAAACTAGCAGCCACGCTCTTCAAAACTTTGTCGGCTCTGAAGTTGTGTGTTCAGGCCTGCCTCAAAGGTAAAATATCAAGGACAACCATTTCGCCATCTTGTTCCTTTGACGTCATGGGGGAACAACAGACATTAATTTGCCACTAAGGGGTGACCCTGAGGATTTGGCTTCGCTTTTGAGCAGCTGCCATGTTGTTGATATTTGCTTGCTTGGTGTTGTTGTTAGGTCCATACATATAAATGGATTTCGTCTTTGAACACAGGAGTTTAAATTTCGAAATTATCTTTGACTTTTCAGAACTCACAGACCAGTTGAGGTGTGTTTTCTGTGTCTCCAGCCTCTCCCATCTTTTCTTTACCTCTCACCTCCTGGCCAATGATATTTAAAGTTAATATTGACCTGGACTGTAATTGTGGCTACTTTCTGAAAAGCACAAGCAAATGGCTTTTAAATCAGTAATGTATACACAGACTCACATGCTGTGTGTGTGTGTGTGTATAAGAGAGCATGGTGTGTGCATCCACGTGTGCAGGTCTGAGTGTGATTGCTCTTGTTCAAACAAAGCTGGGCCCATTTCACCGGCAGCAGAAAAGATAATGTCACTTTAATGACAGAACATGATGCGGTTCAATACATGGGCAATACACACACACGCTGCAGCTGACGTGGAGGAGCCGTGCACCCGCAGACCTGCAGATCCATTAAAACATAAAACATGTGCTGGTACATTTCTGTCTCTATGTGCATGTGCAATTATCTGAGGCGCCTCACAACGCTGGGCATAAAGGCAGTGGTGCCATCTAGTGCCTCCACAGGCAGGACATGAAACAGGAAATTCAGCATTTCAAGTGTTTCAACCTAAAAATCCAATGTGTCACAAGCGAACATAAACTGTCGTTGTTATCAAGAATAAACACGTCAATAACAAAGTGCCCATCGTCTGGACTTGAACTTCAGGGTTCTGCAGAATAATATTTACAGACTGAAACATTTTGTCTGGTGGAAACAGATTTGACACAAAGATGGACGACGACTGCTCCTGACAAAGTGAAGCCACAGCTTCCTGATTGCCCCCTGGTGGCTGGCTGCTGTATAGGCCACACGTCATAAGTTTGGTTGGTGAGATATTTTGGATAGGAGAGCAGGAGGAGACACTCTGGGATTCCATTTCCCATATAAAAGTATTATCTTTAAATTAAAGCTGTGCAGGAGTGTCCAATCAACGTCTTCATCTCACAAACAGAAATGATTCTTGTGATCAAACACAGCGACCTGTGCTGTGACTCCTCTGATTACTGCATTGGTCAGAGCGTCCATCATCAACACAGTGACAGCCGGACTGCCGTCAGAAGGAGATCTACACTGACAGGACCTCAGCTCTAACGTTAAAATCTATGATGGCAGGTTTTAAATTGAACCGGTGCATCTATTTGTGTGTGTGTGTGTGTGTGTGTGTGAGAGAGAAGCAGAGGGGGGGGGGCAAACATGTGCTCATCTGCCCCAACATCTGTTTTCACTTCCCTCCTTCGTCTGCCCTTTAAAGGAAAAACAAGAAATTTGTTGCTGCTCGCATCAGGAAGCAGGTAAACACTGCGCTACCTGCTGCACTCTCATTTTTGCTCTAATTCTCAGCTCTCTCATTTGAACTCTGTTTTTTTTTTTTAATGATGTCGGAAAATGATGCCGGTGTTTTCCAGACAACCGAGTGTTTCCAGAGGATATTGTTATTTGTAAAAGATCTGAGGGAAGAGGTCAAGGAGGCATGTTGGGAATGTCAGAAAAAGAAAAAAGGAAGAAAAGTTAAATCTGGTCTGCACTGTGGATATTTACAGTAAGACTGTGACCATTTATCTTCACTAAGATGTTAAACTTGATGTCCAGAGTCACGCAGGTTATTTGTTTGACATCCTGTCATACTCAGCCTGTCTGAATGGTACCTCATCAGCTGCTGCAGGTTAATGCCCTGAGTCATCTGTCAAACACAAACACAGCTCTGCAGTAATGATGGATATTGATCCTCTGAAACCCTCAAATACAAGGATTACCAAGTGCAGACCTTCTGTGTGTGTGGGGGGGGAGTCGTTCAAGAGCATCAGAGTGTCTGCAGCACCGCTGTTTACTTAGCTTTCAAGGAACCATCTTGGATTCACCAGCAATAAACATAGGACTCAGATTTATGCTGAAAGCACACATTACCTCTGTGTGTGTGTGTGTGTGTGTGTGTGCGGTGCAGAATTACTTACAATAACATGTTCCTCTGAGGGGGTTACCAAGGTAACGGTTCTCTGAGTCACATCTGGAACGACAGAGCAGAGGAGACATGGGCGGAAAGTGGAAAAATAAATAAGAGAGAAAGAATGAGAAGACATTAACATTCAACACAAGTCGTGTTTATACAAAGACACATTTTATTTATGGCATAAAGTGTGCGTGTGTGTTTCAGGTATTGCCTTTCCCCAACTCTCTATGAGGTGATTTCCTATGACAGCCCCATCTAACCATAGCTGCTCTGTTTTCCCAGAGGCTTTTTTAACATGCGCGCACACACACACACACACAATGAACTATGGTTTATTTTAAGAAGCATCAATCAGATTTAAAAATCGGGAATTTGTCAGATAACCTGTTCAGAATCATTTGTAAGAATTAAAATAAATGTCAGAACTGTCACGGTTCAAGTCGCAAGTTTCTCTCAAATGTTGATTTCTTTCTTCAAAGTGACATTAGTCAGGGCTGGATGAGGAAAAATAAAATGTGCTATTAATTTGCTGTGACCAAAACGTGCTGTCATTTAACTCATATACAGCACCGTCCGTCAGAGGGAAACTTCAATTATAAAACAGGAACAGTGTGTAAATTAAAAAAAAAACAAAAAAGAGATGCATCGGACCCTGTCAGTCAAACTGGTGTCAAACTGGAATCATCATCTTTTTTTCAGCCCCTCCTCTGTTCTTGTGAAGACGCTCACGTGCGCTGATGGACAGTAATTGGCTGTGGTTGGAAGCTGTGACCTTTAGCTTGAGGGAAAGTCTCTGATGACCAGTGAGCTCCACCACAACACAATTAGGTTTTAAAAATTGATTTTCCTAAGTAGAGACCAAATGAATATTTCAATATACACTCATAACTGGATTTGCAGGGGTATCAAAGAGCTGGGAACTTAAGGGCCCTTCAGAATAATGTACATTTTAACACTCAGCAAATGTGATTAAAGAGAGAAACACCAAGGCTCTTGTTTTTTTTGTCTTCCAGTTATCATGGAGGAATGATGTGCATGCTTTAGAGTCCATTAAAGTGTCACGATGGACCTGACGTGTACCTGAGGTGGTTCACACTGCAGATCGGAAAATTATTGCCTGGCAGAGGAGAACAAAAGCCTTCCACTCTGAGCCCAACGGGAGAGAAATGATCAAAATGTGACGACAGGATTGATGGTGATTATTATCATGATGTCGGAGCTTTTAACGCCTTTAAAGAACCACTTTTCTTAAGTGTGTGCGTGTGTCCATCTGGAGGAGTTTAAAAAAGGAAACACCTAAATGTGTTGATTGACTTTGCAACAGCTGGACGAGATGTGGAGAGAGGAAAATAAAACCTGTGCAAGCTTTTCTCAAAAATGAACGATAAATCATTTGGTACCGGGTAAGGTAGGGAGGGAGGGAGGGAGCAAATAACAAAGTGAGCACAGAGGAGAAGAATGACAAAATGAAAAAGAGGAGTAAGTGGAAGAGGAGCAGAGGGCAGGCGAGGTTTACAGCCCCAGTGTTTGTGAATTCTCTGGCGGCGCTGCGGCAGGTCACAGAGCAGCGCTGGATGCTGAATATTTCATCCTTCTATAAAACCCCGGCCAAGGACGATGTTTCACACCGCGGCCGAGCCTCCGCCCTCCATCTGAAGTTTACAGCACTAAGACAAAGAGTCCGAATGAGACCTTCTCCGTCCAATATATGGGACGACTGATAGGAATGATTGTGTGTACACACAGAGAGCACAGTGTTCAATCCAACGTGGCGAGCTGCAGAGAACAGGGACGAGCCTCCTTAAACAGGCTAAACTGATGGGGGAGTGTTGTCTCTCACGGGGGAGACACAGGGACAACAAAGAGCCGGGGACGGACACTTAAGCTGCTTACCATGAAAAACCTATTGGGGACAAGATGAGGGTCACAGAGGAGTGGACACACACACACACACAATGGAAACACGATGGGACACTAATGGTCCCAATGACATCATGATCCCTGCTTGTGTGTGTGTGTTTTAATTAAACACAGAAACCTCCATGGTGCACCAAACCCTGTTTTGCAAACATTCAATGCTACAAACATCTAAAAGCACAAACTCCACATTCAGTGAGAAGATGCAAATTGCAAGTCAATTAGAGGAGTTCTCAACGTGCCGAGGAGTCCAATTAAAACTGCATCAACATAATCAAACTGTCAGGCGACGAGGATGGGGGAGGGGTAAAGCGGAGACCTACATAAAGTGCAGTTTCACCACTAACAGTAAGCTCAGCAGGAAGAGTCCACACGTGATGAAACTTAAATTAATTATACGTGAAAGTGGTTAATTAAAAGTGTGACTGTGAGCGGAGTGAAACAGCAGGAGAACATCTGGTGGGCATCACAGCCGGGGCCGGCCATCTTGACCTGTCACCTTCACACTCTGATCTACCTGTCTGTACAACAGCTGGTGCTGTTCACACACACACACACAGATATGATTATACAGTCTGACAAAACAAAAACATGGAGACCAAGTAATGGATTAGCCTGGTGTTTGCTGCTTGACCTTAATGAGCATCTTATTATACACTGGATTCTTAAAAAAGAAACACACACACACACACACACACACACCTGCTGCAGCCTGTGGGAGAGATGTTGCTTGTTCATAAGGACAAACACACAGGCCCCTGTGTGGTGTGCACCATTCTGACTCCTCCAAAACAAACAGAGCTGGGACAGAGAGACATTTATAGAGAGAGAGAGGAGGAGGAGGAGAGAGAGAGATCGAAGGTGAGAGCAGCTGCAGAGAACAGGCACAGAGAAGCAAACGTTCAGCTCCCACCGGGTCTCTAGGATGTGAAATAATGAAAGTACCGCGCAGAGAAGGATCAGACACTGAGTGAACATCAGAACTGAAGAAAAAAAGAAATGTCTGGGTCGTTTACATGTAAACGTCAAACTGTGTCTGTCTGAGCAGGTCGATATGAGTAACACGCGCTTCGGTAAACGTCCGACCTCAGCGAGCAAGACGCTGATTCCACTCGACAGGAAACATGTGGAAAGACTCTGAGTGAGCGACGGCCTCAGTCTGAGTCACGTGACCATGACGAGCTGAGCCGGAGTCACTGACTCCAGTGAGGGTGGCCGGGGGGGCCGGCAGCATGACCCAAAAGTAAAGCCACGTTATCTTGATGCCCCCCCCCCCCAAGTGGCTGATGATCAACGTAAACCCTGCCTCCTCCATGTTAGCTGATGGGACATGTGCATCAAACACACACACTCAATAACATCACAGTCTGAAACAACAAATTTGATCACTGCTGTGTTTTGTTCCATCATACTGTACGTACTGTACACACGCACACACACACTCCCTCTATAATCTGGACTCCTAGATTTATTGATGCAGCAATTTTCAGGCTGACTCTATGGTGCATCGCTCTGCCAAGCCATTTAGGATATTGTACTGTACTGGCACATTCACAGGGAACACACGCACTGTACACACAAACAAATACACACACACTGTACACACAAACAAATACACACACTGTATATATATGTAGATGATGGTGTACTCACAGCTGACACTGGTCTCCCTTGATGCCCTTGGTGGTGCAGAAGCACTTTCCTGTGTTGACGTGGCAAACGTTGGCGTGACTGTTACACTTGCACGCTGAGAGAGAGAGAGAGAGAGAGAGAGAGAGAGAGGGGGCGAGTTAGATTTCGAAATCTGGTGTGAGACAAGGCAGCAGAATAAGAAGAAGAAGAAGATCCGACTGCAACACTGAACCCGAGACCTTCTTATCCTCCACTGACCTTAAACCACAACACGCTTCCTCGAAAGGGAAACTGGCAGAAAGAGCGTCAGGACAATGTTTGCAGCGGGAGAAGTTTGGATTTCTCTCTTGAAATAAAACCAACGTGTCTAAAGAAAGTTAGTGTTCTGTGTCCTTTGTTCATTGTTCTACCCAAGTGGCAGAGATGCAGGAGCTGTAATAAAACAGTGTTGCTCTCAGGTCAAGGTAAATAAGAAGAAAACATTCTATACTCCTCTGCTGGGGAAGAGACACTGCCTCCACTGTCACACAGAACAAAACAAGCTAAGAGACGTAAACGCTGCTTCAAATATTTAGACACACACACACACACGCACACACACAAGCACACACAAAGAGAACGCCAAGGTGTGCACGGTGGAGCATTTAAATTTCAACAGGTTCAAAGTGGAATGGATGATTTTCCACTTGAATTCAGACGCGCTGAGGGCAGAGGAGGCGACAAAAACATCCGCAGAAATACAATTTCAGCCCATTACTTGAAATGACATTTACCGTCGAGGGAAACCCGCCACACAGATGCATATTGAAGTGTAATGTCTTCGCAGATAAGAGTAAAAAGCAGCTTTTACACCCGAGATAAAGGACAAATCACAGGCGCGTTGGTGGCCGCTGCGCTTGCCCTGCGGTTCACACCGCTTCCATTTTAAAGACGGACAAAAGCCAACGAAGGACAGAGATGGGACAAATGTGCTGGGAGACACCAAGAAGGAGAAGCCAAGGAGACACAACATGTCTCCGCCTAATTCTTCCAGACATTTGGTTCGTGTCTGGAAAGTGTAAAGGCCTTGTTGTGGGATCAGTGAAAACAGTTCATCAGACAGAGCACAATCTGAGGACCAGTCCCTCTGTGAAGCTGAATCTCAGAGACAGAACGTAAACTGCTCTCCTCTCTTCAAACAGACATGAAACCTCCGTGTAATCCCCTCAGCAGTAAACAGCTCGCTGCCTCCATCCAGCAGAGGCGCCTCAGACCAGCTCTGCTCTCTGATGAATGTCGGAGCATAAAGCTACCGCAGCGTTTCATCTGCAGTTATAAACTGACAAGTTCCAACTGCTCCAGCTCCAGGACCGACTCAGGAAACACGCTCACACATCTCTGAAGCTATAACGATGAAGCTGGGGGGGGGGGGTGAAAAAAAAAAAAGAATATTAAATATATAAAAACACACAAACGCTCCAGAAGTTAAGTATTTTCTGTTTTACACCAAGACCCCCAGAAGGAACCGATCAGGACTCCAGAAGAATGAAGTTCCATGTAATAGAAGCCGCGGTCCTGCGGCGGCTGCGTTTGAACACAGATTAAATCACAGCGGCGCGGCCGGGACGCTTAGATTTCAAAGGCTCCTTCAAACGCAGCCGACAAACGAGCCCTTTAATCTCAGCAGTAACGACAAAAGGTGCATCCTCACTTCGCATTTCATCTCGTTTCCAGCCTCTGTGGTTTACACACACAGCTTGTCTCACGTGGACCGGGCCTGGAGGCGGAGGTTACCACGCTCACGGACGGGCGTTTCCTCCGAGCTGTCAGCGAGGCGGCATCGCTGCACTCACAGGCGACAGGTCGAATAAGAGCACTTTTAATTAGCTTCTGATGCTTTAAATCAACCTGAACACGGAGCTCTACGTTGTTGCGCTGCCTTTCATTCACAATCTCTGTCTAAACATGGAGCTACTCGACGTAAAATTAAACCCTTGACTCATCCGAGTGCCCAGAGGAAGCTAACTCAATTCAGTGAGAGCACAGAAGGATGGAAGCAGGAGGAGGATCAAGGGGAAGAGGAGGAGGAGGAGGAGGAGGACGGAGTGAATGAAGTGGACGAGGGAGCGAGAGCACATCACTTGCTGACAACACAGAAACGAGCCACAATAAAAAGAAACCTGATCTCTTAGCAGAAAAAGGCTGATTTGATATAAATCATATTTCCCATGACTCACGCACGACCCCTGAAGAGAATACAATTTCTCACCCCACTGCCTCCGCTCGCGCGCACAACACAAAGGATGCCTGTTGTCAGGGTGGGTTTGAATGCGCGTGTGTAGGTGGGAACGAGGCCGGCGTCTGAGTGTGTGTTTCCGTCAGAGACGATGAAAAAAGTCAGCGAGAAAACATTAGAGAATAATCCTCTCTGAACCTGTTATCTGCTCCTACAGTCGGCGTCTTATTCCCGAGGGGGGTAGCACTTATAAAACTCAAGGAAACTTAATGGGTGCGGGAGAAACAGAAAAGCAGAGGCCTTGTGATGACATAAGTTTCCTCAGAAGAGTTATGTGCGGTTGATGCCTCCTCGTCTTTGTCTGAAAACGCTGGTGACGTGCACAAGAGAAACAATATCGGCTTTATTCCAATTTCCTAATGATGCTGAATGACGTCCGCGTCACTAATGAACCAGACATTACCTGCGATTCAGTCCAACATGAGAAGGTCATGTATGTTACATGCACGTGACGCCTTTCATGTGCAGACTGAGAACACGCCACCGTGCATCATCCTCACACCTAACACAGGTGTTGATTGGCCCGCAGGTCGGAGGACGGTAGAGAACGAGGCCCGTGTTACTGTCGCGTGTGAGTGCGCGTCTGTGTTAGTCCTCAAAGTGTTGACATGTTCTAATATTACACTGACATGGACCCGCACGGGCAGGAAGCAGCTCGTTACCTACAGTCGCGCTGCTTGATTTTCCAGCATCAGTGTAAGATGTGCAGCCATAAAACCCATTAGTTAGACCTCTGTTTTTAACACTGGTCACAGCCGAACCCTGGAAAGGTCGAATGTGCTGCCGTATGAAAACTACTGAGATAGACATGTTCAGGCTGATAATTCTACTTAATGTTGTTACTGGGAAATGTTTTCATGCGCTGACGCTGCAGCTCCTCTCTCCAGCCTCTGTCTCAAACACTTGTTTGTGCATTTGAATCCATTATTTAACATGGTACAATTTGTACTTCAATTTTCTGAAATAATCAAATAAAATGATAAAACCTTTTTTTTTTTTTTGTTTAGGAAAAATAATTTTGAGAATAAAATGACATGGTGCTCTCCATGAGCTTTTTTTTTTTTTCAATGTCACCTCCCACCTTCAGCTGACTCTGGCAGTTTGCTCAGATGAGAGAGGACGGAGAAGTTGACTGGTTTTAATGAGGAGCAGAGGAGGAGGGCAAAGGAGGAGGAGGAGGAGGAGGGAAGAGATGTAAGAAGTGAAATGCATGTGAACGCACGCACTGATATTTGCATACAAAGAGAAAAGTGATTTTAATAACATCAAACAGATCGGAGTTTCCCTCCCTCAGCAGAATCTGGCCGGTGAACTATCGACCTTAAACAAATGTCTTTGTCTTCCTGCACGTGTTAGTGTGGGTGGCACGGCGGTCCAGCAGTTAGCCAGTCGCCTGGTAAAGATTTAATCCTGGCCAGCTCCTTTCAATGGGAAGCCTGAATGTTCCTCCTAATTAATGAATTGGTTCATTAGAGAGTTTAACTCTGTTTCTATACAACCACATCTACATCTCATCTGCTCACAGATCTGTAATAAAACCTGCCATCTGACAGAAGACATGTTACTCTACATTGTGTCGGCACAAGAGCCCGCTTCATGAAATGTACGTCGTTTAATGTCAGGCTGAGCCGAGAGCCGCAAAAAGAAACCGGGTGTGATGAAGAGCAGCTTCCTCCAGACGAGACTCCGGTCCCTGACTTCAAAAGCACTGTTTGCTCTGACTGGAGATCAAAAGGGATTTGAAAGCCGTTTAAATCTTATTTACAGAAATGTTTGTGTGCGTGTTAGTGCGTCAGTAGGTTGGACGGTCAGGATATGTTTCCGTGCGTAGGTCTTTAATCGCGTCTTATTTCATCACGCGTTGTGAAGTCGTCCCAGTGGATCACACCTGCTCTTGGTACTTGCTGTATATCTTTAAAAGTACCAGCGTGGCACCGCCTGCTCAGTCCTGCGGTGGAACCACAGGAATGAACACACACTCACACGTTAACGCAGGTGAGAGGCTAGATGTGGCGGTGACGACGTGTGAACGACCCTCTGCAGGCAGCGTCACGTCCCTGCTGAAGCGCCATCACACACACACACACACACACACACACACACACCCTGCTGTCCTGCCAGTCCCACTCTCCGCCGCCGGGTTGCCAGTTCCTCGCAGAGACGACGCTCAGCATCTCTGCGGCTCCCGCTCTCAACACAGATTTACAAACACCTCCCGCTGTTGCGCCCTGAGCAGAGACCGTACATCGCGTCCCAGAGGCAGAGAGACGGAGGGCTGAGAGGGACACATTAGAGGATGTGCAGGCGTGTGACGGATCGCCAGACCAAGACACAACAGCACAACACGTGAACCTTCATGTTCTGAAGTCAAGATATTTTAAACAGCCAGGCACGAGTAAACAGAGGGTAAGAATCGAATAAAAGTTGATGTTCTGGGCTAAATCTACAGATCTACAAAAAACAAATCCTCCGTGATTCATATCAAACGCTCGTCTCTCTGCTTTAACGACTCTACAACGTTCAGCGATAACGACTTCTGTATTCTTTCATCGTCTGATCTTGTTTTTTATTCATCTCTGTGAGAAACGAATCAGCTCCACGAGAATCGCTCGCTCAACTGAGCTGAACCCGCGAGACTGACGGAAGAGCGCCAGCCACAAAACGTTCCGTGGACGCGACGGCCACCTTTGACTCGCGCTTGTCACACGAGCAGCGAGACGGAGCGTCCTCGTGGACGAGCAGAGAGAGAGAGAGGGAGAGGGAGAGAATCAGAGCGAGTTGGAGGCAGGGAGCCACTGATGTGAATCATGCAAAATTTATGGAAGCAATAAAACTGTTGGGGGTGAGGCGCCGGTGGCGAAGGAGCATTATACGCTGAGACTCTCACAGCAAAAGATAACAAGGGGAGGAGACAGAATACAAGCTCAAGTGTTGCCTGGAAGACAATTCACATGGGCTGATATTTAACCAATTCAACAGCACTGGGACCAAACTCTTGTCCTGGAGCAGGACTGTCGATGTGCCCTGAAGCAAACGTCTCGTCCTCTGGCAGACAACACGTCCAACACGTCCTCAGCTGCAGTTCAGAACTTTGGGGTTTGATTTTTAGTCAGAGTGCAGCTCAGAGAACACACACAAACAGACACATCTGACAGGGTTAGTTAATCATCTGTCATGGAGACAAGAGGACAGACAAACTGTCCTCTGTCTGTCCTCCGTCCCTTTCTCTCTATTTGCCCTCTTCCCCCCCCCCCCCCCCCATCTCTCCATCCAGGAGCAATTGATATTAACCTTGTACATCTCACAACAGGGTTTAATCTGCTGTTTCCTCCTCTCTCTCTCTCTCGCGCAATTCATCTCCTCCTTTCTTCCTCCGTCGTCTTTACAACCCCTCTCTCCTCCCTCCAGTGACGCCTCTCCATCATTCACGTCTCTGATCGGCTACACATCATCGCCTCCCGGCCATTTAGCCCAAGGTAAATCTAATGGTTCCTTTATAAAGAGAAATACAGAGAGATGGAGGAGCGGAGACAGAATGGACTGATGGAGGGTTGGAGACAGAGTGATTATGAGCTGTAAGGGGGAATGACGCAGGTATGGAGGAAGTGACAGAGAAATGAAGGGTTAAGTGCCAGGTGAATTGAAACAGAGGAGAAAGGAAATATTCTTAAAAGACGGGGTGACAAAAGGAAAAGAGCCCCTGAGAAGAGGCGAAGAAAAAGAAAAAGGAAACACTGTGAGAGGAGAGGAAAGCATACAAAAAGGGGCAGAGGAAAGAAAAGGTCAAGAAAGGAGGAGAGAGGAAATGAAAGGAGGGGATGGAGCGCATAAGAAAAAGACAATACCGCAGAGAGACGGATGAGAGGATGATGGAATGAGAGCATCATGAGGCCGTCATGTACGACGAGCATCCATCAGACACGGAGACACCAGTCAGCTCCGGAAATAAGAAAATGATTAAGAGCGAGTTAATGTCATGTGACGCCGTCAAGCTAAAACGCACATCTGTCAGAGCTGCCCCCCCCCCTACCCATCCATCCATCCATCCATCCCTCCATCCATCCCTCGCTCCCTCACAGTCCAGCAGCCGACTGATTTACACAGATTATCCGTGGTAAGCGGTGTGATGTAAATACAGAACAAAGGGAGGCATCATAAAAGCTGCTGCCGGATTCAGAAACACGTGAAGCGCGTGTGCAGCTCTGAGGGAATCAGAGGAGACTTACATCTGCTTTTCATTCTCCTCTTCTCAACGTCTTCAGGCCACAAACTACAGGTTTTACTCCTGCTCCCTGACGGCCTCCTGAGAAGACTCAGAGCTTTTAAACACTGCCCCCATCAGGTTGTTTGGGCACATCACAGAGTTTATTTACAGGAATTCAGAGCAGCAAATTAAAACACAAAGAATGTCCCTGTCTCTATTTATTGTTCTGAGTTATTTTCAGACTGACTCAGACTGAAGCTGCCTGTTAACGCAGTACTTTAAATATGAAGCTCTGCATGAACTCAAAAGGTATGAAACAACAAAAAACATTAACATCGTTTTCAGGCTGGTTCATTTGAATGTTATTTCTCTGCATTAAGACAAAGCCAAAGCTGAAATGGTTTTTGGTTCATGTTTCCACTTCAGATGCTGAGAAATAAATCTGTGTCTCTGCCTCTAAACTACAATCGTCATCACCATCCTCCTCCTCCTCCTCCTCCTCCGACTCATTGAGGTGTGTGTGAGAAACTAAACTGTTGTGGTTGTAACTTCAGCGTTGCTCAGGTCGTCTCAAAAGTGTTTTAACCACTTCCTGTCAATGATAATGCTTCACTGTCAAGTTAAGACATAATGTACTTCATCATTAGGCTCCTTAATTGACTCAGTCCCATCACGTCTTCACTCTGGGCTCAAGGACGCTGAGCCAGAACAAATATTTTCCCTCCTTCGAGAAAACAAACCCGCGTCACCTCTTCACTCACCGTTGCATTTGCCTCCGTTGATGGGGTCTCCGTAATAACCGGGCATGCAGCTCTGGCAGTGCGTCCCTGCCGTCAGGTTCCCGCAGCGCTCGCACACGCTGCCGTTCACGCACCGGCTGTGGCCATTACACTGACACACTGCAGGGAACACACACACGCACGGATCCGTCAGGTGTGTGGAGGTCTCATGGTAACGGGAACGGCGTGTTCGACCCTCACCTGGACACTGCATGAAGGCCCAGTTGAAGCCTCTGTCCGACGTGCACAGGCTCTGGTCCAGCAGCATGTCTCTGTCTCGGGGCCCGGCCCTGGAGTTGGAGGGTCTCAGGGGCCCCCGGTAGGATCCCTCGGTGCAAGCGCCCTTCCCGGTGTTACTGGGGTCGCCGCACCAGCCGCACTCGGCTCTCTCCAGGCAGTCGGCACACGTGCGCAGACCTGAGCAGTTCTGAGCTGGAGGTCAAGGGGTCAGACAGAAAAGGCTTCATGTGTTATTTGTGTGTATCTAACATCCTCAGACCTAGTTTTTGGATTAGAAATGACGCTTTAGATCATAAATCGGACCCCGTTCTCTCCTCCAGTCGGCACCAGTGTCACTGACAAACAACTTTAATAAACACAAGCGATAAAACCTCCGCTGGGTTTTTACATTTCCTCTGACCCTCAGCATTTAAAGAGAAATCGACTTTACTTGTCAGCTGGGAAAACATTTGTATTCATACGCCGGCCGTGACATTCAAGAAGGCGTCGCTGGAGCGAATTAAAACTGACACTGTGTTTTTTCTGGAGTGACGTTCGGGGCATGTGAAAAAACAACAACTGTCTCTGTTGACGGCGAACAGTCGTGAGGTGACGAGAATAAGGAATCAAGAGTTTCTCGGTTCGCGGCTCGTTTCTAAACCTCCCAGTTTGCTTTGCTCTCGCTCCCAACGCGATGAATCTCCGTCTACAGAGTCGCGGCGGGCGCGCGGAGCCGGGGAGGCGGGTAAGAAGCTGCTCGGCGGGCATCTCGGCGTGTACACAGGAAACCGAGAGGGTGAGGGAAGTTATCCGAGGTGTTGTTTTCTCACAGCCCAGCGAGACGATTCCAGTGATGCATCAAGTGAAATTAGCATTTCCACCAGAAGTTTGTGTCTTTTGAACACGGGTGATTTCCATAAGCCACAGATGTTCCTGCTGAACCCGTGTCTCTCCCTCTCTCTCCCTCCCTCTCTCTCTCTCTCCTGCTGCTGGAAATACTCCTCCTGTCGTCCCGGTGTGTGTTTGCGATCTTCCCCTCGTTGCATTATTCAGCCGCAGCAATGCTGATTCATTTGTTCTCCCTCTTTATAATTACAAACTTCTGCGCTCCCCGTTCTCAGATTCACTCTTTATCTCCTCGCCGCCACATTTTTATCCTCCTCTCCTGGATCTTCTCTTTTTTTTTTTTTCCTCCCACTAAGCCGTCGTCGCCTTCTCCCCCATTATTCTCTCGCCTTCTTCATTTCCTGTCATTTTCATATAATTTCTTCTTTTTTTTTTTTACTTGAAGACACTTAAAATGAAATCACAAAGCATTTAACTCTTCCTCCGTCTCTGTGCCTCTTGCCTCTGATTCTTTACTTTCACCTTTTCTCTCCCTGACAGCTCCACTGGATCTTCACCATAGTCACGAGTTCAAAGAGAAGCCGTTCAACAGAATATCCCTAATCCACACAGTGGGGCGTCTGGAGCTGGAAACGTAGATATTTACAGACCCAAGAGCAAACTTTAATATCCAGTAAATACACCAGGCCTGGGTATCTTTTTGAAAATATGGTTCAAACCATGATGCTTCTTGTAACTGCAACACAAGCAAGCCTTTACATTTTGCTTTGGTTTTTCTCTGGTTTGTTGTTGGAGTTTTACTCAGTAGATTCAACTTTCTGAGCTCATTCATTAAAGGTCAGAGGTCCAGGTAAATACGATGTGGTCCAAAATTCTAAGTTTCCACGATTTCTCCGCAAAAACATAAAAAAAAGTCTGAAGCTCACATTGATCAGAAAGGATCGCGTGACCTTGTGAAGTCAGGGAATGACGTTAATGCTTAGTTCAAACACACACTGGAGGGTGAGATCACCCACAATGCAGCAGACGTAAAAGAGCTTGATGTAACATCATTGGACTTCAGCGAAAAGATTCATCATCATGTGAGCGTTTGAGACTTTCTCCTCAGACTTCAGCGACTGTGGGAAGCTGTGCATTAAAATTAGTCAGTTCAAAAAAAAAAAAAAAAACACATCTACGTGGTGGAGGACTTTCAAGAGCTGCCCCACACACACACACACACACACACTCAGTCTCCATCTATGAACTGGGCTCATAAAAGTGGAGTTGTAAAGCCGGGTCTGTTTTTGTTAAGCAGTTACCTCATAAATGCTTGAAGCTGGTTTCACAAAGAACACAGTACATTTCTCCAAAATGTTTTACTGGTTCCTGTTTGACGTGTCTGACTGGGGTCACACTTTCATCACCAGCATGAGTCTGGCTGAACACACACACACACAGAGCGAGGTTCCATTTGCAGCTTTGATTCATTTATAACACGCGTCAGAATCTGTGGGAGCGAGCGGATCAACACGCTCAGACACCGGCCCCCTCTCCACCAAAAAGACAACATGGGCCCGAGGACGTGAAAACCAGCTCAGAGAGACGATAGCGGACAGAAACAAATCTCTGCGTGGACCGAAAATGCTCAGTCCTTAGATGTTTGCTTACATAACTGTGGTTTGTGCTATAATCATATAATGTACCTGACACGTTCGCTCTGCCTGTTCTATTTTCAGCAGCATTTCCAAATGTCTGGCATCCTCATGTTCAACATGGAATTTAGAAACGACAATATTTCATGAAGTCACGCTCCAAAGAGGAAACTGTCAACGGGCAGATCTTTTTATCTGGTGTGAATATCTGTCAAGATAAAAATAGAAGTTGAGTGATTTATGCACTTACAGTTTAAATGCTTGTGTTGCTCCTGACTGTGTGTGTGTGTGTGTGTGTGTGTGTACCTGACAACAGGAGGTGAACAAAGAAGCAGAGCTGTAACTTAATTTTCATTCATTGCATTTCGATGTAATTAAATTGTGGAGGAGAGGCTGGTGAATGTAACACGTGCACAAAAAAGAGCTCGGCCCTGGAGGCATTCGATGAACCAAAGGTGCATATTAAAATGCATTCTAAAGGTGTAAAGTTTGTAAAGTTATAAAGATGTATATGTGTTTGGAAGGATTCTGGTGGGCAGATAATGTGAGAATGTGAAAACTGCAAAGTAAGGTCATTTTGTTAAGATATATTATAATTAATTCTTTCAGTGATGTGGATCTTCATCATGTTCGACAACAATTCTCTCAACATTATTGTTACTCAAAGACTTTTCTTTCACTCAATATCGACCTGCAGGTTTATCAGTTTCAGTATCGGCCCCAAAACTCCACCTCAGTCAGAATCACTAAATAAAACACACGTTCCACAAACAACATGAACACGTCAGCTGACAGTTCCTCTGAGGGCCCGAGCACATGCATGTAGCAGCAAATAAAAAAGAAATAAATCAAAATGGTTCCTGCTGAGGAGGAATTTTACATCTCATCAGAAATTCTCTCAGCACATTCGCCGCGGTGCCACATTTGGTTCATCACGCCGGGTTTGATATTTGGTGTCCCTGGGTAACGCGTCATCATCGGGCTTCATCTGGTGTCATCCATTTGCTCCTACACTGGTTGACAGTTAGCGTCGCCAGAGCTGGAGCAAACAGATCTGAGAGCCCACATACATAATACATCAAGTGAAAGAACCGTTAGAGCCTCTTTCACACTGCTCTCCAGCAGCAGAGAGCACATGCAAACACAACACACACACACACACACACGTGTTGTGATGATTGCCACAGAGAAAATAACACTTATTGGCTGAAGCTAAACCAATAAATGGCTACAACAACACCAGCCTTGGTGTGTGATACAACACAAACAGTGAATGAGCAAAAAAGGAATTTCCAAACTCTCTAATGTAAAAAAAAAAAAAAGAAAAAAAAAGGTGTTTAATCAAACTTCTGACGCATCCAGAGTGGAGTAAACACGTGTTGGATGTTACAAAAAATATCTACGCTCAGAGTTCAGATACCAAGTGTTTACATTTTGCCCCCTGCGCCACCATCTGGAAATGATTTCTGTCTGTGCTCAGGCCATGAAGAAAACTCCAAATCTCCAAACTAAAACCCTGAGGAACAGCAATGGGGGACATCATCGTCTCCCGCTGCATGGACGGCAAGCGTTACCATAGCGACGGTGATACTGTTTAAACCTAAGCCTTTGTCCGCCTTGAAATATGACATGGATGGGCGTCACCCACTGACCTCAAAGTTTTATTCGCTTATTAACTGAACTTATTTCCCGCCGCTCTGTCCGCTGCAGAGATGAGCCACTGACCTAGAGTAACCCCCCCCCCACCCCCACGTCAGTTCCTGTGAGACGAGAAGCAGTGCAGATGATGGATGGATGGATATGTGCTGCAGGTAACAGACCTTTAGGGATGGGATGCTGCGGCACAATAAAGTTGAACTGAAAATCAGTTGTTTAAAAAACTGTTCCCTAAACTTCCAAACTTGAGCGTTCTGGGGCAACGCTGAAACTCAACCAATTATTTCGAGAGGTTGTGTTTGGTTCGCCTCCAGCTGACATGAAAAATGGGGCGGATGCACAAAGCTTTGAGCCAAAAGGATCTGATAGAGAACTGACCCACTTCAGATTTGGTCCTCAGCTGTTTTCTCCATTTTTGCATGTATTGTTTCTGTATAAACAGATGTTGTGAAACAAACAGGACGCCATTAATCCACGAAGAAGCGAGGCAGCACGTGACGAGTGATGGACGGTAGCAGAGCGACGCGGCTCTGGATCTGAGGACCCGACGACGTAAAGTGTCATTTCCTACATTCAATGCAACACAGCCAGCAGCAAAGGTAGAACAGCAGCCGAGAGAAAGCCTCCCACGCTCCGTCTGTCACCGGCAAACAATACAAGAGAGGAGAAGACGGAGGGAGGAAATGAAAACACTGAAGGAAGACAAGTGCGTGTGTGTGAGTCAGAAAACAATCACCAGTAACGAGACTGACCACTCGTCTCCCTGAACACAGGTTTCAAACACAAACTTAAGGAAGAGCAGAAAAAGAAACATCTCCATGTGACCACCTTGTTTTAAAATAAAACTGAAACTAAGACCTGTTGGTCTCTATAATTAATGAGTTCTAAATGTAATAATTTCTATTTATAGAAATTCAATTTGGACAGAGAGGGATTTTTTTGTTAAAAAAATTCTTGACTGTCCCATCTGCTAACATGGAGGAGAGAGCACATCTCACCTGTGCAGTCCTGGGTCTGCCACTCCAGGCACTGTCCGTAGGGGAAGGAGATGACGTAGGCGGAGGAGTCGACGCAGCGGTGAGCGCTGCTGCACCACATGCACTCCATGGCCTGGCTGGTGCAGTTGGAGCAGCTGGAGCGCAGAGCGCAGGGAATCTTACAGGGGCGGCCGCTCGGACTCTGAGGACTCCCTTAGCCCCCACAAACAAAAACAAGAACAGAGAGTTTAGAAAATGGCTCCTTCAAAATTAAACCACAGTTAGTCGCTAATCCTTTGCATTATTGCATTAAAATCTTCTTCTTCTTCATCTTCCTGCCGCCCCTCCCTGGTTCTCACCTGCAGGCTTCTCGCAGATCAGCCCGTCCGTGGTGGCCGTGCAGGGGTTGGCTTTGAGTCCGGCCACCTGCGGCCGCTCCAGGTAGGCGCAGAAGCCCGAGTCGCTGGGTTCGCCCGGTGACCAGCGCAGGCTGGTGTTGGTGAAGGGCGACGCGTCCTCCCAGCCCCAGTACGACACGTTGATCTTCCTCAGGCCGACCCACGGGGACAAGCTCTGCAGGGGAGCAGGCCGTGCAGGAGAGTTAGCTTTTTAATTTTGAATCATCCAACTTAAAAGACCTTTAAGAAGTTTTGTAGTTTTCAGCGCGGTTATCATGGAGGAAGCATCCAACTTTATTCACAGTCGAGTGTAATTACAGCACTGAACTCTCTTTTATATATTTGTGTTTGTCCCTTAGATGTAAATTATATCACACCTGTGGAATATTTGTTATTACTCCCGTACATATTTATCAGCCTGAGAGGAATCTGGCAAACTCAGATGCAACAACAACTTTTCAGTCTTAACATGGTGGAGTTCACTCAAGTCTAAAGAAACATGAGGAGAAATTTAAAAAATATGTTTGAACAGCTGAAATAAAATGAAAAAATAAATAAATCAGCACAAGCAAATTAATCCTCTTTAACTCCACTTCTTCTTTCTTGTTTTGTTTTGGCTGTTTCGAGTGATGAGTCCTTGTCGTACGCAGTTCACATGTTCATTGACCGTGTTCCTAGAAAACACAACAACAACAACTACACCTGTGATCGCCTCCCTCTGCAGAGACGAGTGAAAACAGAAAAATTGCTTCCTAAAATCAAGGCTGCTTCAAATCACCGTTAATGGTTAAAACAGCAGCTGAAATATCTCCGGACCAAAACAAGTTGGATTTATTTCATAAATAATCAAACGTTTAAGCCACAGCTGCGATTTATATCTTCAAATCTCTTTTCTCAGGCCCCTGCTCAGAAACGACCCGAGGTGAAAACATCAGTGTAGATGTTACAGATCCACAGTCCAAGCTTTCACGCTCCAGTCTGAGCATTTGTTCTTGTGTCTGTCAGGCTTCAGACAGTGTGTGAGAAACCCACAGAATTAACATTAAAACCATCTGGTGATCTTTGATTGAAAAGTGTTGATTATTCGCTCGTGTTTCTCCTGACGCTGCAGATCTATCTCGTCTGGGTGAAGTCGAACATGTGTCTTCTCAAACATCTGGAGTTAATGTCCAGGAGAGCGATAAAGTCGACTTCAGCTCTTCATTTGGAGCCAATGATTCTAACCGTTTATCTCCGTCCCTGACATTTTCCCTGTTTGAGGCGCTGCGAAAATATATTTTGACGCGTCTGACATTAGTCTGAAAAGAGAAGCGTCGACAAAACCAGAAGAGACGAGCTTTTAAAATGTCAGCCATATTTACAATCTTAACATTCGGGACCCCCAGGCAGAATGCGTCCTGACGTGATCAATAAGACGTGGTCCAGCTGGGATCAAATCTCCAACCCGACAGATGTGGAAAGAAATATTACCAGTGGAAGAAATTGGAAACTGATCTAATGGCCGACAGATGTGCTTGAAAATTCTAAATAAAACACAAATGCAACCAAATACATCCGACACCCAGGCTTTGTTTCAGCGATCCGTCAGTTCCGGCTCAGATCAGATCACACGGGACAGACGTTGATCGCAGGTTTGATTTCTCACATCGCGCAGCTCTTGTTGCACGCGTGAAATAACCAGATCATAAAATGTGTTTTACGACCCTGAGACGACACGTTAACCGACGCGCGGTCGTAAATAAGCGCAGACAACACAGTGTGTGGCATCTCACGATAAATCACGGGAGCCGCATCACGAACATCATGTCTCATAAAGGACTCCGAGGGAATTGAACATCCGTCCACGCGTCCACATCCATCAGACAAATGTTGCTTCGCTCACAGGTGAAAATGCCTCTCACGTGCAGCCGCGTCATTAGAATCTATCTGCGTAAGTATGAGCTACTCTGCTGCGCCGCTGTGGAGAACGTCCATTTGTTTCCCTCCGTTCCTTCATTTCACAGCCGCCTGATCGGAGACACACTTCTCTCAACGCACGATATGGAAGTGTGCTAAGTTTGAAATTCCCTCATCGTGCGTCCGTGACCGGTTCCTTGCTGAGCTGCAGCCGAGCAGCGCAAACACAAAGAGAGGCTTTCAAACTGGAAGGAAGATGAGGAAGATGAACCCTTGGAGGATCGGCGCTCGTCTGCGTCAGTCGACTGAAGCCTCGTCACATTCAGAACGTGTGTTTGGACAGAATGAGGACTGAGGATGTTCTGCCTGTCCTCTGGAGATGAAGCGGGACAGGGCGTGACGTGGAGGAGACGCTACGAGGACTCAAGCAGCTCCAGCACCAGAGCACCGTCTGAAAGCACGTCCTCTGAGACGCCGGCGTCACGGGGGCGCGTGGTAACGACCTGTTGAGCTGCGATCAGGAGTCTGACTACATGAGGTCACGCTCTGTGCCGGCTCTCACCAGGAGGAGACGCCACACTGTGACTGATCCTCCCGATGGCTGCAGCAGCATATATTTGATTGATTGTTCTCCTTGTCTCACTATACAACTGCATTGTCTAACTACATTAACAAACTACATTCATTTTCTAAAGCAGGAAACCCAGAGTGGAGGATGAGACTGAAGCCTGTTGGTGGATTTAGATTCATGGCTGCTCACTCCACCCACCTTGCCCTGCAGCTGGTGTTTCTGCAGCTCCTCCAGAACAAAGTTGACTTGTTTGTCCGTGAGCAGTGACGCGATGTTCCCTCCCAGGTTCTTACAGTAGTGCTGGGCATTGTCGTAGCTCTCCCTGCTCGCGTTGATCCTCAGGCAGGCGTCGTCCACGTGGTGCCAGCCGTCTCCGCACAGCTGACCTGCAAGTCAGAGACAAACGCAACGCGGCCAACAAGTCAGAGAGTCTGATGACGCGCCCCTGAGACCTCAAAGGGGTCAGAGGCTCTTCTCCTCGTGCTCCCAAACTCTCTCCGATCAGCTGAGTCTCTCACAGAAACCAGTCGAGACTCTTCTATTCTCTGAATACCTCCTCTCCTAGAGCTGCTACGAGCTCAGCTGGGGATATGATGTCAGTGATGCTGGACACAAACAGTCTCCAGCACTTACCTACGCTGCCTTTCCCTTCTAGATCTTGGCTTGTGTTTGTACCTATCGCTTGTACGTCGCTTTGGTTTAAAAGCGAAGACAATTTTGTAGACCCTTCTGTGGGATTTGCATCCCGCATTCATTTCTGGACACACAAGCAGCCATCGTGCACACGTGTGGTAGTTAACAACATCCTGGACTGTGCGTGGCGACGTGAGCTGGAAATGAAAACTGTGCAGCCAGAAACCAGTAAACACGTAGCGAGGAATGAATCCCGGTGAAGGTGGTTCATATATAATCGTATTAAGCTGCGCTGATGTAATTGTTATTATCTCGGATCAGAGAAAACATTCCTGCTTTGTACTGAGCAGAATCAAGAAGAATTCCCAGAACCAAGAAAGAAGGTGATTATGTGTAATGATGGAGGACTCCATTAACAAAGGCAGAGCAGGACTGGCAGGAGACAGGCCCGCCGGCTCTCCCTGGTCTCATCAGGGTCACTTGTTGACACCGCAGCGGTGGAGGGGGCCGCTCGGTTTGTCAGGATGAAAGGGAGGAAAAGTCAATCTGCCTCCGCTGTGTTTATTTTGGATTCCAGGAGCATTTACGTTCACAGGCCCATAATGGCTTCCATGGCCAGCCTCTTAGCCCCACGGAGCAGAAAATACCTGCTCTTTTTATCCTTTTTTTTTTTTTTTAAAGCCCAGAGCAATAGAAATGAGGCGTAATGGAGAGGAGCGACGGATGAAGCGGAGAACTGGAAAATAAATAGATAGATTCAGTTACGGCCTTTGTGTGAAAGCAGAGATCAACACGGCGGGCCACTTGGAGTAATTACTCATAACATGGTGTCTGAGGGAGCCTCTGAGCCTCTTACTGGAAATGATGCTCAGGTTCAAACGTTTCTGCGAAGTTCAAACACAACAAACAAACAAAAGAAGGCTTTGTGTTACTGTAAAAGGCCCACGGTGGACCAGTGTCACATTGAGGACAAACACAAACAATAAGAAGAGACAGAGGGAGAATGAATCTGAAGTATCGACACAGGACGAGAGAACAGAGAAAGAACAATGTTATCGCCTCCCTTGGAGACACACAGATACAAACACTACTTACTTTTTTGTTGTCAGTGGGAAACTTGACAAAAGTTTCCACTTTGCACAAAACCCCTAACGACGTGAATTCCTCATTGTGATTTGCAAAAAGTATTTTTCTTTTAAGGAACAGGGAGAAAAACGGATTCTTCCTGTCTCTGTCTTCCCACTTGTGGAGAATAAACAAGATATATGGAGAGAGTTCTGCTGCCGGGGCCGAGCTACAGAATGTGCACGTTAATAACCAGCAGGATATTGAGTGCCGTCCTGTACGCGTGTGTGCGTGTGTAATGTCAGAATAAAACTGCCAGAGCGGAGAATATTACGTCAATGATATCAGTGCTCGACGTAAATATCAAAGATGTACGATTTTAATCTGTTTCCCGTCTTGTTTTGACACAAACTGATGTCTTCAATATTTTCAATATGATACAGTACACACACACGGTTCCAGGCTGCATATCACAAAAAGTGCGATGAGACGGGAACATGGACCGTTCGCAAAGATGCACGACATAACAAAATGGAAGCTCAATCATTTCGACCGCCCCCTAGTGGCTGGCAGCTGTATAGCTTTAACACCTCTGAGCTACAAATAACCTAAATTTAAGAATGGGGAGACATATCAAAAAAATATCCGTGTTCCTCGTTCCTATGCTCTGCAATAGTTTATAACGAAGCCAGTACGAGTGTGCGGAGCTTTGATGCGGACAGAATAAAGGGAGCAAGCACAGTGCCATCCTCTGCCTGCAGCCACGAACACTCTCAGCGCGCCAGGAAACAGGACGGAGCGGCGTTTCCTCTGCCCTTGGACGTGGCTGCACCAGAGTCGCAGCTCGAGCTAAACGCTCACAGCGGAGGTTTCCAGAACATCCAGTAAACAAGCTAATTGGCCTACTTCTCCGTGTAGCCGGGCGCGGGGGTGGGGGGTGGTATTACTATGTGTGCTGCATGTGCACATGCCTGCACGGATGTGTGAGGGTGTTAACATGTGAAGGCTGAGAATATGCAGCAGTGTGGGAACATGCAAGGGCTTGGAAGCTCAGGTTGTGCTCCATCATTCGACCACGCTCCTCCCACAGCTAATGCAACAGGAAGTGAAGTTTATTATTGAATAATAAATCATTTGCGTCTCCTCACGTTATCCGAAAGATCCACAATACATTCTTGCATTGGAGAAGCTGTTTGCTGCATAATTCCTCCGCCTGAGTCAGGAAGCAGCTCATAGGCGCAAAACAGAGTTTCATGAATTCGGTTCACGTCGCACTCTGAACAAATATCCGGAGAGAAAGAACAAACAGAGGCTCTGGTGACTTCTGCAGAATGGCTGAATGCAAAGCTCTGTGCTCGTGTGTGTGTGTGTGTGTGCACGCGCGTCTCCTCACCAGGCAGCGCTTGACACTCCTGCTGCTGCTGATCCCACTGACAGTTGACGTTAAGTGAGCAGCTCCAGCAGTTGGCCAGTCGGAAACACTCCTGCTCATCCCGACGTTTGCACCTGGACGAGTGTCTCACCGACTTCACACACACACACACACACACACACACACACAGAAGAGACAATATCAGCCCCGCTGTAATAAACTTGGAGAAATCAATGCAACATGTAACAGAGATAAAATGGATAAAAAGAGACGGCTGAGTGAAGAATCAATACGAGGAACAGATCGCACTGAGATGGACGTTTTGTTTGTTTGTTGAACGAGAACGTTCCTCCTGACAAAGTGAATCAGCCATAACACGTCAATCATCCCTCTGTGTTTTTACCTTACAGGATGTAGTAAAATAAAACATTATTATTGGAACCATAACTATTATGTGATCATGTTTACTTTACTGAAATAAAGGAAAGGTTAAGTCCTAAAGATTTTTATATTGAAGGAGACATTTTTTTTGTCCCTCCCTCAAATTTCACATGACCATCGTCTCTGACCTCTGACCTCTGGACCTGATTCCACCTGACCTGCAGCCCAAAGAGGAAGTGTCAACAACATCAAATGATACACACATGACCCCGCCTCCTGGCTCCGTGTTTCCACAAGCTCAGCTGATGTTCAGACAACATGGATGGGGGGGGGGACAGAGACAGAGCGCCGCCATGCTGCTGGGCCAGCTCCAGAGTCAGCTACACACGCACACACACACACACACACACACACACATTCATATTTATATGACAGCAACATGCAGACACGTACAGAGAAGGACAGAGAAAGCAGGTTTGGGAGTAAATAGAAAGAACCAATTGTTACTTTTGTTAAGTGTTTTTTAAATTCTAAACTAATAAGTTGAGTATGTTAAAGGATTTTGTTCATCTCGATTTTCTAGTAAACACTACACGCCCACCTCCCCCTGCCTCCTGCTCCCATTGGACAATTCTGACAATTCTGAGGTAGTTATGTTCATTTTCGACAGACACCCAGATAGGTCGCCCTCTACTCTTTATAAGAGAGAATATATGTTTCAAGCACTTTTGCGTTAGCTTTAGCTTCTGGACCCGTGGTCTGTGTGTGCTAACGCTCACTGATGCTTCATGGAAACAGAATCCTTGAGGGTCTGACCTCTCGACCCCTGACTGAAGCGACGACTCACCACGGTGCAGTTGCTGGATGAGGAGATGCACTTCCTGTCCTCGCACCACTGGCAGCCCCACGTGTTGGCGGTGCAGCTCGCACAGTCCGAGAAGCGGAAACACTGCTCGTCTGTGCTGTCTGGAACACACACACACACACACACACACACACACACATCTCAATTCAACACATCCAGCTGTTAAGCATGGTGTACCTCAGGGTTCAGTTCTAGGTAAAAGAAACATTGAATTGGGACTGGCACTAACGACTCCAACCAATGAGTGTCGGAGGAAACCTGCACATGATGTAATTTTGGGGATGAAAACATGTGTGATCTTCAGGAGCACAAAATGACCACAGTCATCAATCCAGCCGTCCGTGAGTTAGTGCTATTTTTAAGTGACTGAATCATTATCATAATTAGATCCAACCTAAACCTGGAGTCAGCAGCCTCAAGCAGAATATGTGGAAAAGTACTGCAGCTACATCTGGCACAAACAGGAGAGGAGGAGCAGGTGGAGGAGGGCGAATCCTAATTACTTTAAAAGTGGGTAATTGTTGCAGCAGTGACCTTCTGTTCCCATCATTATGTTATGCAAACTAACCTGAGAGGCCATAATTATAATTTCCATGAAAAAAGGAACTCTCCTGTGTGGCTATTCTGACATGGATTTAAGACCAACAACAGGAAGTGCTGGCGTGCCACGGCAAATTTGACGAACGGGACATCACCAGGTCGTGAAGGACACGCCACGGCAGGTAGAATCTGGTCCGGCGGTTTTGGCTCCCACGGGAAACATCTAGTTTTGAGCCAGTGGCAGCGAAGGCCCGGTCCCGCAGCAGCGCACAGGGCTGGACTGGAAAAGGCCTGACATGACGGGGGCGTGTAGGTGAGCACGTCGTTCAGGAGGACGCCGGAAAAACCCCCGAAGATGAACATGGAGCTGAGGAAGATACAGAGAGGTCACAGATGCAGCTGCAGAAACAGATGTGGCAGAAAAAAGTTACAGCAACAAGTTTTACCAAAGAAACGCCTGCAGAGATCCACACAGAGGAGAGGAGAGGGAGGAAACCTTTCAAAATAAAGCTGAACTTTGGTTTGAAAGGAGATGAAGTGAGAGTTTAAAGTCTGAGGTTCAAAGGCGACATTTCTCTGCGCAAAGTTTGGTCGATAAACGGAGTTAAAAGGTCAGAGTGAGTGAGGCGCTTCACAACAGTTTAGAGTAGCAACTCTTCTTCACATATTTCAGAAACTTTTCTGCTATCCATGTGATATTTGTTAATATTTATCTTTTATTTGTTTTGTTATAGATAATATAAAACCTACAATTTCAAAATTACATGGAAAGACGACCAGATTTGGTGAAAATTGTCGAGCAACTCGCAGGGACGGCAAGAATAATCACATGTCTTATTTCCCAGTGCCTGAATGTTGGTGTCGGAAAACAGCAGGAGAGAAATACTTTGTGCAGACACTATACTCAGATGCTGCCGGGTGTGAAGCAGGAGGAATATTCACATATAGACGAAGAGAGAGAGAGACGCAGAGATGAAGCGGAGGAGACGTGACCTCGGTTTCTTTCAGCAGAGAGAGGGAGATGTGACGAGGAAAGTGTGAACTAAAACTAAATTTAACATCAATCTGTAAACCGACGTTTCTCTGACAGCTGAGACGTCAGAGAAGAAAGTCGACGGAGACGCCTTCAAATGTTAGAGGACACAGCAGGACGACATGAAGAGGATGTAAATATGTACCGAGGCATAATCCAGTCAGGAGTTTTGTTTGTTTGTAACTCAACAGATTATTTACCAGGTTCAATCAGATTTGAGGGAACCACTGCTGAAGTGTCCTTAAGCAAGGCAGCAAACCCCGAGCAGGGGGAGGTCACAACTCACCCGTTGCTCACGACAGCAGAATGACCGAAGCGGTTGACGTCTCGATGCAGTGATGGTCGAGGGAGGATCGACCACTCATCACAAGCTGTGGAGGACACACACACACACACAGGTTTAACTCCATGTCACCGAAACATTTAACATCGGGGTTTAACACACACCTGGTCATTTCTACCCGTGGAAGAGGAACTCTAAAAATGTTTGTCCCTTTCACAATAAAACAATGGCGATAAGGAAAAGACAGTGGAGATAATCGGGGAGATGATTTCATAAAACTCCATCATGAAGCACCTCTGAGTAGTTCACTCACTGCAGCTATGAGCTCTGTGTGGTTTACTGCTCGCCTTTTACAACTCTGCGGTTTTAATGACCCAACGTGCAGCTATTATTTTAATATGGAAATTAATGTGTGTGTGTGAGTTAGTCTAAAAGGTCCCATTCAGCCAGATGAGCCTTGCCTAAACGTGAACGGAGTCGGGGGCTCTGGGACACCAGGTTGCTAACGACCTCGTTAAGCCGTGTGCTAATGGAGAATTCTTGTTAAAGAGGGAGGGACGAGGCAGAGGACAAGCGAGAGAGAGAGAGAGAGAGAGAGAGAGAGAGAGAGAGATGCAGGGAAGAGGTTTTTGATCAACATCTTGAGAAATGAGTTCATAACCAGCAGAGGTCAAAGGTCAGTCATATCCACACAGCGACGGTGATGTTTACTCCCTCAGTTCAGTCTTTCAGGTAAATGGTAACTGGCCGTATTCATGCAGAGGTTTTCTGAACGCAGTTTTAGCCATCACACAACATTTATTCACGATCGGCACATCCTCAGGGACGAGGCTGAAGGACAGACCGGAGAACGCAGGGGATCAAACTGCCGGCCCTTCTAGTTAGTGTAGTAAAAAACAATTCAGCTGCAATGTCGAAGCTGAAGTTCGTCCAATTCTTCCTCTGTTTAGAAAGTATTTATAAAATATGTTAATCGGAGCCGCTGCAGACGAGAGCTGGCTACGACAAGTTCATGCCTGACTGTCATGGATCATTACAAGTGGGAGGAAGTTGCATAAGAAATAAATAGTATTGCTCCCATCATTCCTGTGCTGTTACCTTAAGTTCAACTTTTATCCTAAGATTCTTCACTTTACACACACCCACTATGAAATGGGAAAACTTTGTCGCTGCTGAAGTCTGTGCCATGCTAAATAAGCTCAGGTTGCATAGACTCGTCCAATTTCCACCTCCTGACTGGAGATGTGTTTGTATAAATTAGCATTAAGTCACTCTGGGGATTTGAATCTGTAACATTCTTGCAGAATCTATTTCTGCATCGTACATATGGACCCAGGTGTCGTGCCGTCTGTGTTTTAATAGAACCTGGAAGTCTCTGCATCTCACTGACAAGCCTGTTTCAGGAATCATGAAATGTGTGCTGTTAATTTTCTCAATGTTTCACCTAAAATAAGCCTGCTTCAATATGTTAAATTAGGATGTGGAAGTTTTTATCAGATGACAGAGGATCTGGCATCCCGTCGTCTTTCCAAGTTGACTTCTTCTTTTTTCGTGTACAGCTCCTCTTCTTTATATGATAGCTATTTAATTAGTGTTTGATGGCTGATGGTTAATGATGTGAGAATTGAACAAATATGATGTCAGGGCTCGAATTCATTATCAAAAGAGAATTGGGTCCTGAAAACATCTGGAAACAGGGTCCATATCAACAAAAGCTCTGGAATCTCCTCATTATTCAAAGTCGATATCTTCCCCTGCGTCCCGTGACGCTCAGGGAATAAAGCAGGAAGTGACGTGGTGCACCGCCCTGACGCTCAGAACGTCAGTACACAAGGTGGTGGTGTAGCGTTTGTTGACCACTCAAAGTTACACAAACTACATTTGAAAAAACTTCTACCTGCAGAAGAAGAAACACACACACACACACACACAGACACCAAAACAGATTTTAATTTCCTGTCAGGATATGAGAAAATCTGTGTTAATAATGCATGCTGGGACACAGGGAGGAATCATGACTTGGATCGGAGCGGGCGGGCGGGCCAGGTTGATTGACAGTTTGATCTGATCTGCACTAATGGAGGTCTTAATGAAGAAGGGTGAAGGAGAAGGAGGAGGAGGAGGAGGGTTGAACAGAAGCCACCGGCGGCTCCTCTAATATATCACAGCTCCAAAATTCTTCCAAACAAGCTCCCAGCCGGTCCTGAGCCTTTCAGTCATCTGAGCCACGTGACAGCGCGTGTGTGTGACAGGTGTGCGATCGTGCAGCAGTGTGTGGGTGTGTGCCCGAGGTGTGTCAACTTGGAAAGGGCCGTGGTTTTAATCAGAGTTCATTTTCTCCCCAAATCTAATTAGCGTGAGGAGGGGATGGGGGGGAGGGTGAGGCAGGGTTGAAGGGGGGTGAGGGAGAATTAAATCCAAATGAAAAGTGCCTTCCGTGTCGACCTGAATCTAATGTGTGGCAGCAGAAAAGCGGGAGAAGCTAATAACGCCGCGTCGCCCCTCCAAGGTTAGCGCGGCAAAACAAAAACAAATTAGCGCTCGAAGCCCCCTGCGCTCGCAGCGAGCGGGGGGAATGGAAGACTGGAGGAATGGAGGAGTGAAGGAATGATGAAGACGCGACGAGGGACGGAGAGAAGTCACTTCCACAGGTGCAGCTAATTAATAATCTCCCTGAGAGCCGAGCGAGGGCAGAGGAGACGAGAGAGGAGAGGAAAGCTCTCCAAAAGCTTTCCTGGAACAAACTGAAAATAAAACTGCAGCGATGTACATTTATGAGATTTAATTAGAGGAGACTTGGGAAAATGGTCTTTACCGAAACTGTTCATTTAACGCGGCGGAAGACTTCAACATCTTTGTCAAAGTTGTTTTGAACTTCTGTAAATAATCAGCAGCTCTCAAAGAACGGTCTAGTAAATCTATTTCCATTTCATTAATCAATCATGATTAAACTTTATTGCAGCTGGAACTGCACCAAGGGCTTTTATTTACCACCACATCGTTTTGAGCCAAATTATAACAGCTATTAACTTCTATCTGCAGCATTCTCATCAAGCTGCAGGACAGTGGTTAAAAATGAAATTATCCGTACAATGAAACATTAAGAAAGCAACTTCAGATGATTATTTGTTTCAATAGATTCATCTTTAAAACTATTGTGACACTTTAAACAATAAGAGAAAAACGATTTATACAGGATCTGGGGAAAAAAATTGCTTGGACTGATTATGACTTCCTTAAATTGCCTTTTTTTTATTGGCCAGAGAAAAAGAGAGACGATATAAATGTGAAAAAATAAATGAAAGTTTTGGTAACTACAGAGGAAAGAAGAGAGAGAGAGAGGGAGAGAGAGAGGGAGCCCAGCTGTGAGGCCTCTCAGGTTTAAACTTTGTCTAAAGTCAGACGCTAACCTGAGATCTTCATCACCTGTGTGACCAGTTTCAAAACAACTTCAGGTGTCTCCTCTTCCTCGTCCCTCCCTCGTCCCTCTGTCTCTGCGGGGAGACAGCGATCTGACTGCAGATACAAGCTACGATGAATAAATGATGATATTTATAAGGACACTTTCATCACATAACATTCACCGCGACATCGTTCGCAACTTCATAAAGACGCTTCGTAAACAAAGGCCTCACAGTTTATCACCTGTGAATTCTGTTTTTATTCACAGGGTTATGATCAGCTCTAACCTTTATAGTCTTTATTCTCCCTCCTCTTCCTCCTCACTGCTGCTCTTTATCTCCCTAAATCCCTTCTTCATTTGCTCTTTATTTCTCTCCCGCTCCGTGCTCGGCGCTCTTCTTCCATCTGTCTCCACATCCTCCCGCTGCTTTCCTCTGTTTCCTATAATTCACAGCAGAGAGTGACGAGGAAGATGGAAGTAAAGAGGCGAGAGGGGACGATGCCACAGAAACTTGAAACACTGATCTTTAGTTTTCTGCAGGTTTCACCCACAGGTTTTACTTTTGATACCAAAACCTTCATCACCTCCATCCGGCCTAACTCAGGTCCTGACCAGGACTCAAGTTTCTTATTTTGAGTTTGAGGTTTGAACTGTGTTGCAGACACAGCAGCTCCACCTCTGCCTCCCTCTGTGTTTCAGCCATCTTTACCTACATCTGTCCTTCTTGCCCTCCCCCCATCATGAGTTGGTATAATCCCTCTTTTCTTTTCCCAGCGCTCACTCCGTTCTTCTATTTCTCTCTCTCTCTCTCTCTCTCTCTATCCTGGGGTGAAAACGGCCTCACACCATCTGGTCCGTGGTGGGACTGAGTGGCCTGTAATGGGATCCTTCATCACCCAGACTCTCACCTTGCACTGCAGCAAACAGACTCACTCCTCTTCCTCACTCACTGCTCTGTACAGGCAGTGAACAGAAATCGCTCTGCGATGAACAGTCTGATGTTCTTACCGATGTCGTACGCCAGGAAGTCAGCAGAGAAACACTTGGCTCCGTTGCTTAGCGACGTGTCATTGTGAGTGTTTCCCCCAAAAACCAGGACCGTGCCGCTCAGCAGCGCCACCGAGTGCAGGTGTCGCGCCAAGCCACTTTCTCTGAGGATCAACCTGCACACACACACACACACACACACACGTTCAGTCCTCAGTTGCGTGTGTGACTTTATTTCCACGGTGCCATGTTACTGATGGTGTTCGAGTGTGTGATCTCTAACATAGTGACTGACCCTTCGTACTTCACACACAGAGACATGGCCGGAGGTCTCAGTTTGCTGCGTGTGACCTCTGAGGTCAAAGGTCACATAGTGAGACCAACTGCAGGGACTTTCTGTGGCGTCTTCATTTGCAGCAGAGAGTGACTCTCCCCACAGACGCTCTCAGCTCTGAGAGGAAAATCACTCGGCGTGGATAAAACTGGTCCGAGGTCTCAGTGAAATAAATGAGCGTCTTCATCAGAGTCATGTGGACAAAGTCTTAAGGTTGTCTTAAAGACGACCTGAGACGACCTGATGTTCAAGATCGGAAACGATCTACAGGACAATTACTAAAATAACCAGAGATGTGTACGTCTGGGAATGTCGGGAGCAAAGTGACTCCTGACTCCGACAGCAGATTCCAGTTGGACAGCGGGGTCACATGAGAGCGAGACAGGAGGAGACGCTGAGGGAGGTGAGCTTCCTCTTTCACTCATCCGTCAGCCCGGGGTCGCCTGAGGTCACTCCTCCTGTCTCCTTCTATTCTCACACTCCTCCTCAGCTCATCGCTGCTTTCTGATTGGCTGAAAATCTGAAGCGCGACCATTCACATCGGCTATCAGGCAGATACACAATAGATCTTTATTTCCTGAGCTCTCACCATGTCCTGGTGTGGACGTGGTAGCGGTACATGTGGTCCACCAGACCGTACTTCTTGTTGTTCAGGGCCTTGTATCCGCCGTGCACGAACACGCAGCCACTGGCGTCATCGTAGACGCTGCTGTGGCCATATCCTCCCTGCACCACGGCGCCACCGGCGGACACAACCTGCCACGAGTTCGACCCTTGACGCACAAACACAGAGAACAGAGGAGAAGAGTTGGTGTGGCTTGGGCTGGGGTTTTTCCACTGTTGTGCCAAAAAAGGCAAAGCACTTTCAATTCCGGAGGTGAGACAGAGCGAGGGAGGAGAGAGGAGCGGAGCCAAGCAGTGAGCAGGGCCAGAGGAAATGAGAGTTTACTGAATTTAAAAGCCTTTTATTAGACCAGTGTGATGCAAACAGATTAATGTGGGTGCACGGAAGATCTTATTAAAAACAGGCAGGGATTACATCAGGCGAGCAGCAGCATCTGAAAAGAGAAGACCACACAACAAACAAAGCCTCGGAAGGAGGAGGAACTTCAAAAGCCTGAGAAAATGTCATCTGGAAGGAAAAACCCCCCCGAGACCACGAGGAGCCGGGACACATAAAGACCTGGGAACCTCTCAGAGGCCGAATGTCTCCAGGAAATACTCAGCATCCATCCGCTTTATGTCCTGAGCACCTAACTGATGGATAATTGAATGATATTATCAACTATTTAATTTTCTGCTTTACTATTATCAAGTATTCTGAGACGTATTCTGATCTCAAATACCAACATCACGCTTAAAAATCTGATATTGAAACTGATTGAAACGTGTCTGTACGGTTCACCAACATATAAGAAATTAAAAGAAAAAGATAAAGAAAGTCAGGAGCTGACAATAGAACACAGGCCCGGAGAGGAAGAGGAGCATGAGAGGGAGACAGGGAGGGAGAGAGGAGCAGAGGAAGGTCGACTCTTATCTCACTCCTGGCAGCTAATTGCTGCAAACCTGCCTCTCCGAGTGTTCATTAAATCCCTTTATCTCAGATTTTACACATCGTCTCCGTTCATCTCCACCGCCGCCTCTGAGGCCTTGGCGATGCTCGGTGCAGCGGAGTGGGGGGGTTAGGATGAAAGTGACGGACAGGTGAGAGGAGAGAGGGAGGTGAGAGGTGAGGGAGGTGACAGAAGCCGAGCAGGAACACTGACGGGGGGCGCATGAGGGGTGAGAGATGGAGGGAGATAAAGGAGTGGAGGTAAAGAAGAAGAAGAAGCAATGGAGAGCGAAAGAGCGAGGATAAACAGAACAAAGGAACAGTGAGCAGACGAAGAGGATTCATTAATCATTGTCTTCTCCTGCACATCTTATTGAGTGTGTGTGTGTGTGTGTAATCAGATTTTAGCCTCAGGTTTACAGGACTGGACAACACTGCCATCTACTGGCCAAGACCCAGCAGGAAGGGTGCAGGTATGTGCAACAACACGAAAGTACAAGTGACACATATGAAAATTAGAAATACTTGGACATGGAAATCAAATAAAAAATGGCGCCCTCATCACTTTGCTTCCTCCCAGAACAAGAATAAATGACTGAACTCACCGATGTTGTACTCCTGAACTTTGTTGATGTAGCCATAAACCGGCGAGTAGCCGAAGAAGATCAGCATCACCGCTTCGCCGCCGGACAGCTCCACCACGTGGGCGGTGTGTCCCTCCAGGGCGTGGGGAGGAGGCGGGGCGGGTTTCCGTGGTGACCAGGCGCGTCGGGGGATGTTGAACGCCCACAGCTCGTCGGTCACGTTGGCGGGTCCGGCTTCAAGCTTCCCGCCAAACATGTAGATGTCGTCCTGCAGAGGGAGAAGAGGGAGGGCAGAGTGTGACTCCTTAAACTTTCTGAAGTTCAATCTCGAGCGTCACCTTTGACATAAAGTTATGAACAGTTCCATCTTTTGAAAGTCCAGATTACGAAGTGCTTCTCAAAGCACCAATTAAAACAATCATCGGAATGAAATGACAACATCTCTGACAGTAAATTAAAGTGAGGAAGTTATTTCCGGAGACTTAAAAAGTGCTTTATAGAAACTGCTGAGTCAGCAGAGAGCAGATTTCTTGCCCAAGGATGTTAAAGTACGATCTGGTGCCAAAATGTCAGAAATTAAAGAGTCGGAGCTCTGCATGACGCACGGAAACTTAGCAACAGCATCTTTAACCTAAACCCTACTTCCTGTCAGGCCTCCTCCTGCGTGAGATTGAAGTCAGAGCTGCCAGAGCCATAAACAAGCCGGAGTTACGGCCTCCAACAAATCTCCAGTGGGACGCTGCGACCTCCTCGGGCTCAGAGCTCAGCATTGTTACAGAGGAAAACACATTTGTCTTCATTCGCTGTGCCGTCCTTCACAAAACCACTTCCTCCACACACGATGAGCAGGTGCCCCAGAGTCTGGACAGTGACGCATCGTGTGCTACTGCACTGCTGTCACGAGACGGATCGGCAGAGGGACGCGTGGAGGACAAAGGTGTCCTCATGTCCTCACAGGAAGTGGATTTCTAAGCTAAGCCCCTGATCAAAAAAATACTCAAATATCCAATTTTCAACATCAAAACACTAAAAGTTAATTTGATTCAATCACGTTGTTTTTGTATTTTTGTACTTTCACCGCCTAAGATACTTTTCCTGTGTAGTGTTACTGTAGTACCTGGTGCAGAGCCAGCGAGTGTCCGTATCTGTGGACTGGTCCGTTGCTCACAGGCACCGCGTCCCAGGTATTGCTGTCCAGGTTGTAGCTGCACAGAGAGCAGACCCAGAGCAAGAGAGTTCAACACCGCATGACGATTCTCAGGTAAGAGGGGAAAACACTTTAGGAGTCAGCCGTCACGTAACAACCCGGACGAGGTTGGACACTCACTTGAGAACCATGTGGTAGTTGGAGTAGTTGAAGGAGTAGCCTCCCACCACCCACATGAGCCCAGAGTGCAGCAGGGCCTGATGGGACGCTCGACCCGACGACTGCGCTGACGGCTTGACGCTGGGCAGCGTCCAGAAGGCCTCAGTGGACGGGACAGACAGAGAACAGTCTGGACCTGAGGAAGAGGAGAGACATTGTTGAACGCCTCAAGCATAGAAAGAGAAACACCAAGGCAAATACTGAGGTCAGTTTAATTTTGAGACTTTGGCGCCCTCTACTGGTTAAATGAAACGGATCTGGGAACCATCAACAAATTACACAGTTACACAACTTGGTCACTTTATTTGCCCCATGCAGATCAAAGCTTAGGATTCAGCAAGAAACAGACGAGAGCGATATGTCTCAGTGGAGGGAGGAGCAGAGAGGAGGGGTGGAGAGGGGGAGAGGGATGTCGGGGCAGAGGAGGGCAAACGGCAGAACATCCTCCTTTCATTAACACAAAAACATATATTGTGCTGTGCGAAGGAGGTTGCTGTGGCAACCGGCAGCTTTATTACCTGCACTGATTTTCAATATTAGGACACAGAAACAAATATTAAGATGCATGCATGAATCACCTGTGCATCTGTACGATGATCATATGCGAAAAATTGTTTTGTATTTGTGTAAACTTAGAGTTAATGTGTCAGATACTTCATACTATCAATGGCACTGATGTGTGTCTGTGTCCTGAACGTTTTCATTTCACAGATTCATTGTTGAATATGATTGCATTTGCTGTTGTTATTTATTATTTCATATTTCCACACAGGTCTTTAAAGAGACAATTAAGACTCCACGGATTTTGAATTTCATGCCTCAAATCAATTGGTGAAGGTAAATGTATTTATTTATTTATTTTTCATAACCTATCTTCATGAATGTTCAAGTTCACCCAGTTCTTCCTTTAGGCTGTTATTTATTTTGCTCCCAAACAGAACAGACATTTGCATGAAGCTACGGTTTTATTTTTAAATAATTAAAAAGTACATTTCTAAGGGTTGAAAGTCACCTGACTGATTTCGGCTGGTTCTATTTGTGCTTACACTGTTGATCCAAGAGAGGGCACAGCTTCACCCTCTAATCTGAGGAGTTCTGCTCCCATTCAAAACAGCCTCATGGTGTTATTTGATTATTTGAAGATTATAAACATTTGAGGGTTCATTACTTTAACAATTTGTTTAATTATTAATTTATTTTAACTTCGTATGGTATAATTTGTGATTTTTCTAATTTTCTTTAACATATATTTGGGGCGTTTGACTGAAACTTTAATGTGACGTCACGCCCCCTTTGCTCATGCGTCAGCGTCGTGTTTTTTTGACGGAATCTGTAAACACGAACTTTTAATCCCGGTTTGAACGACATGTGGAGATATTACTTTGTAGAACCCGGTGACTGAAAGAGTGGAAGTTAATAAATATAACAGCATCGTGTTATTTTTATCGCCAGACTGCTGGATATTAAAGCTAAATATTAAATCTTCCTGTATCTGCCGAACAGCACTGGAGAAACGATCGTTTGTAAGTTAAACCTCTTCAAAAAGTATTTTTACCGCCATCACTGAGTGCTTCCAGATCATGGAGAATGATCTGGGACTTATGTTGATCATTCGGCTTATGATTGAAACCTACTGAATGCATGGCTCTCCAGTTATCAGAGAAACCATCTGAACACCTCTATGCACTTGGCCCGTACAAGACGCCATGTTTACGCCGAGCAACGTTGGGAATTTTTTTAACGACTTTGTGATTTTATGGGATATTTTCCACACGTGATCCTTTTCAGAGAAGGTGATTTTTCTACGGATGATTCGGCTTTATAATAAAAGCTTTTGGGTTATTAAACTTGGAGGATTTCAAAGAGGAGGAAGCGCACTCCAACGATGAAGGACAACAACTCCCATGATCCCCCGCTTCAACTGACGTCACCAACCCGGTAAGAAGAAATTTTAACATTATAATTTGATAAATTTTAATATAATAATCCATGAAAACTACAATAAAAAATTATAAATATTAAAAAATATTTTATTTCAAAATTGTAATAAAAATAGAATGTATTTTATATTTATTTAGTTTTATTCCTTTCTCATTACCACCAGGACATCAAGACAGGCTGTTTGTTATTGAAATAGAGAAAACAGTTGTAAATGTGTTGTCACTCAGAAACTACCGACCATAAAGTTGTTTTGAGAGCAGCTCACAAATGAAACATAAAATAAATAATGGAGCCTCATATTTTACTGCGCTTTTCTATCTCCCAGGATATTACATCTTATTTGTTATAACATAAAAAATAATAAAAGGGAGATGTCTGCTCCTCCCTCTGTCACTTTCTCTCTGGCATTGACAGAACAACACAGATCCGGTTTATGAACAGCATCATGGGAAATGTGTGTTCTGTTTTGAAGATAAAGTGATGATGAGCAAGTGAGATTACATCAGTATTTTTTTTTTTCATATATTATCAAGAGCCGCCTTTGACAGTCAAATCTGTGAATATTAATCATAATAAACTTGTATAGTACCTTTCATACAAGTGAAACTCAAAGGGCTGTACAGATAAAAATGTGTTTAAATATATTTTACTGTAACCTCTTATGTTCCTGACTGAGTGAACGTGTACAGATCTGTGAATAATAGATCACCCAGGCCACTGAGGTCTTTGAAGAGACCTCAGTTACTCCTTGGGTTTTCTTTTAATTTCCCAACAAAATTCCGTCCTCCAGCTCGTCCCTGCTCCGTTACCTTGCCAGCTGTCGTTGCAGACGCAGAGCTTCTCGCCGGTGAGGTCACAGTAGCCGTGGTCCGGGCTGCCACAGTTGTCTTTGCAGTACGAGATGTCGCAGGCGTCTCCTTTCCAGTAGTCCTCACACTCGCAGTACACACGACCAGAGGCCAAGTTCGCTGTGCTGCATCTGCCGTGACCCGAACAGTTGTTGGGACAAGAATTTATCCTGAGGGAGACACAATTAGGCAGAAGTTCTTCAAGGTTAAACAGAGAGTGTGAGGGGACAGATAGTCATTTCCATACCCACATGGCTTCATTTATTCCAGCTGAGGTAATTGAAATGGCTTTTACATTTCTTTCACATTTCAAGGTGAGAATGTAATATAACATATCATAAATGGTTTCTGCTGAGGAATGTGTGTGTGTCTGTGGGAGAGAGAGCCTGCACAGTGTAATCTAATTTCTCATATGCACAAGATAATGACAGAAAATCCCTTTCTGCTGAAGCAGAGAAAGAGACACAAAGACAAAAATGACGGAAGGGATTTAAACCTTAGACAATAAAACCTTGGAGCCTGAATTACATCATCGCCATCATCATCATCATCATCATCATGACATGATGAAATGCTGCTGCTGCTGCTCTGACACAGAGGCAGACAGGTGCAAAAAAAGAGGAGTCAAGGACCAGAGGCAGAAAAGTCATCATTTAGTTGAGCTGATTGGCTGAGGTGACAAGATGGTTGTCATGGCAACATTAACCTCCCTGCACTGTGTGTGTGCGTGTGTGTGTGTGTACGTGTGTGTGTCTACGCCTGTGCGTGCACGTGTGTACATGTATGTGTGTGTGAGTGCGGGTGATATAAAAGCCTTGAGGCCTTGGCACTGTACTAACTGTCCTCGGCAGCCGACCACATATCACTCAGTTCTTCATGGTGTCATTAAGCAGTCTGGTTTGTGTCAGGGTGACATCATCGAAACGTAAACGTTATTTCTACACAGGAGACAGGAATTAAGTTTCACTTGTCAAAATCAAAGACCTAAAGTATGAAATGTTTTATTAATATGAACAAATCTTGAATTTGAAAATGGAGGATGATAATAAAATATCCATACATTTCCATACATCCAGCAATTTAAAGTCAATATGATAATAAGTAATACATGATCGAATGTGTCTGAATGCAGTAGTAGTACACTGGTGTCAGTGATTCAGCCGTAACACGTGAAAGGTCAGTGCAGTTTCACTGATCAGACGTACGAGTAGGTGATGGTGAAGCCGGTCAGGTTGTACGCCGCATCACTGAAGAAGTGAAGCAGAGCGTAGCCGGAGGTCGTCACCACCTCGGGCACCGTCTCGTTGCCGCCACTCTCTGGTACGACAAGACCGCTGAGAAATAGAAAGGGAGGGAGGGAGAGAGAGAGAGAGAGAAGAAAAATAAGTCAAACACTAATAATAAAAAGCATTTTAAAATGAAAGCTGTACGGTGAGGTGAGCCCATTTCAGGGACCCTGTTAAAAATGACGTGATTAGCTTGACTCGCATCTGGCTTTTAATGTATTGTGATGAGGTTTTTCAGTGTGTGTGTGTGTGTGTGTGTGGTGGTGGGGGTTGTCCATCCTGTCTATTTCTCATGAGTGCCATGCACTTTAATAAATGCAATGCAAATCTACTCTCTCCCATAACGGCGAGTGAAAACCTCCCCGCGGTGGCAGCTACAGCTGTTTTTTTTTTTTTTTTCTCCTCCCAACCAATCTATACTGAATAATGCAGGTTACTGGGAATAATAACAATCTAACCAGGCTCAGCTGTGTGCATTAACACCCAACATAATCTCTTTCTTTCTTGCATTAGACCAAATTAGTCCCCTCGTATCGTGGGAGCAGCTCCACCCTCAACAGGAGATAAACCTCCGTGGAGCCGGGGAGAAAGTGGGAGGTCTGCAAATCAAGGTTTATTACAGTTTCCAATGAATTTGTGTCAAATGAAAGAGACGTTACCCGCGAGCTTATAAACTGCCCTGTGAGGGGGAAAAACATATGCAATGAGGTTGCAGACAAAGGGAGGTTTTCAGGGCCGATGTGAGTAATTGCAATATGCTCTTGCTGTTATCGTGGTGTGGTGGCACGGTGGTAATTACGAGGCCCATTGTTTGCCTGCATGTGGAGTCAAGTGCAGATTTGTTGGTGCTTTTGAAGCTTCGCCAAAGGCCATCAGAGTCATTTCCATACCCCCTCCGCTCGGCTCCTGTGCAGAATAGCAGGTGCCTACCTGAAGACGGCAATCAAAGGGGCGTAAATGGAGTCTCCATCATAGACGTACATGTGGTCCCAGCTGCACTCGGTGGCAAAATGATTGAAGCGCAGCCTGAGTGCTGCGTTAGGACTGAGAGAGAGAGAGAGAGAGAGAGAGAGAGAGCACAGAGTGGACAGGCAGACAAAACTGATGAATACATACGGTCGGTTCGCAGGATTCTCACGTTTAAGATACTTCATGGATTCTGTGGTTATGATCATAAATTGTTTCTGAAAACTCTGAAAACCTTTGTGCTGCCGTGAAGTCAGAGGGGAATGTTTCCCTCTCTTAATAACACGTCTCACACTGCAATCAGTGTTTCTGCATCGCAGGCTGTGATCGCAGCAGACAAATAAGCCCTGTTGCTTAGTAAGAGTTACATCAGGTTGCTTGCTCAAGTGTATCTCAACTGAGATTTGACTAGATGAGGTTGTGCAAGTACAAATGCACACTTGTTAGATTTGAATCAAGAAGGATGCAGTATAATATATAACGTCATAATTTAATGGGCCAAAATGATGTCCTGAATAAAGAAAACCTTTTTTTTTTTTTTTTTTTTTTTTTAGGAATAACCAGCATGACTTCCTTCCTCCTCTATTCCAAATACTTTGAAATCAGATCAGATCTTTTGATATTTATCTTTTCCAAATGACAAAAGAGCCACTTTTTTTTTTTCCTGAACTGACCACGAGAAAATCTAGAGGACTATGTGGCTGTGCTGCTGACTCATCTTATCACTGACAAGTGACACAAACAAAGCACAGAAGCAGAAATGCTGCAGTGCACATGTGAAGGTGATGGATGACGTGCTGTGTGCTTCACATGGAGATGTTGACCCGCTGGTCGAGCGTAAACTCACCAGGACCCCCATCAATTCAGTACTTCAGGTGGCATAAAGATATTGAGCAAATGTCGCAGTCCTCCATCCAGGGTTTAAAGCCCCTCAGTGGCCCGTCACTGGTCAGATAATTTTGTTGTCATCTAGAAATGCTGCTAGCACAACCCAAAATTATATAATTTCCCTGAACCACAGCTTGTCCTTTAACGGTTCCCGGAAGATAACGAGCATCTTCAGTTCCTCGCCCGAAGCCAATCGAACAATCCGGAGGATGCATTAAAGAGATAACCCTCAAGAAAGGAATTTACTGCTCCCAGATGTGAGAGATAACAATGCTGCTGGTTTTCTGCTGCAGCACTTCAAACAACGGCAGAACAAACCACATGCAGAGCTTTAAATACGATTACTAAGCGACGAGTGTGCGTGCTGGGTTTCTGTGCAGTCGACGTGCACGGAGCAACCGTGCAGCACAATAAGTGCACTGAGAGACAAACTCCTTCCATTTGCTCCGTAATAGAGCTCTCTTTATTCAACACCCCCGAGCAACGCGGAGGGAAAGAAGAGAAAAGGAGGATGGCTGTTTTTAACCAAGTGGAACTAAGTAAGATGAATGATGAGGGGGTGGAGGGGTGATACTTACTATCCTTCTATCAGCCAAGTGCACTTGGTCTTGTATTTATAGTTCACTGGTCCGTCTGTGAGGGAGCCCGACAGGTCGGTTAGTCTGCAGAGAGCCACAGGAAACACAACAGAGGTTTAGTGTCGGTGTTTAGTAACAATGGAACATTACTCACATCCAGTGATTCAGCTCGGGAGCACGATACCAGACATTTTCTACATGGAGTTCCGCGGCACATTTCCTCATAATCAACAACAACGGCTAGGCTCTGCTGCAGCTCCTCTTCTCAGCCTCTGTCTCTGCTCCTCTCTGCTCTGATTGGTTTCTGAAGAGTTTTGCTCCAGTGTCTGAGTTGACCGGCCGTGTTTCGAAGCTTTGAAACACACATTGACTTTAGCTTTTTATCACACAGCAAATTTTGTCATTGATAACATCGATAAGTATTTTACAGCATTTTTTTAAAGCCTGTTTCTCTTTGCAGTTCCTCTAACGCTCATTAACGATCACGCGGGTCACAGGAGAAATATGGATTTGTGGTTTTTAACGTCTGTCTCTCTAGTAGTTTTCTCCCGCTTCCCGTATTCATGACAAACTAATCAAACAGTCAGCTGATCCTGTCCCTCTGGTCCGGCTACAGTGAGGCATGAAACTGACTCCATTCTGCCGCACGGACCAAAGTGAATCAATATTTTACAGGTGTGCTAATTCATACATGTAGTGTAAGGTCTCAGCCAGCTGGGTAAACACGTCTTGTTTGATGGAAACGCTGGAGGTTGAATTACAATATTCCTGTGAGTCGATAAAAACATGGCATCCCATTCATTTCCAGCTAATACAGTCCCAGTTGCCATAGCAATACCTACATGACATATTCATGGGGACATTGTAATGTATGTAGCAGCGACCACGTGGACGCACGTGCTCGGCAACCAGCGGCCGAATCGTATAAATAAATATATTTACAGTCCATTTGTGAAAATGAGAATACATAAAAAAAATAGTGGGTTTGAATATTTGATTTTTGGCTGCGGATGACGTCCTGGGTCGCATGATGTCACCTCCTGTGAAGATGGAACGAGCAACAAGTTTACAAGTGAGACATCTGCCAATCCACTGCTGCACGGCGGGAAACAATGACACACAGAGTGACAGTGTTCAACCCGAGACGGGCTGCGATGTCTTCGTCGCCACGTGATGTGTGTGTGTGTGTGTGTGTCGCTGCAGACTCTGTGCTCACACAAAGAGCGGGGTGATGAAGAACCTGAAGCTAATTGCGACTTCACAGATCTGTGATCGTTTGTGTTTTTGTGGCACTAAAGTGAAATGAAACCAGGATAAAGCCTACGAGCTGGTCGACGCGCGCGGCTCACGTGCACTGTTTTCTTTACACACTCTGCTGCACAGCTGTTCCTCTGCGTTCGCCTGTGTGCTGACGACTAGCATCAGGCATCGACCGCCAGGAACGAAACAGACTCCTCCCCCCTGTCGCCGCGAGGCAGGAAATCTGCGTCCTCACACCAGTAAACATGCAATTAATTTTCAGGATAGAGATTTTAATGATCAGCCGTAAAATTCAAACCAGATGTCATGTGATCCCGTAGAAGTGCGTGGGGTATTTTACCCATGATCCTCAAGTGTAGGTGCAGCTTCTCTGATTGGTGGAGCTCGTTATTTAACCGCGGCCGCAAATATCAGTCGTATTGTTCAGCTTTGCTGCTCTGCCAACACCAACGCTGTCTTCTGCAAGTCTGAACGAGCATCTGGATCGAATCTGAACAGAGTCCCTGCTGAGATGCTGCGCTCACAGTAAATGTCACGGACATGAAACATTAAACCCTCCAGCAGATTGTAAAATAACAGGATTGTTGTAACAGTGAACCTGAAAAGGAGCAAACAAGCTCAGAGAACATCGCTGCCGCCGCCGTCCTCTGCCAGTGCAGGAGATTAAAGGCGTGTCGGGCCACATGTGGAGCTTCTGTAGCCGCGGACACAGAGGGAGGGCAAACAGATTGCGGCACAGCCGGACACGGCCGCAGTAAATCCTGCCAGTGGAACGCGAGCGCGCTCACACGCAAACACAGCACATATACATTTATTCATATATGCGTGCACCGACACGCGAGGCTCATCGTTGTTCTGTCTGGTGTTTTCACTCATTCCTTCACTTCCTCTGCCTCCATCGTCCTCTGCATCTATCCGTCCTCCTCCCTGCTGATCACAGTTTGATCCTCTGGCTCTAATCCCAGATTAGAAGACAAATATTCATGCCGCGCTCTAGCGATGACGATATTGATGAGACCGTGAAAACGCTGCTTTCCCGTCCTTTCTTCTCTTGCTGCTGCGGCTGCTGCTGATAGCTGATATTTACAGATTTGCGGACTGATGTATTGTGTCGTCCCTCCTGCAGTGATGTTAGCAAACCTTCAATTTGTAAAAATATTCACTCCACATTTCACATCATGTCATCAGTGTCATCATATTTTGTGAAATATTCAATAACGAGAGAGGAATTTATTCACCCAGCACGGACACTGCAGATGTTTTTACTTGAAGTATTGTTAAAAGCAAGTGTACTCACTGCTACTTTTACTTTTAAAACCCCATTAGTGACGATTTGTTTGTACTTTTCACTTCACAGTGAAAATAGTCTTGAGTCCTTCTTGCACCGGCAGAGATGCTGCCACCGGACACGTCAAACACGGTGAGCAAACACTGCCTTTTCCTGCAAGAGGGTGTGATGTCTGCATTTGTCAGTTCAAAACCTTTCAGGCTGTAGGAAGTGTCAGGGCACGAGAAGCAAACAAAGGGAACTGATCGTATTTGTTATGCTGTTTATTGTGCAGGCAGCTGACGCGTCTGACAACCCGCAAGCTGCGGAGCGACAACAAGCTCAGAGCTACAGAGCAACAACCTCCCTCTGCTCCTCCACTTCCTTCTGAGAATTAACTTGAGATTTGAGTGGAACTTTTAGAAAATATATCAAGAAACCTTCATCTAATGAAAACCTGACGACAAAGTGAAGACATTGTTCTTCTGAATAAGTTTTAGTCAAACTTTTAGTTTGCAGATCCTTACATATAAATGTTCAGAGTCCAATTTTCTTGGCCAGAAACAATTTTTATTTCATGAACTTTGATCAGTCCATAACAAGTTCTGATCCCTGAAAACTCACAATTATTATTACTGATTATTATCACAAGAGTCTCTCACAGGAAAACCGCTGACACGTTAGCGCGGGCTAACGCTACACGTAAAGACAGACAGCTCCTGTCTGTTGAGGTGCTTTAAACATAGATTCACATGCAGTCTGAACGTCTTCATCCCGCCGACCTGCCTCGTATCTCTCCTGCCGAAATTCTGAGAGTGAAAACGCAGCGAAGGCTCAGGCTTGTCTATGAAAACATACAGGAGGTAGATTCCATTCATACTTAATGAGGAGCTGACTGGAGCGGCCTCCTGCAGCCCCAACAAACCTCAATGCCTCGCCCATTAAACCCCCCAATAAACCAGCCTGGAGAGGGAGCAGTGGGTGAGACACACTCATACCTCATGTGTGCACGTGGCTGAGGATGAGTAGGCACAGAAGTGAGAGGTGAGAGAAAAGGAGGATGAAGAAAAAGGAGGGAGAGCAAAGAGATAAAAGAGAGGATGAGGTATGGAGCAAGAGAGTCCGGCACCCTTTGAAATATTCATCTGCTGTGGGTGAATAATTGATGGTGTACAGAAGACAGATGCATGAGGGATAGACAGACAAATGGATGGAGAGAGCGTGAGATAGGTGGATAGAGACACTGGGAGAGAAAGAGAGATGGATCCTTGTATCGTCAGGTGGTGGAGGGACAAATCTCCTCTTTCATTCTCTGTCGCTCCCAAGCCTGAGATTCACACGCACCGATAACGGAAAGTCTCACAAACCTCCTCTTGTTCTGAAGATAAGATAACGATTATTAGCAGTTAGCAGTGACGGCGGCAGATCTGTTTATAGAGTTCCAAAAGTAATCTTTTTTTTTTTTTTCAAGATAAAAAAAACACAGTGCCTTTATCGCCCCCTGATGGTAGACCGCAGTACAGTTTGTAATCCCTGCTTCCTCCATGTGAGCAGATGGGACACGGACCAAAAAAAAAATTGAAGTTGATGAATAAATGTTTGTGGTTTCTGTCCTTTGAGGGACTTCTTCTCTCCCTGATTGTTTGTTCATGTACTAGGTTTGTTTTTTAATTAGTCATTTGAGGATATGGAAACAGGCAGAGACGTCAGGATTGGTCGAGCAGAGACCTTACCGTGGGGACGTTTGGTCGAAATTCAGGCTGAAACTCGCTTGTTCCTCATTGGCATTCAAAGACTACGTTTCCCAGGAGGCTGTGCCCACAGGCTCGAGGTTAACTCAGTGACGGGTCTGCACTTGTACTCCACGGTGTCACAGAGGGCAGCCTCGACACAGCTAATGCATCAGCAGATTTGGGATTTAATGGGCTATAATGGCAACGGTCAGGAAATCAAATTACCGTGCTCTTGGCTTTTAAGGAGTTAGAGCGGTGACGTGTCCAGACTGAGCAGTGACACTGACTCGCTGCGATCGCTGAGACAAAGGAGGAAAATTGAGTTATAGAAGCTGCAGGTCAGCGTGTTTCACAGGAAGCATGAAAACAGGCCGGTTTGCATTGATTTTCTTAGTCAGATATGGCGATGCGACGGTGACACAATCATACGAGAGAGAGAGAGAGAGAGAGAGAGAGCGACGTCACTGTGAACTACGTGTTTTCCTTCCATCGTACCTTCAACGCTGCTGGCCACTTCTCAAACTTCATCGTGAAGTCCAGGAGTGACTTCACTTTGCAAGAATCTCCTCTCTCACACACACACACACACACACTTGAAATTCACCCAAGAATAACACCACTCCCCTGCTACATCGTCTCAGTTGACCATATTTAGTAGCAACGTGCACTGGCAGGGCCTCGTTCAAAAGAAAATTCACAACAATATAAAACTGTGGAATTCCCTCTCAGGCCAGTTGAACCTTAATACACTGAAATCTCCTGTGACCGGCTCTGCTGCTGCAGAGATCTGTTCATCAGGAGGTGAAGAAGTGACGGCTGCTCTCATCTAGATGGAGCTAACAGCTGATATCACAGATCCTATAAAAAAAAAAAAAAAACAGAAGCGCTAGTCCTTCAGTTCAAACCTCGGCTGTTATCGCTTCAATAAAGGAAAAAGAAGAACAGGGTTGGCACAGGATTTTTCTCGGTGCAGTGGAGCGTCAAGAACTCTTGCTGAACTATGAGTTTGTTTTGATGGGGCAGAAGGAAGTCTCATGTGAAGTCAGGTTCTAGCTGTGTGTTGCGTGATGTTTGTTGCATTAAAGGAGACGAGGTGCAGAGTCCGGTCTTTGTCCCGTGCTGACGCTCGTTGCAGTTTTCTCTCTGAAACTGTGTAAGTGAGCTGCATCAGGGCTCAGTCCACCGACCCTGAACTGTGGCGTCAGCTGTTTATGGTGTCTTTATTCTGCACAGCGGAAGATGCGCAATAACGCGAGTAATCCCACGCAGGCCGGTGACGTGACGAACGCCGCTGCCAACACAGGCGGCAGAAACATGCATCAGATTTTACAGTGCACTTTACATTTAGTACCTCGTCCCCAAACTTGTGGTGTGTTAAATTATTTATTTAAAAAAATACTAGAATAGCCCAACGTGGAGCGCACACCTCCTCCAAGGTCAGACTCAGCCTTCCAACACAGGAGTAACCAGATAAAAGACGTTTGCGATCATCTGCGCCCCGAAAACTGACAGAAGACAAAAGAATTTTGAAACGCATTCCTGACGAATGTAAATAAATAAATTCAACCTTCAAAGAAACACATGACGTGTGAGGCTGATAAGATGAAGCCTTTCTCCTGATATGTGAGTCGCCGGGCTCTTAACAATAAACATGTCAGGGGGAAGCAGATAAGACGAGCAGTCCAACGGATTTATGGAATCATAAAAATGTATTTATATTCACCTTGTATTTCTGATTTGGCGTATTACTTGTATTTACCTGTGCTGCTTAAGTATTACTTCAAAACAGCGGCTCAAACCGATGGGTGATGACGGGTCGATGCTTTATCGTCTAATCCTTGCGTTCCTGCACCGGCACAGTCGCACTATTACCCACCCCGTCTCCATTTATGTTTGTGTTGCGTCAAAGCTGTCTCCTGATAAAACAGGAAGTGATGTGATCTGTGAATAAAACGCCTTGAACACAGTGGCACAACTACATAAAGGAGGTGATGGATACGCAGACAATAGAAAAAGGACGGCTGCATCTTTCACACCAACGAGCATGTGCACGCGCACGCACACACACACACACACAGGAGTCCCAGGGCCACTAGTGAAGATTGAGTGTGGGTGTGTCTGCATGTGTGCGTGCGTGTGTGTGTTGAGGGAGTGCACAAAGAGGAGATGAATGACCAACAATTGAATAACCTTGACCTTCTCTGCAGATATCCTTTATTAAAAATCAAGAAAAGCCCGACTACTGGGAATAACGAGGGCAGAGAGAGATTGTGTGTGTGTGTGTGTGTGTGTGTGTGTGTGTGTGTGTGTGTGTGTGATTGATGTTACTGGGTCTCTATCACCTACAGTATAGTCGCGGTCCAATGGCTTTCACACCAGCACATCATTCATCGCCAGCCCCCACCAACATCTCTCTCTCTCTCTTTCCTGCTCTCTTACTCACACTCACACACTCACACACACACACACACACACACACACACCCACACACACAAGCCTCATACGGCTCCTGCGCCTCACATAAGGTCAGAATGGAGCTAATAGGAACATGGCACATCCAAACTGAACAGGAGCAAACAAGAGGGAGAGGAGGAAGTAGAAGAAAAACAAATTAGTGGAAAAGAAAAGAGGAAAGAATATAATTAAATGGATGAAAGGAGAGGGGGATAGAGCAGAGAGAAGAGGAAACTGACAGAAGAACAGGTTCAGTTAATGTTGTTTGTTATGTGGTTCTGTAGTATTCATTTTATTGATGATAGATATTTATTTAGAAATCTCAAATTATTCATGGAAGCGTTCATAAATAGAGAAACTCTGCAGTGATCCGACACAAACAGGCCGGACAGCTCGGCTAGAAACGAGTGCTTTGTCCACTGTTAGAAATGACGTCTACCGGGTCCATAATCCACAAACCACCGCTTCGGAATAATTTACTTTGTGTGATTCTCTGCAGAGGCAACGAGGCTCAATACACATTCTTCCTCTGATGTTCAGGTTGCTCCCTCATGTCAGGAAGGCATCGAACCCAAACTCCATCATGGGGCTTTAACTTTACCCAAAGAGGATTTGTTTGCGTGATTATTGAAAAATGAGAGGGAGGAGGAGGAGGAGGAGGAGCAGCTGTTGACTCAAACACGAGGAGGAGGAAGACTATTTGAATATGACTTTCACATCCCACTGAGGCAGACGGGTAAAGTCATCTCATGTGTATGGATGTCTGCATCGATATGCAGCCGCTTGGTGTGATAGCGGAGGAGGCGGGTGGACACTTTCTCACCTCTCTCTGACTCTTTCATCTTCCATCCTTCTCCTCTCTTCTCTAACTTTCTGATCCAGTTCAGGTCCCGTGGCCGAGAGTCGACACTGGCTCAGTGCCGACGCGCTCACAAAACTCTTCTACCTCACTACTTTCCAAAACTTAACCGCCTGCCTCCGTCTGAGGTCGGAGGACGTTCACACACTGGGGTGCAGGAGAAATTTAACTCAGGTACGTAAAAAACGGCCCAAACAGCTTCGGGCGTTAGAGCATTTATAATGTTTGAAATCCTGCTTTAATCCTCAGGTGCTGTGCTGAATTTATCAGTCCAGTAAACACTCACAGGCGCTTACAAATATTGAAGACGTGGGTTTGATTCCTAATAGGTTAGCTCAGGACTCAAGGGGGGAAGTTTTTTGCCTTTTGAAATTTTGAAACTTAATGAGAAGATGTCAGATGGGTGTGATGTCGATGACTCACAAGTCAAGACAAGAATTCATTCAATCACCACCCCTCTAGTAAGTGAACGACCCGCCGAACCACGGCAGTTCATGACCCTGAAGTACACGTCACTCTGACTGTTTCATTTCAGACAGTCTCATAGGTCAAATTCCGCCTGGAATCTCAGCGGCTCCGGGTGTTACGAGTGTGTTTTGGAAGGTTTCGAGGGTGTGGGATCAATCCCTGGTGAATTTAGAAACCCAACCCCCGGATAAGAGTGTATGCTGTTGCAGGGAGGGGTCAGCTGTGCAGAGAAGTATTACTATCACTACGCAAAAATGTTTGTATTCCTGTTTTGTTTTGATATTTTTGTTGGGATGACATAATGCAACAGCCTGCTGATGAAGTAGGAATGATTGCATGTGTGTGTGTGTGTGTGTGTGTGTGTGGATGGGTGGATGGTAGCATGTATCCACCCCTGCGCTAAGCCTCATCACATGTGGTCCGCATTAGAGCATTATTGTGTGTTGCAGCGCTGCAGAGCGTCGCCATGCCGACTGCAATCACTACCCAGCCCCTCTTTTACTGTTCTTATACTCGGCACATGTCCATGCACACACACATAAAATCCCCATACCACACCCAGGGCCTGCTAAGCCCTGAATGCACTCTGACACACATTCACACCAACAGCTGCAGCTCGCACAAACTTGTTTTTTGTCACGATGAGAATGACTGGAAGCGATCGTGAGGAAGAGCATGTGATGAAGACCATCATGGAAAACATTGCTCGCCTTGCACCGCCGCTAACGAGGATGCTACTGATTACTGTACGTCGGAATGTAAATCCTGTCTCTCCCCCCGTGGCCTGGTGGTTCGGGGGGGGGGGGCACAGTTACATAAGCCCCCAGAAAAGAGGCTCTCACACAGACATGTTTGTCTTCCTGCTCCATTCTTCTCCACGGCTGACCTGACCGAGGCACCAGCGGAGCAGTGTACCACATAGCGGGGTCAAAGGTCAGTCTGATTCAAGTTTGGATGCAAAACAGATCCGGGAGGCAACAACACGATGGGAACTCAGCTGTCGTCTCTCTGAAAACAGTTTCATGTGTGGATTTCTTAATATTCTATCTTTGTATCTCGAGCACGTCATCTTTTTAATCTATATTTCTCTCCGTATGCTTTCTGTTGCAGCGGAGGTGGAGCAGCTTATCTGGGCATCGGGGTGTAATGGGGCTGTGGGTGCGGGGGCGGCGTAATGGCGCTGTGCGTCGTGTTGTTGTCAGATGGAAAAAAACACGCAGCCAAGCACAGCGGCAGCCTCAGGTGATGCCGAGCTCAGCTGCACTGGAAACGAGGCTCTGGCCACCTGGCAGGAAGTGACGGGATGTGACACAACCACTGTTCGCCCTCGGGCTCAGACGCCGTTATCACCAGGTGTGTGTATTTATTTGTGTCCAGCTACACCAAACCGGACTGAGCGCTACAAGAGAGCATGGAAAAACCATCAGACACAAATAATCACTGTGGACACACCCACCTACCACGTGCACATGTGTACAAACACACACAAACACACACAGAGGGAACCAGAGGGAGCACATGCTTTACTGATGAAATCATTTCTGTGAAAACAGTTTGGAAGCGAGAGGGGGATGAGGCTCTTTGTGGGTGGATGTTCGAGAAATAATGTGTGTGTTTGCCTGTGTGTGTCTGTGGGGACAGAAGAAGAGACGTAATAAGTTGAATGAAGAGATGGGAACAGAACGAGTGAACGAGAGAATGAGACAACAAGAGGAAGATCCCACACATACACTGGGATGTTTCTCTCTCTCGCTTTCTAAACAGGCTGCACAGACAACGTTTTAAAATCCAAACGCAGAGATAAAAGTTCTGTTATGATCTTATTGAAGAAGTCAACACTTTCATAATCAACCAGCGATGGCAGCAGACTGCAGCAAACACAACCTGATTACTGACAGCTATGCATAATTCACCACGGATCAAATCACAGATGAACTATTTTCCAGACTATAAATCAAGACACAACCATGACTGTGCTCCCTAAAAACTACAGAAATGTTTGTGTATTGTGTATTTTGTGTTTTGGATTCTGCATCCAGCCACCGGGGGCGTGCCAGATGATTTGGTTTCACTTTTATGGAGCCATGTTGTCAGATGAAGAGCTTCAGCTTTGTCACTGTCCCACGGTGATGATGTCACAAGAACAGACCTTTCTCATCGCTCTGAAACCACAGAGGCCTCGAGCAGCGTGGAGGTGACATGATTCACGTGTGTGTGTGTATGTGTGAGAGGGAGTGCACGTGTGCGTGGGGGGTTGTGGTTGTTGCCCTTGCTTTCACTCTCATCATGGCAAGATTAACTCACACTGAACAGATGGCTGTCCGATGCTCCGCCCTCCCACACACACACACACACACACACACACACACTCACTTTGCGCAGCTCAGCACGGTGGCAACTTCAGTTCACAAGCTGTGTCATCATCGCCGCACACTGCCGGTGGCTTTAGAGTAATCTCACACACACACACACACACACACCCACACACACACTCGTCAGCAGATGATGACTCTGATGTCGGAGAATCGCTCTGTCCTGTCTCCCCTCAGCTCGACTCTGACAGAAACGCATCAGCTCGCTCTGTCCTCAAACGGCTTCTTTCTCGCCAACACAGCCGCGGGTTTCTCCTTCTTCACGTTTTGGTCTGTGACATCAACCGCCCCAGAGTTTGTGTTGCTTCTTGTCCTTGTGTTTTCTCTCACAGAAACACAGCTTGTATTGGCTTAGAAGTCTTTCAAGATGAAGGCAGAGGAGAATCTGTGTTTGGATTTGCATTTAACAAAAAAAAAAAAAAAAGCCTTGCACTTCCCCTCAAATAATGAACAGCTGAACTTTTTATTCGCCGAGCTGTTCGAGAATGGTTGTTTGTTTTGATTTTAACAAAAAAAAAAAAAAAAAGCCTTGCACTTCCCCTCAAATAATGAACAGCTGAACTTTTTATTCGCCGAGCTGTTCGACCGAGACTCTCACTGTTCCAAGGTTCAAATTCAGAGAGAGCGGATCACCCAACATTCATGGAATGTCCACGGAATCTAACGAGGTTTAATCACCGCAGGATCGAGATTAAATTGAACATAACCCAGATTTAAAGTGACATTCTCAAATAAAGACTTTAAACCGTCAGTGGAGACACATGATGACCTTGGGAAATAAAAATCTCAACTCCATGAATTCATGAATTTATCTTTGATGGATAGAAGTGGGGAATATTATTTTCGTGGCAGTAACTGACGCGGGGAGGTGTTAAATGTTTAATTCCCGTCTCGTCTCGGAGCTCTGATGATTTATCAGGCTCCTGCGTGATAAATAAAGATTAGCTGGCTCCGGAGGAGCAGAAACCTGCTCTGAGGTTGATGTGGCTCACGTGTGTCCTCACAACAGGAAGTCGGATTGTTATCATCCATGTTCCAGGATCCCTCTCATCGCATCTCTTCTCGACTCCAGAGTTTCTAGCCGCCTGCACTTAGCATGCAAAAGACAAAGTGAGATTAATGCGGAGCTTTATTCTCCCGAAACTCTTCAGCAAGAGGATTCACTTTGATGCTCTGCGTTAGACACACGCCGCTGTTGAACCTGCCACGGCTTCCGTCACATGGGTTTTAAAGAGAGCCTCGTCTCTGCAGCTGGCAGGTTAATTCAGGATAAACAGGTAACCCGCTCACTGAGGAAACGCTTCCACCCAAAAGTGTCACTCCGCTGCAGCGTGCACCTGCAAGATTTGTCCCTGCCGCCTTAAAACGACGCGTGGCCATGGGTCAGGGCCGTGAAACATTTTACTGAGTGCAGGAATGTGCTTAGCAGCAACAACAGCAGCACATTTTTCATTTCAGGGACATTTTACGACGTTGGACGTTGAGGGGGGAAAAACACATTTGTTGACCTTTAAATGGCTAAAAATGTCAAAAATTGACATTCAGTGTAAAATAGGTTGTGAAGTTGTTATTGACTTTGTCATTCTTTGTTTCTATCCCTCAAGAAACACAGAGTGATTTGTTTTCACATAGAATTCAACAAATATTTAGATATGGTGCAAATTTCCTCAGCCACCACAGACTCTTCCAGGATTTCAATGTGTTGTCTTTGTGTGTGTGTATGTGTGTTTGTGTTTGTTTGTTTTTTTTTTTTGGGGGGGGGGGATAAAGTGTGGTCTAATTTTTGGGGGGGGGGGGATAAAGTGTGGTCTAATAAAACCACACAGAGCACAAATACCTTATATCAACAGAATCTGTTCCATTGTCGCTGTTGGGTATGAGACCGTGTGCGTGCTCAGATCCTCCCCCCTGCTTGGCTGCCTCTGCTCTGAGCTCGACATCGATACAGCTGATGTCGCCACAGGAGCAGAGAAGAATCCTTTATGCAAAGCAGCTCATTCAGCGGCAGCATCTCCACGATTACAACTTGAGTGGCGTTCTTGCCTCAAAGTCGTGATGATACGATTACACATTTGTGTCATGTAATGATAACACATTTTCAGCACTGATTAAAATGAGATTAAAGCCAAAGACAACGGGCCTCGACTGTCCACCCCGGCGGGGACCCCTCAGGATGGCTTTGGGATTCTCACTCAGCCCTCCACTGCTGGTGCTGTGTCAAATCTTTGTTTCCCCAACAGTTTGTGACCTGATGGTGGACCACAGCTACGTGTGCAGCCTCCATTTGGTGTGAACAGCAGTTTTAACAGCTTCAGACCCAGTTCAGGCTCGGGGGGGTAAAAACAAATGAAATCAGCGAGGTGGCTTAAAGACATTTTTGACGTGAGCTTTCCTCCACGCTGATTTCCCTCGTACGCTGACGACATCGATCCCTTCCTTTACAGACAGTCTATTTAAACTCCACAGCTCTTCCACCTCTTCATGTCACTGTGTGTGCGTGTGTGTGCGTGTGTAAGAACTACTTAGTATTAATGGACACAACCTCGCCACCGGGCAGCCACAAGAAGGAAAGCTCCTCCCTGTGGTATTGTTTGTCTGTTGTCCAGCCTCCAGCCTGCCCTGTCCGCTGCGCTCTCAACAATCGCATTGACCGAGGGATCGATAGAATCCTCCAGAGAGCAGAGACTAGGCTGAAGCGCTGCCGTCGCTCCGTCCAGACGTGTGCACAAGGTGATTGTGACAAGGTAAAGTTGTTCTCTCCCGAGGGGGGTGAGGGGTGAGTAATGCCACAGAGGAAGAAGAAGACAGGAGTGGGACCAAAAAAAAAAAAAACAGAGCTGCTCTCAGGATGGGAGGATGGGAAATATCAGATGTGCAGGAAACAAAAAGACAATCTGTTTTTTTTGGGCACAGACTTCACTGATGTTGCTAATTCTTGCTGTTCCCACAGGTCCGTTTCTCCGGGAAAGATGTCAGAGGAGACGTTTGTATTTTATTTCTGCACACCAACTAGCTTCAGGATTCTAACAAACAACGCGTCAGTTACCTCATTATCCTCCGGCATCGTTGTTTGTAAGTTTAAGGACGACGCTGGAGGCCACAGGGCGATGGGCAGCTCCACCAGCCTACAGGGGGACCTGGTCACAACACCCGAGGTTCCACCTGATGACCAGGGATCAAAGCTCCAGCAGGTGTATGATGCAAGCAAGATGCCGTCGTGCTGGCCTTGCAGCACGACAGCTGCAGACGACCCACAATGCAACACTGTGTAAAAGCTGGAGCCCCACTGACAAACGCATCTGTGCTGCGGCGCGTTTCGCGAACGCCACAGCGTAGACCGTAAACCTCGTCTCTGAGAACAAGGGTTTCCATTCAGAGATTCTAAAAACAACGCTCGCGCTCGGCATCGAAATTAGAGAGGACGCATTGTCCGTGGTCGTGGAAAGTATAACCACGGATCGCTGAAAAGTGAGGAGCTGCCCGCTCGGCTAACACAGCTAATCATAGGCTGGAGCAGCAACGCGAGGATTAACTTACCACAAACATAAAGTCATTTCGTTCTAACCTAAATCAGGGGTTTTATGCATGTGTAACTGTCCCAGCTCCTCTCAGCAGACGTTTCCAGATTCTGTCCACGGCTTTCAAACCGGCGAATCATGGCAGGTGAGCCACAGAGAGGAGGCGGGACATCAGCCATGAATCTGAACCCTAATTTATTTTTAAAGAACATCTCCAGGCAACCAACCTTTAAAACCCTGGGTAGCTGCTGCACTCAGATGAACTTGGGCCCTTCACTGCAGCGTATGGGTGTGGGCGTGCGCGCGCGTGCCCCCCATTGATCGGCTATAAATCAGTGTAACAGGTGATTTAGGACAGCGCTCTGTTTCTAACTCACTTGAATCTTCCTTGACAGTGTTGGCACTGCTCCCCGACCCAGCCGTGGTCGCAGGCGCAGCTCCCGTTGACGCACCTCCCGGAGAAGCAGCTCCTCTCGCAGGACTTGGACACAGACGATGCCTCTGCGTGGAGCAGGAGCTGGAGCATCAACAGCAGCCCCAGGTACGTCCTCCACCACGCGCCCTTCGTGGCCGACCCGGCCCAGGTGCAGCGGTGAGCCCCCCCGCTGTCCCCCATGGCGATGGGGGATGAGTGTCTGACAGTGGGAGGCTGCAGCCCCGGAGGACGGAACCGAACTGTGACTTGATCCGCCGTCATCACACCGGGGTCCCCATGACGCCTGCGTGAGAGGCGCAGGTGAGCCGGGTTTACGCGCAGCCGGAGACAAAGAGATTCAACTTTGAGGGAAACACTTCAGACTTTGGGATCGGCGCACACGCGTCTCCGCTCGGGTCCTCCTGCGGGACGCGCGCGTCCCCACGAGTCTCCCCGAGAACTTCAGTGGTCACGGTTCCGATGTAAACACGCCGCCGTGACCGGATGATGCTCCGGCACCGTCAACCACCATAATCCTGCAGAGAAAGTGAAACGCACGGAGCTCCAGTGACGCTGTGCGCGCTCATCTCCCACCGGGCGCGCGTCTCTCTTCAGACCCAGACAACGGCGTCCTGTGTCCGGACTGCGGGGTCTGCGGCAGCTGCTGCTCTCCCGGTCTGCTCCGGTGCTCCGCTGCCTCCTGTCTGGGAGGAAACTCCGGCAGAAGACCGGAGCATGAGCAGTGTGTCCACACGGTTAAAGGGACAGTCCCCCCTGAAATACATGAGGCAGAGGAGAGGGCACAGACAGATAGATAGATAGATAGATAGATAGATAGATAGATAGATAGATAGATAGATTATAATTAACGATGTTAATAATGTTTTTTTGTTTTACTTTCAGATTCCAACATTTGATGATTAGTTCCTCAGGGCTGGATGGTAATGTCAAACACACACAAGCACTCACAGAAGGTTATGAGAGCAGGATAACCACAGGAACTGATGGGTAATAAAACTGCAGAATGATAATTTCTCCTGGAACAACTGCTCTGAGACAATTTGGAGACATCGTCTTAAATCCATTACTTGGAGGCCTGGATCAGTTTATTGCTCCATGATTATTATTAATCTGTTTGTTCATGAGGAGACAAACCAAAGATGTGTCTGCTGCAGCGCCTCAGAATGGGGGAGGTCTCGCCTGAACACGAGGAGGTTTTTAAATCGGAAACCTGGAAGAGTTGAACCTGATTTACAGCCAAATGAGACACAGACATTAAAATCAGACAGACACAGCAGAGGCCCAATTCCCCAAAATGTCTCCCTGCTTTATAACTTCATCTCACTCTGACAGCTTTAATAACACTGAGTTGTTCTCCGGGATCCGAACGACGCTTTTGGAAAACAAAGTCAGGATTTGCATCGGCTCTCCCCGAGATGATTCCAAAGCCTCGTTTTCAGGGGGAGATCTTCTGCTTTCAAAGGAGTCTTTATCGATTGCTTTGATGAAAGACACACCACGGGTTGGGATAAAGTTTCATTTAGTTACAGCGGCACAAATCAATATTGTAGAAATGAAAGTGGCAATCAGGAAGAGTTTCATTAAAATGAAGTCACAGAGTGAGCAAACGCAACAATGAAAGTATTGCAATATTTGCAGATGGACGACACGTGTGCGCTGCCATCTTGTGCCAGGAATGAGGGGGTGGACCCTACCTCTATTGTTCCTGTCCATTAGAACATGATTCATGTTTTTAATTACCCAAAATGCAATGCTCTTGTCTTTAAACTCCCTGAGTGTTTGCAGTGATTTACAGCAACGACAGATCCATCGTCTCTGAGTCAGTGCGAATAAATCCGACTTCACTTTCACAGGCTTGTATCCACAGTAACGTTGCGTTCATCTGCAGCAGTTTGATGTTCCTCTCACTCGCTGGGCTCAGGTTTAACTCTGAGTCACTCTGGTTGAGTTCCTCCCTTCTCACTCCAGCAGGTATTCTGGCCGGCAGCCACTTCTGGAGGAAACAGCTGGTTTTCCTGCAGGCTGGCGTTTCCTCTCCTCGCCCTCCTGGGACACGCACCTCCTCCTCCTCCTCTTCCTCCATGCTGCACCTCCACGCTGCCCGTGCTGATCTGCACTTTTCTCCATCGCCCTAATTTTGCAGTTTTTTTTTTTTTTTTTTTTTTAACCAGCAACAGGACCATCTGCCCGGCCTCTAAATTAGGACGAGTATTTATCAAATGTCTTGTGATGGGAATACTGATCCAGGCTCTGTGTTGCCCTGCAGGTGGAGATAACTGACAAGGTCAAGGTTATGGAGATACGCCGCCTCGTCACATCAATATTCATTAAGTTTCTGCTCAGATATGAAATAGAAAATTAATTGTTTGCGTGAGTTTGGAGGCACGAGTGACAGATTAATGAGACTTGGTCTTTTCTGACACATATTCCTCGGTGGTGGCGTCCTGAATTAAATCAGGGCAGATAAAAGACATCAAACTCCCGCTGAGGAACACAAGGCACACAAATTTACTGGTTTGAATCTCCATGTCACACTAAAGAGAGGAATTAAACCTCACTGTTGGCCTGTGGGAGATGCATGGGTACGACTTATTGTTATTCCTGCTGCTGGAGTAGAATCCTATTATAGATCATTTTTAACCTCCACCCCAGGGGCCAAAGTGGGAGTATTGATTGTCTTACACAAAGTACCCTCCTGGGAGGAAAATGAAAAAGAAAAAAAAAAGAAAGTCATATTGATTTTTGACAGTTTGTTTATTATTAAACTGGAATAAGTCACTGCTGCAGAGGATGAAGAGGAGGAGGAGGAGGAAGAGGGTGCAGGTGGATGAGGAGGAGACAGTGCAGGTACAAGCAGCATCACTGGGTCCTCTGGTTCCTCTTGTGCTCGCGGTGATGTTGTTCTCTGGCAGCTGTGATGTTTAATTGAGCAGATGTTGCATAAAACCTGCACACACACGCACAGTGTGATATCATGTCAGTTATTTCTGGACAGAAACACACACCAGTGCAGACGGCGAGGGAGAGCAGAGTCACTGAGACAAAAAGAGCAGAATTTAAAGATTATGGAGGGATTATCATTTTGGGACTGATGTTTAGTGCCCCCTGCTGTTTGATAGCTGCTAATGCAATTAATCCTTTTTATTTCTGACTATTTAAACGTTTCCTTTTTTGAATCATGTCAAAGTTTTTATATATTCGTTTATCTGGTGAACTGAATTGTGAGCTTTCAGCCTCTTCTCCAGATCAGTTTTACCTGAAGGATGACGAGGGTGTGACGCTGAGTAAAACTACATCTACTGACGAAGGCCGTGGAACGTGAGAAATTCTTCAATACCGAAGTCAGGAGTTAAGATGTCCTGAAGATATTGTGGGTTTTGTTGAGTTCATAGCTTCAGTCAGGCCTGAGTGACAACCTGACTCTCCAATAGGACTAAAAATAGATGACACATTCCTTTATCTATTTAAGAACAATGCAGCATCTCCTGTTTCCTCTTTATTCCACAAAAAGAATTTCCCTTTCATTCCTGCGGAGGAAAAGAAAGAGTTCCTCTCAGGGACGCTGCTGCCATCCTGCTGAGACCACAGTTATAGTGGTGATGACAACCGCAGATGGATCCCATCCATGGTGTTGGTTTGATTTAAGAGTAGCTGAGTGAGCAGGGAGGGAGGTCAGGACGTGGCCAGAGTCCAGGGGATTTCCTTGGCCTGAGTTTGATTTGTTTCTGCAGAGCGGCACAGACGCATCAGCTGACAGCTGCGTGATGGAAACGAGGATGTTGCTTTGAAATGATGGAAAAAATCCGTCTCCACAGCCTGAGCCATAAAAGATTTTATATGAATCATAATAAAGATATAGAGGCCAATTACAGGAGCCTGCATCACTTCTGTCATTTTTTTTCATTAACAGGAAATGCATCAACCATCAGTGTGTGGAGGGAAAATAACTAAATAATATTATTGCATAATAATATATCAACGGTTAATTTAAAAAAAAAACATAAAACAACAGAAGGCAGTATTATGTTCCTACATTATTTGAATTTATTTATTATTATACAGAATCTCTTCACATTTGGATCTAATTATCTATCCGAGGTCAAAGGTCACCTCACATTGGTGAAGACAATCATTTCTTTCTGATTTTCGTATTTTTTTTTGGCTTGTAGTTGTGAAGGTTCACCATGAGGGGTCGCCCGAGTACAACCCGAAGCTGCAGAGTCACATCTGGCCCATTGCTTCTGTTCTGCAGCTTGTTTGAAACTTTTCATTTTCATTCTTAATATTCAGACTCCACCCACTGTGTCTTTATAACCCTCACACATTTTTTTAAAAAACTATTAAACCTGATTCGTATTAGAGTATGTATGTCAGACATATTCAAAGTAAAAACTTCAGGGAGAGGTTTACATTTGTTGGACTTGGTGATGTAGACTCACTGATAGCTAATGCTAACTTTATTTACCTAAACACGGTTACAGCGTGCATAAATGCATAAATTCAGTTTAATTTTAAACTCAAAGTAAACCATTTCAAGGTCGAGACCTGAAAAGACCCAGAGCTGATGCACTCCTGACTCAGTGATGAATCCTCTCCTCCTGTGATGACGCAGGCATTGAGCTCTATTAAACTGTGTGAGTGCAGATAATGACTGGATATCCTCTGTGTCCACCAGGTACAACATGGTCCCACGCTGATGCTCTGATGTCACTGCCTGACGCTCTTCACTTTTAGAAACAGGAAAAACCTCAGGGCAGAAAATGGAGTCACTGCTGAAATGTTCAGTCGTCTGTGCGGCATTTAAAAGTCGGTCCAAGCGTTTTGTGTTTTCGGTGCTGCTCCACGTGGCCAATAAAGAATGGCATGGCACACGATGATCGCTTTGAAATTCCACACGTCTCGCATGTCCCCACACTCGTACCCCCAGGCCTCGTCTTTGGTGGACGGGCCATCGGTCCAGTGGCAGAGGGAGAAGACGACAGCCTCACTGCTTTTACTCAAACTGGACACAGGGAGTTTCTACACCTCACCTTCCTCCCTGTCATCCTCCTCATCTGCCTTTTCTTCCTATTCCTTCTCTCTACCTCATCTTCATCCTCTCCTCAGCTCCTTCTCCTCACCACCAGCTCAGTTTCCTCCTCCTCTTCTCTCCCTCCTCCACTCAACCTCATCTGCCTTTTCTTCTTATTCCTCCTCTCTACCTCATCTTCATCTCCTTTGCTCCCCCTCCTCTCCTCTCCCTCCTCACCACCTCATTTTCTTCCTCCTCCTCATCTCCCTCCTCCTTCTTCCTCTCTACTCCTTCTCCACACCACCAACTCAGTTTCCTCTTCCTCCTCTCCACTCTCCTTTGCTCCTCCTCATCTCCTTTCTCCTTCTTCTTCTTCTTCTTCTTCAGTACTCCTCTTCCTCCTCACCCACACCTCAGTTTCCTCCTCCTCCTCTCCCCCCGTGTCTGGGCTGCGTCTCTTTCCTCCTCCTCTCCTCCTCCTCCTCCTGGGCTGCGTCTCTCTCCTCCACCGTGTGACAGCAGCCTCCCAGAGATCTGACGTGTTTTTCTCATTTCCTGCAGCGGAGGCGCAGCGCAGCCGCGTCCCAGCGTCTGTCGGAGGGGGGAGGCAGCCAGAGGCATGTCCACCCCGGGAGGAAGTTAGGGATCAGTGCACGAAGCCAGGCCGTGCTGCGAGCACCGAGGAGCCGCTGCGGCTTCCAGCGGGCGCCCGGAGCCTCCCACGCCGCGTCACGGTGCCATGCGACGCGGAGCCGCCACTTCCACGGAGCCCCCCGGAGCGTGTGAAGCCCTCTCGCGTTCGACATAAAGCCATGACGCACGGACTCACATCTGGGGCCTTTGGAGCTCTTCGCGTTCCCCCCGTGCGCTCCTGAAGGAGGCGTCCACGCGTCACCGCACGATCCCGTGCCGCTGCGGTTTATTCACTGGGACTTTTCAAGGGACGCTGAGGAAGGAGGAGGAGGAGGAGGAGGAGGAGGGGGACACGGTGTTTGACAGGAGACACAGGGAGGAGCGGCACGGAGGAGCTGCTTGCTGAGGGACAGAGAGGGACAAACAACTGTCAGCGCCATGGTGGTGTTCAACGGGCAGCTGAGGATCAAGATCTGCGAGGCGCTCCACCTCAAGCCCACCGCCTGGTCCCTGCGCCACGCCGTCGGCCCCAAGACGCAGACCTTCCTCCTGGACACGTACATCGCCCTGAACGTGGACGACTCGCGCGTGGGCCAGACGTGCACGAAGCAGAAGACCAACAGCCCCGCGTGGAACGACGAGTTCACCACGGACGTGCACGACGGGCGCACGGTCGAGCTGTCCGTGTTCCACGACGCGCCCATCGGCTACGACGACTTCGTGGCCAACTGCATCATCCAGCTGGAGGACATCCTGCACAACGACAGCAAGCACTTCGAGGACTGGGTGAGACGCACACACACACACACACACACACACACACATTTATTTGGTGTTGAAACCTCAGTGCAGGGCCGGTCCAAATCTTTAGGGGGCCATGTACAAAATCAGATTTAGCCCCCCACCAACCCCCACATCCATCATCAATATTTTTCACTGGCTGTTGCGTTGGTGTGATGAGCTGCGATGATCTCCTCTGAAGTCCAGTGAAATGTTTTGGAGTGATCAAAATGTCCCAGTGAGTCCCTGTGTGGCCGTCAACAGCAAGTGGCCGTCCCTCTGGTTTCTGACACGTGACGGACGTGGAACTTGAAGAACACTAGAAGCGTAGAAGACCAACACGAGGTGGTTCCAGATGTTTTGGTGAGAGGTCGGGACGCCGGTGTGGATGCGCTGTAAACAACGACAACACTGATATGTCCACAGTAGAGTTTAGACGTCATGTCCCGCCCCCTGCTGGTCTACAGGCTCCGCCCCCTCGCCACATGTTTCTGTTGTTGTGAACAAGTGGGCTCTGCAGGACAAACAGAGATGACTGTTTCCAGTTTCATTAATTCAATTAACACCAACTTTCATTTTACAGAAACATAACCCAGCCCCCCCACCCCACCCACACACACACACACACATAGTATAGATCCTTTTACCTTTGTTCTTCTCTTGTTAGGTGAACCACTGACCCACAGCAGGACTACAAAAGAATGGACGGCGTGTGTGTGTGTGAGTGGCACGTGCATGATACACACGGCAGCATAAAGAAGCTGTTCATTGTTGTCTGAAGCCGCTGAAGCAGATGAATATTTGAGTGTTTTATTGATGAGGCCACCAGGTCCATTAGAGGCAGACGCAGGGAGAGAGAGGAGAAGATGAAAGAGGAGGAGGAGGAGAGAGCACGCTCCTCTTTCAGCGTTTTCCTTGTGGAAATCTCATGTGAGGCTCCTCGTGTTCTGACGGTGACGACTCAGCTCTGGACTTTAGGAAGCAGATGAAAGTGCCTTCAGTATCTGGCTTTGATGAGCTGGCGTCGGGGCCCTGTCCCAGCTGTGATCTGCAACCGATCCCGTGTGATTTCAGAGCGCTGAGTCGACAAGTTCAAGGTGTCTCGTTGATTTAAAGTCACCGGTGTCTCGCTCTAATCCCATTTCATCCTCTGGAATGAAAGGAATTTTTGATCCGTCCGTCTCCTCTGAGCTGTTCCCATGGGCACCGTGGGCTGAACGTGTCTTGACTCAAGCCGTGTCGTGCGTTATGTAATCTCAGACAAAGAAAGAGTTGACATCACCTTGAGCGAACTAAACGGCCCGTGTAGTTTCCCAGTGACTAATGCTAACGTAAGCTGCAGAGCAGAGCGTGTGCAGCGGTGGGTTTTCTTTCAGAGCGAGCAGCTGCAGAAGCTCCACGACGACCTGTTGATGCAGGACATTCCTGGAGGTTTCATGCATGGGACAGTGGCTCAGCAGCATCGGTTAGATAGATTATTTAGATATCTCAGCCGAGAGCGTGTGAACAGAAACCTCTGACCCGAGTTGTGACAAGTACCTGTTATTAAAAAAAAAAAAAAAAAAATGTCATTGTTCTACAGCAAGTTGGAGCACGAACCGTCAACAATCAGCGTCAGCAGAAAACGATCCCTGTGGGTTAAAGCGGGCGTGAAGAACAAAATGCTACGACGTGAAAACGTCGCCTTCGACCGTTCCCAGTCCGGAGAGGGGGTCACGCATTTGTTGCGTCTGTGGTTCTCACAGTTCTGTCTCGCAGTGTTTCATCAGTTCTCAATACTTCCATTGTACTTCCACTGAAGATAATATCAAGTATCACATTCCTTGGAGAATAAGTCTGATTCTCGATCAGCTCGTTTCTTCTTCTTACAACACTGACAGGGTTCAACTGAAACTCCTCTCATTGGACAATTAGAGAAATCAAACCTGACAGATTCTTGGAGCTGATGCTGATAAGCGATGACTCAGCATGTAATTATTAAGGCTCACTTTCTGTCCTCCAAACCAAAACTGATGTTTGACTGGATTGAGTCCATCAATAAAAAGCATTCACCTATTAGACAAAAGCAACCAAGTAGCACATAACAGGATTTTAAAAAGCTCTGTAGATAAACACTTGTGCTGTCACAGAGACCTTTGAGTTGACTCCATTTAGTTAAGCTTCTTCCGCTGAGCTCGTGCTCGTGGTTTTTCCTGTTCCAGTCTGATTCTGGTTGTCTGGTGGCGACTGCGACAAACAGAAGAAGAAGAAGAAAAATTCCTGAATGTCGGAGCAATTTCAGCTCAGCTCAGAACACTGGTTTCATGTGTTGGCGGCCGCCTCATTAGCATATGTCATGGAAGACGCAGAGAAGACAAGTGTTTGATTTTACTACGGGACGGACAGAGAGGGCGTTGATCAGAGACGTCTGGGTCTGAATGGAGTGACAGAGTTGGGGGGGGGGTTAGTGTTTGATCTCTTATAAATGTGCATCAATTAAATCAAAGCTTGTTTCCAATGTTCAGCGCAGAGAAAGGGATTCTGGCAGTTTGAAAGTGTCGACAGGTTCCAGGTCTGAGTCAGAGAACAAGGGCGACTCATGTTCCAAGGATTTTACACCATCAACACTTTAATTATTAAAACCCTGACAAAGCCCTGTCAAAGCCCCGCGCTCCTGCAACAACAACACCCAGCGTCGTCTCGTTCCATTTGCTTCCCAGGCTCATGTGAGGTCGCCGCATGTTGACCACCCAATCAGCAGCAATCAATACATCCTTCAGTCCAAGTGTTCATATAAATATGTTTGGCTGCAGTGCCTTTAAGGCAGGAACAAATGTCATGTGTGTGTGTTAGAAATGATTTGACAACAGAAAAAAGAGCATTACACACAGATGTCACGTCGGTGTTGGTGAAATCGTTTGCCGTGTTCAGAAAAAGTCTGAACTCCGATGATGAATCTGCGTTGAAGTTCTTCAGAGTAAGTGGTCCCGCTCATCCAGAACTTCCCTGTCAACACACACACCACCCACTCAGCGGAACGTGAGACGGTGCTTCACTCCATTGATTTTTTTTAAGAGAGCTGAAACACACAGAGCGGATCAACAACACATGTTTTTATTTCTGTCTCCTCTGTGTGTTCCCTGAGAGGTCGGGATCGGCGTCACTGTGTCAGGTGTGTGTGTGTGTGTGTGTGCGTGCGTGTGCATTGTACAGTGAGCGTCATTCATGGCTGCTTGGATGTTGTGTGTTTTGTGGTGGGAGCACAGGATCGGCAACTGACTCCCTGTCGACACCTGCGCTCGCCATAATGAGGCCAAAGCTTCTCTGACTCCACGGCATCATCTGGAGCCAGACTTTTAAAAAGAGTTTAATGAGGACTTTGACTTGAGGCGCCGTCTCACGTTCACCAACGGAGCAAATAAGGAAGCAGATGGTTGTTTGGTCTGTTCGAGAAAACGTTGGTGAAGTGTGCCACAAAAAAGCTACTGGAGAGATTTCTACAAAACTTGAAAGGGTTTGGAGCAAGTCAGAAGGAAACCCGGCTCATGCACGTGCACGTGTGTGGCTGTCATGTGCTGCAGAGTCAGAGAGAGAGAGAGAGAGAGGACTGCTCTGATCCACGGGAACGTGAACACATCTCCGGTGCAGAGCTCTGCGTCCTGGTCCCTGATGCGCTGCGAGTGTGGTCGTCCTATGGCGAGACGAGCCCAAAAGTTGAAAAAGTCGTGTTTTATCGGATGAGTTGACGTTGGTTCCCTGCCTTTGCTCAGAGGCACTTAAGCGAGACGAGACGTTCACCAGGACGTTTTACATTTGTCTATAACCTTTCAGGAGACTCGCAGCCAAAGGCACGTGAGCACGGTCAGTGGCGTCCATGTTTGGTTTCCTCTGCAAACTCTGGTACAGACAGAAAAGAGGAGAAGAGGAAGAGCTCCAGCCTGCTCCCTTCTTGACCCTGCTTCCCTGCGGGCCGTCTTACAGGGGTGTCCTCTCTGCACGCTGGAGGAAACAGGGGCTGGGCTGTGTGTGTGTGTCTAAAAATAGAGGCAGTGTGTTTGAGTCACACAGATTGGCCCTACTTCCTGTTTTCACTGTCCAAGTTTACTTCCCAGAGAAAGAAGGGAAGACGGAGGGAGTGCCGGCTCCTCAGGTGCCTGCTCTTCTCTCCTCCCTCTCCGGTTACCTCTTCTCTTGTCACTGGTTTAACTGGCGCGTCCCTCGCTGTCCATCACGGAGCGATGCAGTGGCACAGAGATGTGAGGAATGCGAGATGGGCTCCTCCTGCCGCTCCTGCCAGCGCCACTCAGCGTCAACGCAGCTTCACCAGAGGAGGGACACCGGCGTTGTCCAGCAGCTGTTGTTGCTTCAGTGTCGAGACCTTTGAACGCTTGCTGATGTCCCTCCTCTCGCCGAGGGTCGATTCTGAGTCCGTCTTCAGACGTGACTGAAGTCTGCACGCGCTCCTGCAGCTTCTGTGTGCGAGAACTCAGATAACATTCTGCGTGTCTCTCTCAAATCTGCGGCTCGCAGTTTGTGTAACGAGTGTGATGAAGTTTAGGAACCGTCATTTTCGACCACAGAGGTGGAACACGTGTGGAATGTCTGCGACGTAAATCAGAGTTCAAGTCTCGTCATTTCCTCACAAACAGGATGAGAGGAGAGAAAACACCCTGTCACACACACACACACACACACACACACACACAGCCAGCCTTAAGACGGTTGATGTTTTCTTATTGTTAATGGGTGGACATAACAAATATCATTTCCATCCCACATTGGGCCACGCAGCAATAATTATTAAATTTGGAAGGAAACTTGATTCAATTACATTTTCAACATTAAGTCAATTAATCAATTAGACAATCAGAAGAACATTCAATTTGGACAAATCCATCAATAGTTTGGACACATTGCCATTAAAAAAAAAGGCAAATCTCTCTTTTTTTCTGATGGAGATTAAAGTTCAAAACAAGGAATTTACAGGATTTCCTGGGACAAACCTCCTGAATATGTTTGGATCCTTAATGGCTTCGGTCTTGGTCGATCATTCATCCAGAGCTCATGGACATCAGTTCTGTAGTTTTTGTGAAATCCATCTGACAAACAAACAAACCACGAGGACACGGCGAGTGCTTCGACCTCCGCCGTGTCTCTCCATGACAAACCAGTGTTTCATTAACCACCTCCTGGTCTCTCATGGTCTTGTCGTGCCGGCAGAAGGTTTTGGTTCAGGGCAAAGATCTGAGGACCTGTCCCCCACAAGTCTCCTCTCTGCCTCAGTGTCAGTGAATCAGTGTCTGTAGGTTTCTTTGAGGATACACTCAGGCACATGATTCCAGCTTGACTCAAACTCATGTGATCTGTTAAAGCTTTGGGACCGCTCTGTGTGTGTGTGTGTGTGTGTGTGTGTGTGAGAGAGAGAGAGAGAGGGGGAGAGGAATGCGCCTCAGTGTGATTGGGTTAAAATGAAACCCGACGACATGTGATGTTAATAATTGAATCTGTCAATTAACTTCAGTCACAGAAATGAAAGAGCAGAGGTTTAAAAAAAAAAAACAAAAAAACCCAAGGTGCCCGAACATGTTCATGGACGCTCCCTCTCCGAGGCTCCTGATGGCCTTGTTGCCATGGATACGGTCCCAAAGCCACCAAAATAAACAACACAAACAGATTATTCACGGCACCTTGACCGGAGGGAGGTCGTCCTTCACAGCCTGCGCCCTCACCCTCCTCCTCTTGTCTGGGCTGTGTCTGTGAGAGGTTAATGCACGTTTCTCCTCCATCTCTGTCTTATCCCAGGCGACAATCTCTGCCTCCTCTGAAACCACAAGGCAGCTCTAACTGACTCCTTTTCCACAGATGCACACTTGAACCACAGAGAGGAGCCCGAATGTAAATGCTTGCTGCAAATTATCTCATGAATTTATTTTTTTACGGTGGGGCAAATCATTTTGCATGATTGGATCAGAAGAGATGACGCACACCAACAAAATGTGTATGATTATCTTTTCTGTCTTTTAGTTCTTTTGGTGTATGAAGTCGAACAATTACAGACACATGAGGAGAGTTAAACAAGTGTGTGTGTGTGTGTGTGTGTGTCTTTTGTTCAGAATGCCGCAGCCAGCATCAGCAGGGACAAATTAGGCATCAAGAGACTAGTGTGTGTGTGTGTGTGTGTGTGTTGTCCTGATTTGTTTGAAGTAAATCTACTGCATTAGCAGCAGGAGTGAGTGCAGCTGTATAAAGTCACACTCCAGGGCGAGTGTGTATGTGTTATTCATTTACGTTGAACAAATGGACTCGATAAACAGACTGTAACACATCAACTGTTAAAAGCTTCTTAACTCATCCTTGCCGGAACACTGGGGTGTTTCCACTCCAGTATTCTGATACTTTAGTGGAGTAAAACTACAAATAAAGCAAAAATACTCCAATGCAAGTGTAAGGTCAGCATAAGGGATCTCACAATTGTTATGTGGGCGATGTTTAAAGGGACATTCCACTGAGTCATTGAAAGCGTCAGCGCTCCAGAGAAACTGTGACGGAAGATTTTCAAGAATGAAAAGAAAGAAAGTTGCGTCATCGTTACGTTGGCACAGGAAGTGTGTGAGAGCCCCCCCCCCCCCCCCCCGGCCCCCCCCCCCCCCCCCGTCTGTTCTAAAGTTGCTGGTCTTTTCTTCTTAAAGCACTTTCAGGGTGGAGGTAAACCTGCTTGATTGAGTTAAAGTCTGTAATTTAATTTGCGTGTCCCTATAAATAAGTGAAAAAAGGCAAACGAAATTAGATTTGACTCTGTGGTGTCACATGATGAAGAGCACGTGATGCTTGAGGAGGCAGAGCTTCGCATTAAGTTGTTAGTTAATAATATTAGAGTGAAGCTGGAGGTCGAACATCTCAAATGTTTTAAGTCTGTTCCAGGAATAAAGGCTTGCAGTGACACTGCAGTATAGGACTCTTCCTCCTCCTCCTCCTCCTCCTCCTCCTCATGTTCATCACCCTGAATCTTACAGAGCGCCTCCTCGTGTCATCTTCCGAGAATTGAATTTGAAAACGTTTACAATTGAAATAAAATGACTAATTTGTAGACAGCTGCAGAAACACTGGACACACCCACACTCAGCCTCCCCTGTCCTCCTCCTCCACGGATAAATAGTCTCTCTCTCCTCTGACCTCTGACCCCTGTGTGCGTGCAGCTGTCATCCCTCAGATAAACAGGTAGAGGGAGCGAAGGGGCCGAATCTGAGAATTAACCAGCACTCCGAGGGGCCTTTCCTTCCTCTGCCGGCTCTATTTTTAAACTCATCTGCACCTGTGAGTCTGAGTGACCTCAGCAAGCAGCTGATGAATGCAGGCCGCTGACCTCAGAGGAAGGGAGTAGGTGTGTGTGGTCGTGTGTAGGTGTGTGTGTGTTTGTCATTTTTCTGGTGAGGTCGAAATAGTCATTGGAGACGGGTGTTGGAGTCACAGAAGACGTCATTCCGATGTACATACAGAGGATGAATGTATTGTTTACATTTTTTGCTCGGTCTGTTGTGATTTCAGATTGGATTTTCGACTGGTTTAAGAATAAAATTACGCTGCTTGCTGATTCTCCTTCTTCCTCAGTCTCTGACACTAAGACACGTTCCCGTCGTTCTCAGTCTGCGTCAGACTGAAACTTGCTCTGATGGATCCATGCAAACGTCTGGCTGTGCTCGTGTGTCCGTCTGCCGCCGCCACTTCCTTCCTTCCGCCGCGTCTCGCAGAAAATGTAGATGGATGAGATTACTTATCCAATTAAAAATGCAAAACGCACTCGATGTGCCGACTGTACTGACGATGAAAATCCATTAAGGCCTGAAACATGGTTGCAGCACAACAAGGACACACACACACTTTGGTAAGCATCGTAAACTTTCTGTCCTCCCCCTTATCTGTCTCTCTCTGCTTTCCATCCTCAACTGTATACTTTACTGTGTGTGTGTGTGTGTGTGTGTTGAGGGGGATTATGGACACTGTGGGTGGTACTAGCTGCCGGTAAAAACTCGCTGATGCCCACTTGCTTTCAGGAGATTAGCTTGAACACTCTTAGAGAGACACACAGACACACAAACACACAGTATCTCAGCGATCTAAACACTCGTCAGAGTTCTGTGTGAGGAAGACAGAGTTGTTCATACGTGTGTGTGTGTGTGTGTGTGTGGGTGTGAGACAGGATATGTGTCAACCTAGATTGCCATATCGCACACCACAGAGCGCGCGCGCGCGTGTGTGTTACCACATTAAAAGCGATGCTGTGCAATTTTGTCCGAACAGGAAGTGGTGATCAGTTTCCCTCAGGTTGGCGTGTGGCGGCCGAAGAATGTTGTTCTTATGATATTACTACAAAGCAAAAACATAAAACAGAATCACCACGTTAATCAAACGTGATCTTTCTTCTTCTTCTCTCCGCAGATCGACCTGGAGCCGGAGGGGAAGGTGTACGTTATCATCGACCTGTTGGGATCCTCCAGTGAGGGTGAGACACGTATGTCACACAGAATCCACGCTGTACAGCGCTCACTAGCTTTGAGCTGTTACATGTCACTGGAATGCATCACTGGAGGACATAATGCACCAGACTACGTGATAGAGAGACACGGCAGAATGGAAGAAGAGAAAGACAGCGAGGAGGTCAAGAGAGGAGGAGGGAGGGGGAGGGGGGGGGGCAATAAATTGATTAGTAAAGTGGAGTGTTCTCTAATGGACCAGTTACATCATCAAAAGAGGAAGCGACGGATAGAGAGAGGGAGGAGGGGAGAGGGATGAGTGGTGACAGAGGTGTCATTACTCTTTAGTCATTTATTTTTATAAATTCATGAGATTTAACTTCTTTTATTTTTTTTAAATTATGGGGACAAAAAAAAAATCATTCCAAATTCATAACATGAAGGATTGAAGACTTGTTTTCAGATCAGGGCCATAACCTGCGTGGTTTGGGTGGACTGATATTAGGCGAGGTTGAGATAAGGTTAAGTTAAGGTTAGTTAGCGGCTGGTGTCAGGTCAGTGGTGGTGGTTCTGGTTAGAGTCTGGTGAAAACGCCCAGTCTAACACCGTTGCTAGGCAGCAGCCATCAGTTGCTAGGCGATGCTACAGTGTAGTAAAGAGTGAGGACGGGCAGAAGAAGAAATAGAAGGAAAAAAAAGTCCTCGAAGCTCAACGTCAAGTTCGTCCTTGAAGGAGACGATGCTGGGGACAAGTTGGAACCAGGAGGATTCAGCCGCCGCGTCCACGAGAAATGACCGCGACGGAAACTGGTTTTAATGAGATCACCTGTTCATTATATGAGGGCTGATGAGGAAGAATCTTTTCAATCGCGCAATCATTCTTCTTCTACACTATTTTAACATCTCTCAGGACAATTTGTTCAGTGTGAGGCCCTTTGCGGCATCTAGTGGACAAGTTGCATATTGCTGCCAGTTGAATCCCCTCTCACCCAAATGTGTAGTGACGATAAACTGTGTGTGTGTGTGTAATTACGACAATGTCAGACACTGATTGAACCCCTACCCTGGGGAAACCCTGTGTAATTAATCACAAAGAGCTCAGAGACAGAATCAGAGTGAAGGATCAACTCAGCCGCACAGTGACAGCACCATCCAGTGGCTGCTCAGTGTAAGTGCAGTGCATTCATGTTGTACACTTGTGTGTGTGTGTAGTTGCAGCCGACTCCAAAGAAAATGAGGAGCGTGTGTTCCGGCAGCGGATGCATCCCAGGAAGCGCCAGGGCGCCGTCCGCCGCAGGGTGCACCAGGTCAACGGGCACAAGTTCATGGCCACCTACCTGAGACAGCCCACATACTGCTCCCACTGCAGGGACTTCATCTGGTGAACACAACACACACACACACACACACACACGTCGCTGCTGCTCTTTTAAACTCCTAATTCCCACTGGAGCTCGGCGTCTCACGCAGACCTGTCGTCCTGTTTACATGTAAACACGCCGTGGAGTGTGGCGCCCAGAACAAAGGCAGCTGTGTTTGTTTCCATCCCAACAAGCTGTGTCAGCGTCACTCACATGGAAAACATGTGGCTGCACTCTGCTCTCTGTGTTTTCAAGAAAAGCTTGATTCACAGTCACAAGGAAACAGGGAAATAAAAAACACTGAACAGAGGGTGTGAACTTCAACTCTAAACTTAAGAATTTATTCAACCAAAGTAAAAAAAAAAACAAAAAAAAACAACACAATTGAGGAACAAGTTTGCCAGATGTTCTTTTCTTTTAATAGTTAATCAATTATTGAAAACAATACTAATAAGTGTAAAAGCTGACCTGCTCCCTCTCTCTGACTTTAGGGGCGTCTTAGGCAAACAAGGCTACCAGTGTCAAGGTGGGACAGAGTTTTTATTACATGTTGCTTCAGGCATTTATGACACAGATAACCACCCTGTTAATGTGTGTGTCTGTTTCCTCTCTGTGTGTGTGCAGTGTGCACCTGTGTGGTCCATAAGCGCTGCCATGAGCTGATCATTACCAAGTGCGCCGGGATGAAGAAGCAGGATGACACAGTAGTGGAGGTGGTGATCTACGACCCCCTGCTGGTTTTATTACACACAACCCTGTGTTTATCGCTTCACCTGGAGCAGAAACACAACAGGAGATCGGCCAAGCAACAATAAATCATAGAAATGTTTTTACACTGAAACACCTCACCACCTCCATGCCTGGGGCTGATGTAGAAGCTTTGTCCCTCTGTCCCTGTCCCTGTCCCTGTCTCTGTCACAGACTGTCGGGTCTCAGAGGTTCAGTGTCAACGTCCCGCACAAGTTCAGCATCCACAACTTTAAAGTTCTCACCTTCTGTGACCACTGTGGGTCTCTGCTCTGGGGTCTGCTGCGTCAGGGCCTGCAGTGTAAAGGTGACCACGTTATCTTCAGGTCCTGGTTTTGAGTGTGTGTGTGTGTGAACGTTGACTGACTCTTTTCGCCGTCTGTGTCAGTCTGTAAAGTGAATGTACACCGGCGCTGTGAGAGTAACGTGGCTCCTAACTGCGGCGTGGACGCCAGGGGAATCGCTAAAGTCCTCTCCGCCCTCGGAGTCACGCCGGACAAGATCTCCAACAGCGCACAGAGACGCAAAAAGGTGAGTCATCCTCAGGTTGTACATTCAACGACTTTATTCTAAAGTCTTGAGCTCTGATTGGTCGATTGGATAATTTGCAGAGGAAGATGATGACAGTGATTCGTTGTCTCTGATCAGCTTCCTCAGGGTCAGGACGCCCTGCAGCAGATATCAGGGACGCCTCAGGCCGAAGACGACCGCTCGCAGTCCGCCCCCACCTCCCCATGTGACCAGGGTAGACGACCATTCCGACCAATCACGTGCACTCTTTGAAACCGCGTGATCGAGCGCACCCTCCTCACGTTGGTTTTTTACGTTTCTGTCCAGATGTGAAGGAGCTGGAGAACATCAGGAAGGCTCTGTCGTTCGACCACCGCGGCGAGGAGCACAAGACGCATCCCCTGTCCTCGCCATCCTCCGTCGCCACGGTAACGGGGGGCGGTCACCCCCAAGGCGCACCAGACAGAGGAGGTGATGGAGGCGGAGCCAAAGTGGAGAGTGAAGCGAGCCGGGCGAACGGTGAGGTCAAAGGTCACTGTGCTCCAGAGGCCAAGAGGATGAACCTGCGCGACTTTCTGTTCATTAAGGTTCTGGGGAAAGGAAGCTTCGGAAAGGTGAGTGTATGACCTCTGACCTTTGGGCTTTCCCTCACTGCAGTGTTTTGACGTTTGTGTGTCACGTGACCAGGTGATGCTGGCGGAGCTGAGAGGCAGCGACGAGGTGTACGCCGTCAAAGTGCTGAAGAAAGACGTGATCCTGCAGGACGACGACGTGGACTGCACCCTGACCGAGAAACGCATCCTGGCCCTCGCCAGAAAACACCCGTACCTGACGCAACTCTTCTGCTGCTTCCAGACTAAAGTAGGAATGCGCACACACACACACACACACACACAGGCAAGCATACTTTGTGCCTGCAGGGGGCGACATCAGGCCGAGCTTGAATCTGCAGCTTCCTGTTGTCTCACAAAAACATCCACAGATTCTCTCAAGAACATTTTAAGCTGTAAACTCTTAAAATTGTAAGTCCAATAGATGATGTTTTAAAGCTCAAGAAGCAAAAAAAAGCAACACTTAGGATAATTAATACTTTATACACTATTTTTACCTAAGCTAAAAGACAACAAGAAAATAAATAAAACATCTGTATACTATATTATGTGTTTTCGACTTAAACACCAAAGTCGTTAGTGAAGCGTCTGCCATCGTCTCACGGGGGGGGGGGGTTCTGTTAAACCTCACCTCGGCCTCTCCGTCACTCTCTGATTGGTCCGTCCGTACAGTAAGTGGATGATGACAGACAGAGACAGAAAGGGCAGCCGGGGGTGGGACGACAACAGGTCCTCCAGACCTCGAACGCTTTGTCGCATGTTACATAAGTGTTCCTGCCAGGAAATGTATGGAGTCTGTGTGTGTGTGTGTGTGTGTGTGTGTCTCGTGGTTGTGCCGCAACCTGAGCCCGACGGGTTTCGGGCGACAGGTCGGCTGTTCATTTCCTTCAGTCCAACCTCAACAAAACACGAGCTAAAAACGAGCTCACAGAAAAAAGAGATTTAAATTTGACCGTTCAGTCTCATGTCTTGGTTGACCGGGAGTCAGACCAGGGCCCAACTCTGTGTGGTCTCTGCTCCATATGGAACAACCTTTGTCATGAAGTCAGTTTTTAATGTTTGCTTGTGAGAATGAAGGGATGTGGACGCATGGAGGGCACCTGCAGAACACTGTCTCTGAATCTGCTTGTTCTCCTCCGAGCTGCACCTCCGAAACGCGTCCTTTATTAGATCTATGTGGAAATAAATATCTGGAGGGCGGACATAAGCGTTTCTTCTTTGAAGCCATCACACAAAGTCTATTTTCATAAAAGCTTAAGACTGGTGAACGCGGACATTCAGCACAACACCCTGATTTGTTTATTTGCTTGTCGTGTTCTGGAAACGATGGCGTCTCCTCGGTCTGTATTTATTCCTGTTCAACTTCCTCCAGAGCAACAAACAAACAAACAGGAGAGGGAGAGAGAGAGAGAGAGAAAGTCTGAAGCTCAGACGACACTTTCCTATGTCATTGTTCTTTCTTTTTCTTCTTGTGTCCCTACATCAGACTGTCTGGTGCTTGACCACACACACACACACACACACACACACTGGACTCAGGGCTGATTGACAGTGTGTACTTGGACAAAACAAAGGGATTGCGGTTCTTACATAATGTCTTTGTTCCTTATCTGGGACCCGATGTGTATTCCACATGTTGTGTGACCCCGCCCTCCTCGCCCCTCCTCACCCCCTCATCCTCCTTCATCACCGCCCCTCCCGTGTCCTCTCCGAGCGGCCCCTTCATACCCTCCTCCCGATGTGATCACAGTAAACAAACCCACATGCACAGTGTAAACTGTACACACACGCAGCTCCACGCTGTCTCTTGTGTAACTTTTGCGGCCGGTCCCCTGGACTTCCTTTTCTGCAATGCACCCTGGGTATTTTTGGGTCCTGCAATATAATTTAAATCACCTGATATGAAATTGGCAGCTTGATTTAAGACCACATGACTGACAGGTGACGCTATAAAGATCACCCAAAAGCCCAAGTTGGCGCCACCTGTGTGATGAAGGTATTATTGCAGGATGAACTGGGGACACCATCTTTATTTTTGTGAACTGGAGGAGCTGGGAATCAAACCTCTGATCACCCGATTAGTGGAAGACCTGCCTGACCACCATCTTTTTGTCGGGCTTCTCCTCCTCCTCCTCATTCTGCCGTGACAGTCACATCTGTTTGTCCACCTCTGCTTGCACTCATCTCTCTCTCTCTCCCTCGCTCTGCCTCTCTCTCTCTCGCTCGCTCGCTGTGCAGAGAACAAAGCTTCGTAATGGTCCCTGCTTCATTCTGGTTTCTGTTTCTCGGGCTCTGCTGCGTCTGATCTTCACCAGTTACAGCTCATTTAAAAACACTCGCTCCTCTCTGTAATCTATGCTGTTCTCTACCTCCCTGTTTTGAACCCCTTCACCCTGTACTTCTCCTCTTTTAATCAACTTTCCTTCCCCTCGTTCAGCCCCCTCATTATCACAAATATTGATGATAGAAGCAGATTTCAGTGTTTTCTCCATCCTCTCCCTCTCTCTCTCTCCTCTCCTCATTCGGCGTTGCTGTGCAAAGCAGAGTGTGGCGCGGCGGTACTGTTGTATAATGTTATTTACATTTCTCGGCGGTAATTAGGCTGATAGGAGAACACGGCTGCGATCGCACAGTCGATTAAGAAGAGCGGGTCGGGGGAGGGTGTAGGTGGGACACAGGTCACAGAGCACCGGGACCTGTAGGGCCTCTCTCAACAGGTCAGCTTCAACAATGAAGCTTCCACCTCACTTTAACTTTAAGTTTATTCTCATCTGTCATTTCACTCAGAAAACCCAGATTCGAAAGCAGGTTTATTGCTCTGGTTAATTCTGAATTATTCCTAGGGGGCAATTTGAGGTTCAGCATCTTGCCCGAGGGCACTTCAGCAAACAGATGGGACGATTGAACCACTGACCTCTCTGTCCCTCAGCCACAGCCGTGTGTGTGTGTGTGTGTGTGTGTGTCTTTATAGACTTGCAGCCAAATGTTAATGACTCTCAATGTTCCGAGGACAATAGGCAGCAATTAACTTTTTGTTTCTGTGCCAAAGTTCAAACCGTGTGTTGACGTGGGTTTGGCTTCCAGATGTTGTGACCCAATTTAAATTTACTGATGTTTGTTGATTCAAATTAAAAGAAGAGAAACATTTGGGCTGTGACAGAAGTATGATGATAAACGATTCAGGAAAAAACAACTTTATTTAGTCCACACTGATTTCCTTCTTATCTGTCTTCCTTCTTCTTCACATCCCTGTCCTTTCCTTTATTGCTGTTTTCTTTTCTTTAGTCATTACTAATCTTGTGTGTGTGTGTGTGTGTGTGTAAAACAAGTCCTGACACACACACACACATCAGTATGATAACAATCAGACATTGTGCCGGCTTGCAGATCGTCTGGGTGTGTGTCTATAGAACAGGTTTTCAATGTGGGAGGGAGATTAAAAAAAACATTATTAGTTATTTTTACTATTACAGTTGTTATCAAAAGGCAGGCATGGGATTTTTTTCCCATAGTCAGACTCTTAGAAAACTCCTCAGAACAAACAGAGTGGAGTTATAAAACAGTCGATTGTTCAGAATCTGTTGAATCAAAAAACATCATAATGTTCACATTCGTCACAATCGACCACAAATTCAGTGAAAAACCAAAATGTGAGGGGGGGCCTTTGTTTCTTTGTCTGATATAGGGTGTGTGTGTGTGTGTGTGTGTGTGTGCCAGCAGTGGGAAGCCAGTATCTGTACATTTGTAATTACACTCAGGAAATGTTTATTCATGTTTGATTGGGTGGGACCAGCCGGGACTCTGGGTACATTTAAACAAACTATTTCGACTTCCTGTTTAAAGTCTCGCTCAGGAGAAGCAGGGAGAGAAAAGAGAAAAAAGGAAAAACATCTGGCCCAGTTGGATGCACAGTGGTTTACGTAAGACTGGGCCCTGAGGCCTGGTCGACTAATTCAGGTCAAACTTCTCAATTAGAAGCGAAGACATCTGATCCTAAAGCTGACATGTTGGAGTGGTTGGTTCTCGTTTGTTGGGACGATCAATTAGAAACCAATCACCATGAGGGGGGGTGGGACATGATCAAAGGAAGAGCCCATTGAATTTTAGTGGGGTGTCATTTAATTTTACTTAATTAATTAAATATAAAATGTAATTTGTATCTCAGGGGGTTTCATTGTCTTGAATGAGCACTGTCAAACTGATCAGGCTGATGACTCAGCAGATCCTGTTCCTGCTGAGTCACCTCGAGGAAGAAGACGCAGGTCTACAGGACAGGATAATAGGGAAATACTAAAACAGGAAAATACCAAAAGTAGTAAGTCTGCATATCTGAGGCGTCTCTGTTCCGTCACTCGTGAGTCAAACACGTGTGACGACATATGAAGCACGTGCATATTTCTACATGCATGTCCACAGTTCACAACAACGTGTGTTCTCAGTGCTTGAGGTGAACCACCAACGGTTTCACTCCCGAGGCCTCACACAATGGCTCCGAGGGACGACCTCTGCTTCTTATATACAGAGCTGTTTATAACACACACACACACACACACAGTTTCCTATATGAAGAAAGTGAGCTGGAATTCAGGAAGAGGTTCAGTTTTCCTCAGAGACCATTTCAGCACCAAGAGAATAGAGCAGTGAGGGTGTGGTGTAGTGTGTGTGTGTGTTTAACAGGAAGGCTCCTATGTGGGGGGGGGGGGGATAATCAGTGTTGGTCACATAAATTCAGTGTTTTTTACATTTGAAAGTAAAACAGAAACGCGTATTACTTAGTGTTGATAAATGTCACTTTGAGTTAGTGATTAAACTCCATCATCTTCATATAGTGTGACATCGTGTCATGAGACTCAGACGTATTTCAAATTGGAGGGTCTTAGAAGGGAAGTGAAAAGTGAAGCACATCTGAGTGTTATTTTAATTGACAGGTTAATTTAATATGCAAATTAATGAATTACACACCTGTTAAACACTTGATGCAGGAGTGTGTTGGTACTTTTCTCCAGGACCGCTTGTTCTTCGTGATGGAGTACGTCAACGGGGGCGACCTGATGTTTCAGATTCAACGATCGAGGAAGTTCGACGAGGCTCGTTCCCGATTCTACGCCGCTGAGGTCACATCCGCCCTGATGTTCCTGCACCGGCATGGAGTTATTTACAGGTAACCACGGTAACCATGGTGTTGGCATCGCACACACATGCTGAGCATGAATCTGCTGTTCCATCAGGTTCCTGTTAATGTTTCATATTCATTTGCACCTTTTGGTTTGAAAAGTTCTGCCTCGAACTTAATTCCTCCAGTCGTCCGATGAAGCGTGAAGCTCGATCGTGCTGCTTATTTGATTTAGTGATGTCCGACTGAGATAAGCGTCTCCATTACAGCTCAGAGACGAGAGGTCCAGGACAAAAGAAAACAAACTTTAGCTGAGATTCCCGGATTTAACAGCAGTGTTGTAAAATTAGAGAAGCAGAAGTAGACGTAACAGGAACCTGCTCTCTGGGGCAGAAGGGAGCGTCTCAGATCGTCAGAACCCTCCTCCTCTGGACTCAGAGCCGCGTCTATCCAGGCTGGAATGTGTCTCGCTGGAGAATCGCTGAATCAGACTTTATCAGAACTGTAATTCTGTGACCCCGGAAGTCCCCGTGTGGTTCTGTCAGGTGCTGCGCGTCGACCCCTCAGCCATAATATCATTGTCAGCTGACAGCAAACACACAACAGGTCGCACAAAGCAGCACACGGCCTGAGTCATAACACCATTGTGATGCACGCAGGTTCAGGCCGTTGGCTCCCAGAAATAACCGATGGAACAAAAAGTCTTCTGCTCGTTCTTTCCGCTGTTTTCGCCGTGTGAATTTGATTCTAGATTTTGTTTGGATTCTCTCATCGTGAGTATGTGTGTGTGCTTTGAAACAAGAACCAGCACGTTGAGGAAACAGTGACATAAGATGACTTTAGGCTGAGAGACTTAGAGTCAGTGGCTAGAAACATTTTATTCCTTTCATTCCTCTTTGTAATTCTATCTTCCTCCACATGCACCTTTTTTGGTTTTGGTGCATTAACAGTTTTTCTCTCGTGGTACAAGATGAAACACTCACCGATTTCACCTGCATGTGATAAAACAAACAGAGGTAATGATTTCTGCTTCCAGCACAATAAATATTTTGTTGTTAGTGTCATGAAACCGATATAAATAGAAAATCACTGAACACGTTCATGTGGAAACAGTTCAAACGCTGTTAAACACATAATAAACAGGATGAAACAAGGTGTTTCATAAGATTAAAACATGACACAGGATAACATCAGACGTCACTTTATTTTTGCAGCGTTTAAAAAAACAGAGGAAGTGAAAACCATTAATTTAAAAATCTCCATTTTTCTTTGTTGTTTTGTCAACATGATGTCAGACTTTGTGTTACAATGGTTTAATGAATGAACGCGGCTATATTCGTGTTCCTTATCGTGTGTGTGTGACAGTTGGCACAATTAAATCCACATTAATCTTCAAGGTTAAAGTCAAGCGCTGCGACTGCATTGTTGTGTGTGTGTGTGTGTGTTGGTTTATTGGCTTTGGCTTCGTAACCTGGTTTAGATGTGAGACTCCACCCAGAGTCTGTCTCACAGAATCAAACGAGCCCAGACCAGGAACACGTCTGAGCACGGAGCCTGAGCTCTGATCGCAGTCCTGATAATTCCAGCTGTATTTATGGTGACAGGTTTTCAAAAGCAGAAAATATTTACCAACAAAGGTTTGTAACTAAAACAAGGAAAAACTTAAGGAGGAAAACACGTCCTGCACAGACACAACAGCTTCCCAACAGGATGCCAAAGTGTCTTAATCGCTCCCTGGTGGCTGGGTGCTGTATGAGTCATAAACCTGTCTCCTCCATGTTAGCTGATGATCCCTCCAGCATAGACTCTGACTCCCATTGATATCGTTCATTCAAGGTGGAAGCGCTCGTACTCAGGATATTTTGGCTCCCATCAACTAACACGGAGGAGTCGTGACCTGTACTGCAGCCAGCCACCAGGGGGCCCTCAGAGTTGTTAGTCCAGATGTGAATATAAATAAAATCCTTCATCACCGAATCAGTTGCGTTTAATTTTCAGATGATGTGTTTTTGGCTCCTTCCAGAAATAATTTAAAACATTAAGATTAATGGTTCAGTCTTTCAACATCTCCCCCAGGCTGTGGAGAGAGAGATGTTACTCAATCTCACACACACACAGACGCCTTGCGTGTTGATTCCTGACGGCCGATTTGACTGAACTATCATTCTCTCCTCTTTCCTTTTTGGGGCCGACTTTGTTGACCAGAATAAAATGAACAAGTGTTTTGGGAACAAAATGTCCCGACTCTCACCCTCACTGACCCCCCCCCATGTCTCCTCCTCCTCCATCACTCCTGAGATTCTTGTCTTTTCCCATCAGACTCTTCGTCCCTTGACAGAAAAGAACAAACTTATTCAGGCCGCAGAACATCTCCCTCACTTTACCTTCTCTGCAATGAGACCAGAGCGGAGCTGATGTTCCATCTGTTTGGAGACAGAGTTCATCAATTAAAAATAGAAGAGTGTGTTTGTCCTTCAAGGAGGATTCATATAAAATGAAAAACTAATTTCATTCATATCTGTGTCCTGAGATACACTAAGTGTGTGTGTGTGTGTGTGTGTGTTCTCTGCATGTAGAGAGATAGAAGGATGGAGCTGAGAGGGAGGGAGAGGGAGAGAGAGGTTAGCTGTCACAGTGCACAGGGGTTGCTGCTGAGGACGTAATGGAAAAATCACTCAAGATTAACTTGAAACACAGGAAATGCTCTCAAATGAGCCTGATTGGTTTGTGTGTGTGTGTGAGAGAGAGAGGGAGCAGCTCCTGTTTATTGACAGGATTTCTTGCGTAATATTGAATCTTCTCTAAAATAAAACATTGGGTGATTTTCCCGACACACTGTTCCCACAAAGTTCCCTCCAGGGATCATCCGTCAATCACATGATTAAAAAGTAGCTATTCTTTCTGATAGAAGATCTTTATCGTCCCTGCTTCAAATCAACAGAGATCCGTGATAAAATCTTGATGCTTCTGTTGTAATACTCCTGTTCGTGATCGTTTTTTCTGGGTTGTGAGAGGATGTGTGGACAGTTGTGTCCTTTAACTTGGTGTTAATCGTGAATTCACTGCATACTCTGTAAAGGTGTATTTTTCCTTCTGAGGCCCCTCTGGTTTTCATCAATCTGAACACATGAATGAAGTGATTTTTCTTGTTTATTTCTTCGTGCTGGTCAATCGTTGACGCCCACTTCTCGTTCTGCAAAAGCACAACAAACGTCTCCACAGGGATTAAATATCATTCCATTAGAGCTGCTGCACCTGCAGCCACTTAATATTGAATTTGCCGCTGCAGGTGACGTGTAATACAAAGATTAATGTCAGCAGCCATTTGAATTCAATCACAAATGCATTAAATTCATGTTATTCCTCTGCCTGGCTGCAGACGTTCAGATTTAATGTGCGAGGAGTCGCCTGGAGGAGAGGGATGCATCCAGGGAGCCGGGTTTATGTCTTTATCTGTTGGCTGCAGAACAAGTGCTGCTGGTTTGAGGGGGAATATCTCAAGTCAGAATATCTGTGTTAAAGGAGACAGGGACCCGGAGGTATGATACATCAAAACCTCATCGAGCTGACGAGTTTCTTTAGCGCGTTCAGTAACTTGTCAGAGCAAAGCATGGTGGGACGGAAAAGAACAGGTTGTCCACAGCAGCGCTGATGCTGCCCTTTATAATTTGGGGGGGGGGGTTAAAAAAACAGAACAGTTACACAACATCTTGACTTTAACACACACACACACACACACACGCTCCACCTCCTCCCTGGCTCGTCGGGGCGGCTGCACTTCTGAAAACACCTCGTTCTGAATGGCTGCAGACGCTGCTCGGGGAAGATGTTGACATTTTTGTGGCGATCAACCATCAAACCCAGAGCGACTGTATTCATGACCGACCGTGTCGTCTGTCAGCACCGCTGCTCTTATCTCTCAGACTCTCTCTCCACCCCCCACCCCCCCCTCAGTCTCTTTCAACCCTCGACTTTCTCTCCTCCTCCTCCTCCTCCTCCTCCAGGTTAACCATGAGGCCTGATTTGTTTTCAGTGGCAAAAACCCTGTGGGCCTTTCTTTTCTCAAATATTTGGCCTTTTATGAGAATCATTAATCACACGTGTCCCTGGCTTGTCCACCCCCCCCAAACCCCCCTCCAACCCCACTGCTCTGCAGAGACTTAAAGCTGGACAACATACTCCTGGACGCAGAGGGTCACTGTAAGCTGGCAGACTTCGGGATGTGCAAAGAGGGAATCCTCGACGGAGCCACCACCACCACCTTCTGCGGGACGCCAGACTACATCGCACCCGAGGTGACACGCCACGCCGCACGCGCCATAAGAAGCCGTTGGGAGAAGTTTCAGCGGTTGCTTGTGTAACACGGCCGTTCTTTCTCTCTGGCGCGCGCAGATCCTCCAGGAGCTGGATTACGGCCCCTCGGTGGACTGGTGGGCTCTGGGCGTGCTCATGTACGAGATGATGGCGGGGCAGCCGCCGTTTGAAGCCGACAACGAAGACGACCTGTTTGAGTCGATCCTCCACGATGACGTCCTCTACCCCGTGTGGCTCAGCAAGGAGGCGGTGTCCATTCTGCGAGCGGTCAGTTACCCAGAGTTCAGAGGGGGAACCTTTCTTTATCTCAGCGATCGGCAGACTTGATGATTATTTATTGATGATGAAGGATGTCGCTCCTCAGGACACAGGGAGTTTAGTCTGAACCTCACTTCTTCTTGGACATGAAAAGCCAGGCTGTCTGTTCTTCTTCTCTTTGTCTCTGTCTCACTGTCCGAGGGTTTTTTTTTCCCTCAGTGTCACATGTTGATGTGAGCTTCCTGTTCCTTTGCTGGAAGAATTTCCTCTGTGTTTGATTCCATGACTTTTTTTTCTCTGCGAGTGTGTGTGAGTGTTCGAGTGCCACTTGTCGTCCATGTGTTTATTTGTCCGTCCAGTTTTTCCATCACAAGCGCTGCGTTTACCTTGGCTGTTGGTGCGCTTTGACTGCAAAGCCTTGTGGGAAAGCGTGTGTGTTTATGTTGGACAATGTCTTGGACTCGGACCAGTCGGGGGACGCCGGGCTGTGATTGGACACGTCATCCAGATGAAGGGCAGCGAGTCGCTTGATAAAACGCTCTCAGCTCACGCTGACTCAGCAGATTGTTCCAGATTGTTTTTAGAAATATTAGAGAATTCAGGTTAGATGCATTGTCTGGACGTTTGGAATCTATATTAAGATTCAGGCAGGCGCACAATGAGAAAGAAAAGTGCTCAAAGCTTTTCCAGAACCTGGGTTTGAACCCAAGAGGAGAACTCTAGGGGACAATCAGTCCAAGAGTGAAAACACATCTAAATACGACTTTTAGGTCGTTTCTGTTTCTGAGGAGTTTGGTTTCGTCAGTTATTTGACGATGTAGCACCGCTGGGAGACGAGTTTATTTGGAGATCCTGTTCATGGCAGCCAGCTTCCTGGCTATTGTTTAGGTTGGGAGGAGACAAATAAGAAAAAAAACTATGGCTAAATTCAATAAACTCGCTCCGCTCACATTCTTCTCAGAGAGGGAGGTTTATCAGATTCCACACAGGTTTTAAAATGGGCGGAGGTGTCCTGATGGACAGCTGAGAGGCATGGTCTCCCTCAGGTGCATCAGCGGGACATCCACACCTCAGCTTATCATTTGTAAAGTGAAATGAACATGTCCTCCATGCAGAACAATGACCACTTTTGTGTTTTCTCGTCACTCTCCAGTTCATGACGAAGAGTCCCAACAAGCGCCTGGGCTGCGTGGTGTCTCAGGGTCTCGAAGACGCCATTAAGCTCCACACGTTCTTCAGAGAGATCGACTGGACGCTGCTGGAGCAGAGGAAGATCAGGCCGCCGTTCAAGCCGCGCATTGTGAGGCCGCGTAGCTTTTATTACCACAATGTTTCACTTGATCTGACCCGACTCGTTTGAAAACATTCGCTCTCGTTCTCTGTCTCCTAGAAAACCAAAAGGGACGTGAACAACTTCGACCAGGACTTTACTCGAGAAGAACCCGTCCTGACGCCGGTGGAGGACAGCATCATCAAGCAGATCAACCAGGATGAGTTCAAAGGTTTCTCCTACTTCGGAGACGAGGCTGCAGCTTAAGACGCACGAGCAGCATGCGGTTAACCTCATGCACTTGCAACAAAAAAGAAAAAAATAGACACGGTATTTAAAAAAAAAAAAACGTGGACCGAGACCTCCAGAACTTTTCCAGATTCTGACCTCTCCAGGAATTATACTAGACCCTGTATCGCTCCTCATGGTTCCTGTGCTCTTGTTGTTTGTCCGTTTGTGTGCTGCCAGTCCAACGTGTGTGAGCGGGCTGCATGTGAGAGCAGTTCAGACGCTGTGAGACGCTCACCCCAGGTTCATCTGAACAAAGGCTGCCGCGGCTGAATGCGGCTGGCTCTGTGCTTTCAGCGTTGCGAAGGAAAGCCGAACACTGTGAGTGTGCGTGAGAGAAAGGTCGTGCGTGTAGGTACACAAGTGCATGCGTGTGTAGAAGAGGACGGCTGTCACGTGCGCTGTGTTGTACCCTGTGTCCGTCTGTGTTTTCTTCCCTTAACTTTACTATGTGAATGAAAAACAATAATTTATCTGAAGATTGTATTTAAACACTCATAGTGAAAAGGAAACGTGAGAAATCACAAACTGTTCCGATGAGGTCATGAGGAAGTGAGCTTTATTTTTTATTTCAGTAAAAGCTGAGAGGACACGCTGGCTTTGTGAAGTGAATTTCAGGCTCCCTCTCTCCTTATTTTAACTTGTTACCATTGTTGATCCCATGTCAATTAGCAAATGCCCGTGTGTGTGTGTGTGTGTGTGTAGCTGTGCACTGGACCTACAGTCTCCAACATCCCAAACCAAACTCCCATGATTCACCTGAAAGTCGTGCGTCACAGTGGTGAATGTGTGTTAACTGAATGTATTTGCTCTGCTGTGTGTGTGTGCTTATGTATTTTTTTTTATCCATGTGTTGTTTTTACTGGATCTTCTGATGTTTTCTGACTCGATCAGAACCTCGTGGTCGACCCTGTGATCCATCTTTGTCTCTGTTCTCTGTTCGACCTGTCTGTGACACTCATGGCGAAGAATCCAAACATCTTCATGAAACGTCTGTGTGCAATATTTGTCCATTTTTTATTCTGTCTTTTTCCTCTATCTCTCCTCCACACACATTTCTTCAGGTACAAAGTGGAAAAAAAATGGTTTGTCTCATTTCACAGATGGAAGAATTCTCACACACAGCAGAGTAAAGACCAACATTTTTCCCTTCCTCTTCTCTTCTTTGTCATTTAATTACAATTTGACCAAATAAACGTCAAACCCAATCTCTCCGATTTAACAAAAGTACAGAAAGAATAAATTAAAGCGTGTTTGTGTCGAGTGCGTCCAGCGATGTGTGAAAGGCGTCGGACGACCTGTGATCGACAGTACTATGACTTTTACTGACACTCCTTCTTCCTCCTCGGGTCGGATGAGGCAGGATTTATTTTTTGGACTCTGAATTGGTGAAGTTTTGTTTCTGTTCCGCGCCCTACATGTGTTTGTGTTATGTTGTTTTCCTGCGCTGCGTGCCAAATGTACTGTACTTTAAAAGGATGTGAAGGTGTATAGTTTTAGTTTTTTTGAAATGAATTAAATATCATGATGTCAGAAAAGAAAATGTGGTTTCTCTGCTTTGTTACGCCTCCATGGAGACGGCAGTCAGTGGACGCGCGGGAACACGATGAAGAACGCCCTTAAGATGTTTCTTCAAATTTGATGGAAACACCTGACGCCACGAGCGAGGTCACTGGACACCGGTGGTCAAAGATCAAAGTCAGGATGACGTCATGCGATCGAGTTGATTTACGCGCCTTCTCTCAAATGGAGCATCTGCACATGCAATCAAGATGAGCTGAGTCCTGATCACAAAACAAAATCTCTAATCTATCAGGGAATTTCCTTCACAGGGGTCACACCCTGAGGTCAAAGGTCACTGTGACATCATGGAGGCTGTTATTCTACTGAATGTCTTCTTTAAACCTCACCTTGAGGTTTCCAAAGATTTCAACTTTCACACTTTGTTCAACTATTCATCACCTGATCGAACAGTGGGGGAAGAGTTGGTTGCACTCGGGTGGTTCCTCCTCTGGTGCTCTGCACCCGCCTTTAATCTTTAGGATCTAAAACTCCTGAGCAGTTGACAGGAGAGGACCTGTCATGAAGCCACAGGCACTTATCGGTCTGGTGGTTCGTGAAAAATGTTGTGAGACCTGCCCCTGAACTGACTTGACGCTTCGAGGCCTCTGTGAGAAAATGTAGAGCAACTTGTTATGACGCAGAAAGTGCTGCTGGAGACCAGCGTGCACAGTTTCTCATGTAACCTTCACTCACTCGTACATGTGCCTTATAGATGTGGAAATAATAAACACTGGATTGGACATCGAGATCTGAGGAAGCACACACTGTTGCTCTGGAGTAGAGACTGAATCTCGCAGTTTCCTGCTCCGTGAGGCGGGAACAACACAAGAACCTCTTTGTTGCCGCATGTTTACAGTGAACACTTTAGATTAATTAATTCACGTGGCGTTCTGTAAATGTCATTAGGATTTTAATGGCTTCACAAACATTAGGGTGTGGTACTTGTTAATGGGCCTGTGGTGAATGTCTCGAGCGTTTAGACGCGATTAAGACATCTTGAAGACATCACCTGCATCTGCGAGACAAAAAATGAGTAACCTAAAAACAGGTGTTCAGTGGAATGATCCTTTAAATCCGTGAGGACACAAGGTAAGACAGGATGAGGTAAGATTATAGGACATAAAAAGAGAAATAAAAATAAATCATACAAAATAAATACTAAATCAGCCTATATATAAATAGATTAGCCCCTGTTTGTCCTCACCTGTGATACCTATGTCTCCTGTCTGTCCTCTGTCTCCTGTGAGTTCTCACCTGTCTCAGGGTCAAACAGGTGGGGGCGGGGCTGGGCCCTCGATGGGGACAGGGGGCGGTGTTGGGGGCGGGGCATGGGGGAGCGCCCTCGCGGAGTCTCCAGCCTGTGGGCGGAACCTGCGTGTGATCAGCTGATCTCCGGGTCAAAGAACGAATCAACCACAGTTTGTTTCAGTCTCTGGAAAAGTTCTAATCCGAGGCGCTGACCGCTCCAGTGACAGCGGACACTCTCCAGTGTTCCTGCGGGACAGAGGCGGTACAATCCTCGGCAGTGTTCTGAGACTGTACGGCCCCCGAAACCCCCTCGACCACCGGCTCCAGGAGCTCTAGAGCACCGGCGGCGGCGGCGGCAGCAGCCCGGACCTGCAGCCTCTCCAGCCGGCCCGACTCTGTGGACTAACCCGCCGCAGACTCGGTTCTTCAGCAACAGTTAGAGTTGGACTACACCACCGGGGGATTAAACCATTGAACTGTGCCGAGGAGGAAACATGACTGGAGATAAAGAGAAGAAGAGGTGAGTCTGTATTCTTTATTTATTCTTTATTCCACAAATCATGACATGTGTTTGTCAGAGGTGTTTTTAAAAGGCAGGCTTTAATCAGCGCAGGGACCAAAGCTGCTGAACACGTTTTTACATCTAAAAGAAGAAACAGAAAACATCATAAATAAATCAGTTTAAGGACATCAGAGTTTGAGTTGACAATAGTTTTCTGATGATTCTTATGTAATACAACTTTATGGGCTAATGTATTGTAAAATAAATCCTCTCCTCACCTGTGAATTCAATATATATATATATATGTGTGTGTGTGTGTGTGTGTGTGTGTGTGTATGTGTGTTTGTGTGTATTACGATACGTTTGTACTTGTCAGAGTCAGAGTAATTAATGAAGCAGGTGTAAAACAAGCACAGTGACCAAAGTGATGATCAGGATTTAAAAGGAACATACAACCTCATGATGATGTGAGATTCATGGTGTCGGACTGAACTCCAGTTGATAATCAGTGAGAAGAAGCTGAGTCTTTTTTTTTTTTTTTTTTTACAACCTTTTAAACTTTTACACTGATTTGAACTGATCCAGAGATTAGACCCAGCCGATGCTAGGGTTTTTGAATCTTGAATCTTCAACAAGCGTTAGTTTGGTTGAGCTCAAAATTCAAGAAGGAGCAGTTCGACGAAATCATCAGAACAATAAGTCAGATGACTGTGCAGCACAAGTTGAGAAGTACAGAGCGATGTCTCAAGGATTGTACACTTCACAGACGTCACATTAATGAATATTAAGGTGTGTGTTTGTGTGTGTGTACCTTTTTAAATGACATCACCACCAGTGGTGCCCTGTCCTCTGATTGTTAATTGCTGAGCTGTAATTTGCAGAAGGGGACGGTTGAAGTTCTCTCATCAACACCATCACATCATTTACTCTTTTAAAAACTCCGTTTCCGCTTCATTTTCATTTTTGTTGGCTTTAATTTCTCTTGTCTGCGCTCGCTGAGTCATGACAGTGCATTTGCTGATTCAGCTCTTTGTGACGGAAGCTGGAATTTTTTGCACGTTGTTTGATTTTATTTTACCCTCCGATTCCGATGACAGAGAAACAGTCTGTGACGCCACGACCAGGAGAGAATTGATTTCAATCAGCACAGATGGATTTCCCCTGACGCCTCCTGGTCTCGATCCAGTCGAAACCTTGTGACTCGCTCCTCAACAGACTCGATCACATCAGAGCTGAGTCCGAGCAGAGCAGGCGACCGAGCTCGTCCTCGTCAGGGATGAAAGCGAGTCAAGCAAAATTAGGTTAGGAGACGGGTCCAGGAGAAATGTCCAGGAGCGTCTCATTCAGGGCGAGAGCTATCGGCCATTTTAAGAGGAGGAGGCCTGCAGGAGGAAATCGCCCCTTTGATCTGTGCGTCTGTTTAGCTTGTGGCCCTGTTGTGTGTTTGTGTGACTCTGCCTGGAAGTCCTCACTGTGCTGATGAGCTGTTTGATTCATGAGCTTCTGCTCGTGTTTATTTAACACGTTTCGTGAATCACGTTGACGAGGGAGGATGCTCAGACTGGAATGTTTAGATGCAAGCGTCCACTCAGTGTCGGCGCCAGGATGGAAGAAATTTACAACCTCGCTTTGAGTTTCAGTTTGACACGATTCCTGTCGACACACGAGCCTCCGCACACATGTCGTGTAAATAAACCCTTTATTTTCTCCGTGGGGAAACATATAACTTGATTATTACTTTGTAAAGGCCACACGTCAGTAAATGTGTATGTAAACACATCAGAGCTCCCTGAAAACTGGCCACTTCCCCCGTTAAAAGGCATGACCACGCTGTATTTCTGCCGACCCGGGGCAGAAATAAGTCGCTGTCCTTGAAGCCCTCTCCCTCCTTTCATCGGGAGATTCCCCTGGAAACAATGTCCAAAGGTCAGAGTCCGGGGCGGCTGCCAGTGGCGCTGAAACGACTCGGCTGTGGTGAGGCTGATCCGCCCGTCTTCAGGCCTCTCACCGCCCTCACAGCAGGTGGACGTGTTGCGGTTTGTTCTGTCACACAATCCTCTTAAGAAATACAACAAGAATCAATTCACTGGGAATCTTTAGCATCTAAATTCTCATTCAGCCCTTTTCCCTCATAAATAGTCATATTTTTATATTCAGCCTGACATCAAACTGAACACGACAGAAGTCGTCAGACGTCATCGCGCCAGAGGACGGACCGGCGCCCTCACGTTTACTCTGTCAGAGAATCAAAGCTGGTTTCAGACATGAACTCTGAATAATGTCCTGAAAATACTGTCATGGTTCATTTTCTGGAGCTCTGTAAAGCTCTGGATCTTCATTCCTCTTCATCCTGAGACGTTTCTGTTCTTCTGATTTCACGTCCGTCACTGGGAAGCCTCCAGATATTTTCCTGCTGTTTTCCCACTTGGACTCACTCTGACATTTTACTTGGATGCCGCAGGGAAAAGATTCAAAAATGTCCAGAGACACCGACGGAGAAATTCGTCCTCACCTACAGCACATGTCAGGGACATGTCAGGGACACATCTGGATTCAGGCGTAGCTGTGTCATGATTGTCGTTGACAGTCTTCGTGGCTTTACCTGCTTCATCGCTTCTCCCCCGACGAACTGTTGGACTGATCTTTCCAGCGCGGTGCGTCATGTTGACAGATGAGTTTAGTTTGCTGCTCATTAGTCGCTGCACCTTTTGCGTCTGGACGTTTTGTGCTAGCTCGCACAAGACAGGGGAGGAGGGTGCGCTGCCAAAAACGAGAGGGAGAGAACAGCAGGGAGGAAGGAGAGTTGTTAAACTAGACACAGAGATAGCGGAGGGGACGCGGACGTAAGAGGAATGTGAAGACGGACGAGCGAAGCGCAGGAGAAGCCCGGCCGCTCGGGTGGTGATGGGCCTGACAGCCCTGGGACCGGGGCCTGGTTGGCTCAGCGCCTTCATGCCGCCTTTGTGTGCTAACCCCCGCCGGCCCGGCCTCCCCGGCTCTACCCAAACATCACGCCACTTACAGCGGTCGCCCAACCTGCCCCGTGAAGAATGTGAGGAGAGATGGAGAGAGGGAGAGGGAGAGAGAGAGAGAGAAAACACAGTGCAGCTCCAAGTGGATTTACTGCCTCGTCATGTAGACGGAGGAACAGAGTTGATCAGGGACGTTTAATCTCAGAGTGTCCTTCACTTCTCAAGTGTTTGCACTGTAAAAGACGACTTTTTGCAAAGTTTCCTGAGTGAAGTTTATTCAGTAAAACTCCTTCTACAAAGCCCCACGGTGCTCCACAAGAATCAGAGAACGCCATAAAGTACACATCAGGTCAGAGGGTTTTTATCTCAGGTGCACGAGATTAAACAATACAAATAATCACAATAATTCAGGAATATTCACAAAGTGCAACTTCACAACAGCAAGGTTTCTGGACGGGTCAAACGCTGTGACGTCGTTAAAGGGTCAAATGTGTGAGTCTCCCCCTCATCGGGTTGGTTTCGTCGTCACCGCCGCGACACTTTTCCAAAAACAAATCCCACAAGCCTAAACGCTGCTGGTCTGATAAGGATCATGATTCCTGCACCTGAGCTGAACCCTGTGAACTCCAGTACTACAACGTTACCGCTTTCAAATCAAGCCAACACGAAAAAACCACTCAACTCTCCTCCGTCAGTTTGAAGTGATTGAGCCTCCGTGATGAAGAATCTCCGTCTTTATTCAGAGAAACGGACGGAGACGAGAGAGAGAGGAGGAGGAGAAATAAAAGACAGAAAGAAGTGTGTAGCTGCAGAGGGAGAGATGTTTGTGTGTAATGTGACTGGTTCACCCTCGTTAGGCACAGGAGCAACTTTGTGTTTTTAAAGCTCAAACTAATGCTCATTACATCACAGAGATCTGTTCCCATTTTCATAAGGTCGATAAGTTTAAATCACAAAGCACACAAATAAAGACCCTTTGTTTTCTGTCTGAACTGAGAGGTCAGACAATTTTTTAATAAAACGCTGGAACTTTAAAGGGACTCAAATATATGTACCTGGATGTTACTGGGAATATTTCTAATTGTTTACTGTATGTTTTTATAATGAGTGTTTAAGAGTTTAAGTTTCCCACAGTCACTTTTGTATCCATAATACAAAGTTGGCTTTAGTAAACGTAGGTGGACACAAACCAGAAGTTTCTGTGCATAATGACTCATTGAGTTTTTCCTGTTTATAGTGAATTGAATCACATGTATGAAATGAACTCTCAGACTTTCAACAACAATCATAAGGGCTGTTTGTACGAGGCCTAAATTAAACATTCCTGGACATGGCTGTTTCTCAGAGTCTTCTCCATCAGAGTTAACATGGCTGAGCTCGTCTCCTCTGGGGCTCCAACAGCAGGACTCAAACCTTAGGTCCTGCTTTCAAACTCATTCGGGGTAAACCCAGGTGCCCCGTGTTTCCCAGAAGCCCCTGCCCAGCGAGGGGGACCCAGCAGGGGAGGAGAGAGGAGGCGCGCTGTTATTTTTATCTGGTCCATTCTCATTCGCCCTCTTTTCTTCAACCTTGTTTCTGTTCGTCTTTTTTTTTTCTTTTTCTTTTCTTCTTTCTCTGTGTCTTTTTGTTCGTGTGACATTCTCCCACATTTTCCCCCGGACCCCCCGTCGCTCTGTTTGCTTGCTATGTTGTCGTTGCACAGCCCCCCCACCCCTCCATGCTCCATGCCTCCCCCGTTCGTCCAGACCTTTACGGTCCCCGTCTCGACCCTCCGGCAGAACTCTGTCTCCTTGCCATTTCCTATTTCCTGTCCGTCAGCTCCCGTTCCTGTATTTCCTCTGCTACTGAAATGGCCCCGATCCACTGTGTCATCTGGCTCCCCTCCAGGACCCCCCCACCCCCATACACACACTCCTTCTCACCCACACCAAGGAGGTCCCATCCCTCAACATGGAGGCAGGAGACATTTGTTTCAGTTTCACAAGTGTGGATCTGCAAAGAGTTAACGGACAGCAGCTTTCTGTTTGTTTGTAGTTTGTTGTCACAGTGGATGTTGTGCATTTGTTGGATCTGGAAATCAACCTTGAACTTTGAGTCAGCGCGTTTCCACGCGGTTTTTCTGTTGCTCTGACTGAACATGGCCACCTCCACCGTAACAATCCCCGTATGAGCCACGTTCCCTCAGGGTGGCGTGAAAGCTGATATTTGATTGGTCTGTAATAAAGTGGGCGGTGCTTCTTTTGCAATGAAAATAGCAAAAATAGACCAAATCTCTCTGAGAGATCGATCATAACAAGTAAATGTTAAAAACAGGCAAACACCTGTAACCTGTTAGATGAGAAGGAAGTGAAAAACCAAACTCGCATTCCTTTCTCTTCCAGTCTCGCTAATCCTTTTCTACTGATTACACTCCGTCATTCCTCTTTTCACTTTTCATTCAGGACATGAAAACTGATGAAAGACCGTTTTCTCCTCCTCTCTCTCTCTCGTATCACATCTCCAGCTTGCCGCTCAAACACCGGAGCAGAGTCAGTGCTCAAATGAAAACAGAAACTGGGCCACTCTCTCACACTGTGTGAACAAAGTTTAGCAATATTAGCAATATTTCATTTCAAGTAACAGAACAACAGAACCATCCTCTCACAGACAAAAACAGGACTCATGCACAATTTCAAAGTAAAAGACATCTGGTAGTCTGGTAACAACAACTTTAATAAATAGGATCAGTTCCACATGTGTCCAACCAGGACCTCTTGATGTGTCCAGAATGTGATTCCATGTCGACCGTGCATCGTGTTTGATATGCTGATGGAGCTTCCCAGCTGACACCACCTGTGGTCTCTCTCTCTCCTCGTCTGTGCCTCTCTTCAATCAGCCACTCTATGCAGACCATCAGCGTGGCATGGGCGGATTTGTTTGTTTGTGCCAGAATGTGTGTGTCAGTCTGTGTGTGTGTGTGTGTGCCTCTCTCTCTTTCATGGACTATCAGAATCATCAGCAATCTCCCACATCATTCTTCCCCTGATTGAGCTGAAGTCAGGGGCCCCTGTCTGGGATAGCTGTTTGTTCGGCTGAGTGTGTGTGTGTGTGTGTGTTTGGCTGTGTTTCCAGAACTCTATGTTCCTCAGGATCACAGATTAGCCAGTGCTGTATTGTTGCTCAGTGTTTGTGTTCGACCAGGCGCCACAACTACAGGAAGACCCACTGTAAGCAAGGAAAGGTGTGTGTGTGTGTGTGTGTGTGTGTGTGTGAAAATAGTTAAAGGAGGAGTCCAACAGCTTTAAACTGACACAGGATTTGATGGTTAAACCCTCAGATAAAGATTTTATTCAGGATGACATTTGATTTCTGTCATTAATCCTTTAAGTGACGTTGGACCTCAGTCGCGGTTCTGTCAGATATATCTAAACACAGTCCACGTACATGATCACGACAGGACGCTAAATGTGAAACCAGAACCCACCGATGAAATGAAGCCACGGAGCCAACGTGTGAGGCTGGTTCGGAAACACAACAACGGCAGCAGAAATAACAAACTGCCACTTGATCCTTTAATTCCACTTGAACTTTCCCATTATTCAGCAAAAGGAGCGAAACCCATGAACAGGAAAGTTGTGGAATTGGAATGTTTTTTGTGCTTCCGTCGGCTGAACGTGTCTCCGTCCTCTCGGAGACACCCGGGATACGGGTCTTCTCTCAGGCGAAGGTGCGGTTAGACGCCTCAGTGCAAATCTGTCAAATCTGAAAACACAAAGAGACACAAAGTGATCCGTGGAGACTCTGGAGTTCTGACACCTTTAGCTGCATCTGTACATTTTAAATCTCAGTTTGATTCGCTTCCTCCTGATTCAGCACCAAAATATAATTGTAATTTCACTTACCAATGTCATATACTTGACCGTTTTTCTAAAGTTAATTAGTAACAACTAATTTATTTACATATTATTGAGCCTTTTTGTTTCATCTGTTGTGTGCTCTCATTCTTTTGTCCCCACGTCTCTTAGTTCATATTAAATTCATATTTACGCTTAAATAACTTGAACTAATAAATCTGTTGCGTAATATTTAAAAAGAATCTCCTGTTTTCTCAGAAACCAAAATGAGCCACTAGCAGCAGCGGCAGTTAAACGGTTTTATTTGGAAGGACCACCTCGCAGTTATGGACGCACACAAGGCTCATTTTCTCTCATTACGACATGAGCGCTGATGCGGTCCCTGATAATCCCGAACAACACACACTTGATCTCCTCAGGTCTGCCTGCAGACGGGAACAGATGCAGCTTTGTGCGGCGCTGCAGGGAAACTGTGTTAACTGTCTCATTACTGCGAGCAGAGACACCAGCAGACGGCCCAGAGCTGTGGCTCCGTCCTCTCCTCGTCCTCTCTGTTTGTTCAGACCCGAGCGCTCGCCGGCCTCTTTCCCCCTCCGGCTCCTCGTGCAGCCGTCGACTGACGAGTTAATCACAGAGAGAGAAAGAGAAGTGATTGGAAAAGGCCAGGAGAGGCCGTGGCGAGGGATCGAATGAGGAGGTGTCGAGGGCGGCGGGTTGATGTCCGTTTGTCCTTTAAATGCTTCCTACAGGAATAAATGATAAAGAAACATCAAAACTAAATTACAAAGATCACCGTTCTGCTGCTAACTTCAATAATTCTGTTATGATTCATTTATTCACACTGGTGGACATTTCAAATTAAAAGTCTGCTGTGAAAGATTGTAATTAAAGCTGGACGATATGAGGACACAGTTCAGATGTAGATCTTCGTGTCGATGGTGATCGATCGGTTTGTTTTTCATGCCGAGGCGACAGAAACGGAAACATTCAGTTCTCACTGGGACGTTTAACCGTTGACCCGCTGCTGTCACCACGGCTCCATAAGCCGTGTGTGCGTGTGGTTTAGAGAGGCTGTGTAACTTCTGCCACCGAGCTTTCAGAATTTCAGCTATGTCTTGTCTGTCACACGGTCGCTCCCTCCGTCTGTCAGTGGAGAAAATGGTGCATCCCTTTTTCTTTTATAGTAGTTAAAATGCTGCCCAGCTTTTGAATAAAGAGGTTTTCCTTTTTATCGGATCGTTATAAAATCTGTTGATTGTCCTGTTCAATCAAACATGCGAGCCTGACTGGCACCTGACTAAACGTGTGATGCACGTCGACGATTTCCTGAAGTTTCCCAGGGAGTCGTACCTATTTTTATTTTTTTTTATCATGTCAATAAAACAGTCTGGAGCTGACTGCGTCACAGGTTTGCTGAACTATGCTGCATCGAGGTCATTCCACAGATCACGGATATAATAAAAAAAACATTTTCACTCTTGGAGCCGTGTGAGGAGGAGAAGGTAAAACAGAGAATACAGTAACAACAGAAAACCATCGCAGGATTTGACAATAAAAACCCTTTATCATGACTCGGCAGCTTCTCCTCTAAAACTGCAGCATCATTTCAGAAACGAGCTCGTCATCGAGGCCATTAGCTTCAGTGTTTGTCCAGGAACAGACAAAGAGCCTCTGGCTGCTCTCTGCTCATGATATGAGGCCTCTCCCGCTGCTGGCGGCCGTCGGGTAGATGATGAACGTCCCAGAAAAGCAGCGACAGTGGATTCACGAGTGAAAACCCGAGTTTGTGCATGTGAATGTGACGGAGGGTTCAGCGAGTGCATCGCAGGGCTCGGTGCCCTGCTGAAGCGCCGTGACTCCCATTGTCTCGCATCCTGAAACAGTCGGCGGGGACCCGAGGCAACAATGGCCCCAGACAATCAAAGACTGGCACTGTACACACACACACACACACACACACACCTCGGAGATGAAGCAGGGAGCTCGTCAGTAATGAGGGTTTTCGTTTAATGAGTCTGAATCTGGAAGATCCTCTGGATGAAGACGAGATAATGGTGCTTCTGTTGCTCCGACTCTTATTGTCTCACCGTCTTGTTTATTGGTCTGAGGTCGAGATGTGAAACACTGATGAAGCTGAAGCGAGACGGGAGATCTTCACCTGTCGCGTCTCGATTGTCGTTTCCACATCAAATCAAAGGTTTTCTCAAAGCAAGGGGAGACGATTGATGGCGTGAGAGCAGAGCCGCGTGTATTTGGGTTTGAACAGGAGCTGTGCGCATCTGCTCAGGTTACATGGCGATGGAACGAGTCGTCTGCCCCTACGTTGCTGTCCTGGTTGTTTATATATCCACCAGGTCACCGGTTCACCCGCCACATCCTCGTACTTACACACTAAACAGAACGTACAATAGAACGCGTCCACGGACGTAACAAGTGGGAAGTTGGGTCCTGGCCCGGGTCTGAGCTCCTCCTCGCCCGGTCTTTGGTTTTCTGGTGTCAGCCACAGAGCCGATCGTTTCCCTGCAGCTCCACTTCCATTTTCTCCCGTCGCTCTCTGTTGTGCTGTGTTTCTGCTGGTCTGAGTCAGACGTGATGCTCGGGCACCAACAGGTCAGGCTGCTGCTGCTGCTGCTGCTGCTGCTGCTGCTGCTGCGGTTGCTCCACTTATCTTTGTCCCAGATCCGACTTTTGACTTTAGACTGATAAGGTGTCTGCGGTGTAACAACACAACCCGTGAAAGCCGTCGGTTTGTTGTGGTGGCTGACTCTTTTTTTTGTTACTGGAGGTAAATGTTTAAATCTTCTGTCCTGATCACAGATCTGCTGTTATGTGTGAGAAACACATTTTTGATCTTTTTTTTTTTTTTCTGACGTTTTTTCCCTTAAGGTGCAAAGTTACGGGCACACTTAAAACATTCAAATAAGCGTTAAGTAAAATGATTTAGTACGTGATAAAGTACCATCTGAACAAAATCTCTCTCTCGCTGCTCCACCTGATGCAACCTTTTTATATTTGTCTCCATCTCTACAAACCTGTAAGACTCACAAGGAGAACGGCTGCTCAGTAGCGGGCCATGGAGGTTCCACCTCCACACACACACACTCCACGTGTGTGTGTGTGTGTGTTAATGTCAAATGTAGTCTCTGACTCCTGCAGGGTTTGGTGTCAGGTCTTAGTTTCACTCAAAGCGTGAGACAGAATCCAGACGAAGCCAAACTCCGTGTGTGATGTCCTTGTATGGTTTGTTGCTGCTCAGACTTGCTGTGAGTTTGAGCTCATCAGAATCGGACTGCTTTGATTCTGGCTCCTGAGCACAGAACCGATACTCCTGCAGTTTATTCCTGGACCTGATCTGGACTCAGAACCTCATGAATGACCTCAGAGTGACTGTCGAAGTGAATATTGCTTTATCTGCTTCAATCAACCTGCAGGAAATGAAAATAATGTCCTGGAGGCCCCGCGTCCACGATAATGCGTCGTGTTGAAGACAAATTTAAGCCTGCGTGTCTCCCTCCGTTCTTCGCCGCTCGGTTCCAAACACGTAGCCTCCCGTTCGTCCGCTCAGCCCAAAGTTCACGTTGAATTTGACTCATTTTGTTTTTCAGTCCAAATTGAAAAGAACAGGATAAACAAACCCATCATGGACACTGGGCCGTCAGAGACTCTTTAAGTATGATGTTATTATTCTGATAATAGCTTTTTCTCATCTGTGCTGCTGCTAAATAAAAAGTGTTAGAGCAAAGGACACAGAGGCGACTGCTTCAAGCAGGAAACACACAAACCAACCTCATATTTTACACGTACATGATGGTTGAGGTTTTTTTTTTGTCATTGAAGTATTTATTTTTCACCAAATAATAAACATAGCTTACAGAAGACAACAAAGACAGTAAGCAAAAACACATCTGATTAAATGAATGGTTTCAGGTAAAATATGTTAATAAATAAGTCATTAATATTAAATCATTTAGATAAATTCTGTTTCTGACTTGTGATTATTATCTCTTTTTCATTATTTTACAATCGGAGAAGAAGAAGATTATTGTGTTATTGTCTCATTGAGGGACAGACATGAGTGTGTGACGTCCTCGGGTTTCGGGGTTTATTGTAACAAAAGCAGCTGATTTCAGTTTTCGTGTGTGTGTGAGACGTCAGTGTGAAGTTTTGCCATCAGCGGTAACGCAACATAAAACAGTGTGAAAGTCTGTTTCATCTTAAACACAGAGCTCGCAGTGTGTGTGGATGACGAGTGACGCACACAGAGGAGGAATAAAAGAATAAGTAGTCCCGAAGAATGTAAACCATTAAAGGTGAGACGTTCTGGAGAAATTATAAAATGGAAAAAGTGAACGTTCAGTTTAATTGAATCCAGTTTCAGCTGTAAACACGTGTGTTTGTTTGGCTTTCTTGAAACTGTAGAAGTGACCTGCAGCAGATAAACATCTGTTCACCTGTTTCACAACCTGAATCAGGTGTCGCCACGTTTATAATCCTCCACCCCCCCCCCCCCCCCCCCCCCACCCCCCCAACGCGACCTGACGGATCAGAATCACAGACGCTCATGAGTGTGTCAGGATTTTGAGCGAGATTTCAGAAATTATTCACAAGGGAAAAAAATGGACGGCAAAGTGAAAATCTGATCTAAACTTTTGCTTGTGTTTTTTTTTTTTTTTTTTCTCCTGCAGGGAAACAAACGGCTGAAACCAAAACCTCATTATGCCAAACAGAATATTTCCCTGGTATTAACGGTGGAAAAAGTTCATTTTAACTCGAGTGAACTTTGGTCAAACCCACTGTGACAAACTGTGCGCGCCCTCAGTGTTGGAATCACATGAGGTCTTGCAGTTGTTGTGCTGAAGTTTGCCGGCAACAGTGTGTGTGTGTGTGTGTGTCTCCATTCAAGCTGCATGATGCCGTTGAATCCTAAAATAGTCATTACCCAGAGTTCTCGCTCAAACTGAAGGTGCGCCCGTGTGTGTTGCAGGAGCAGCTCGGAGCGTCGTAAGGAGAAGTCCCGGGACGCAGCTCGATGCCGACGCAGCAAAGAGACGGAGGTTTTCTACGAGCTGGCTCACCAGCTGCCGCTGCCCCACAGCGTCAGCTCTCACCTGGACAAGGCCTCCATCATGAGGCTGGCCATCAGCTTCCTGCGCACACGCAAGCTGCTCGCCACAGGTGCACACACACACACACACACACACACACACGGAGGCTGAGGTGTGCTGTGTGTACATGTGTTATGCAAAGAAAAATGGCGGCAGGTTGCCTCTAATGTGTGTGTGTGTGTGTGCAGGGAGAGGTTTTTGTTGGACCTTATTTTTTTTTTCTCCTCCTTCCTGTCGTCTCATTTAAAATTAGCAGTGGAGGAAACTGGACAAAGAAACAGACCTATTGTTCTGGAATTCCAGCGTCTGTGTCTCCAAGTGAGATCAGAGCAGACGAGAATGAAGCGGTCGACAGTGACGCAGCTCGCCAAACCTTTTCACCGATTTGTTAAACAAGTGCGTTCTGTTTACGGCGCAGCCTTCAGAACCCGAACAGCCAAGTCCAGGCCCAGAACAATATGTTTCTGCTGAACGACGTCGGTGGAACAGGAAGAAGCTTTTATCAATTGTATCTGTAAATCTGTCGTTATGTAAGGTGGACGTCCTGCTCGCCGAGTTTTCTGCCAGCGATTTAAAAAAAAAAAAAAAAAAAAAAATGATGCAAACAGCCGGCGCTTTGTTAAACCACGGTGACTGCTGCTTCCTGTCTTGTTTGATTTGTGGAGTCATCAGTCACTCTTAATTAGACATTTATTTCCCAACAGTGAGCGGCTCATTGTTTAAAGAAGTGAAGATAAAATAATTAACCATGAAAGCAAGTTCAAGCAAAACATATCACTTCGATTTAATAATACATTTATTATTAAATAAATGTGGATAAAATAATAAATAATAGCAGGTGAAAACACATTGAAGCAAAAAATGTTTTCATAAAAATAAAAATCCCTGCCCTGTGCATAATTATCTTGTCCTGATAAAAGAATGCATTTTGCTGGGATTTTCCTTTGCGCTTTAACATGTTTTCTTACTTTAATCCTGCCGTATCTTTTTCTGCGGTGACTTCCAGTTTCATGTTGCCAGATTTTGAGATATCTGCGTTGAAATCAGAGGCTGTGACCCAGTGAAAGAGAATTCAAAACAGTCTGTGTTGTAAAACCCATCCACAAAGGAAAGCCCCGTTCAGAAGGGACGCCCCTGTGTCCAGTTTTTATCATTTCTCTGAGTCCAGGGTCAGAAAGTGCAGACGTTCCTGAGCCTTCAAGCACAAAGATAGAGCAGGATTTTGCGAAGGAGGAAAACAGACGAGGAGCAGGAGGAGGAGGAGGAGGAGGAGGAGGAGGTAATGAGGGCAGGGAAGCAGTGGGTGAGGAGGGAGATGCAGCGGCAGATAGGGCCTTATCAGCTCCGTCTGATTGCTCCGCGATGGAGAGAGAGATTGTGGAGGAAGAGCTCTGCCCATCGTTGGGCTGCTGCTGGCTTTACCCCCGGTAGCCATAACACATGGCTGCCTTGGCGCCACACATGCACGTGTGCACGCCGCTGTAGGGAACACGTCTGTTATGCAACACGAGCTCCGCTGCGACCCTAAGAACACTGATGTTCAGATTGCGAGGTCGTCAGGGTGCGATGGGACCGCTTCTCTGGTTGAAATATGTCGCCTTCATCCGTGTTTATTGTTTGAGCACAAAGTGGCATGACAATATTTACCTCTGAAAAGGACGTCATGTTTTCTCTGTGCTGCTCGCTCGTTCGTGCGTCTGGAGCCAGGATCACTGCTGTTGAGATGCTGTGGAGGGTTTAACCAAGAAACAAACCTGAAACAATTTGTTTTCCCTGGTGCGATAAGTTTCATAGGGAAACGCTAAAGGAGGTTGGCACTGATGTGAAGCCGCTAGCTCACCTGGTGGAGAGTTGTCCGACTGTCATCGTTAAATAGAAATGGCTGCAGATCATGAATTAAATCAGATCCTCGGTGCTGTTATCAGGGTCTTTCAGGCCGTGTTCATCACCATCGTCATTTTCCTCTCCTTGAAACAAACACATGAAGACGTCTCACACACCCACCATCTTCTGTCTGGAACGCAGGCAGGGAAGGCTACAAATGTGAAAGTAAGAAATCCCACAGGAAGTGGTCACGACGCCGTCGTCGCTCTCGGCTCCACAGAGTGTTGGGATCATCACAACGGCAGCTGTCCCTATCAAACGCTCTTGTCTTCAACCCATTATTTTTCAAACCAGGTCAGTTATGCAACCAGAGAACAAGAGAGGGAGGAGAAAAAGTGCAACTCGGTCCAAATGACCAATAATCACAGCTCAGTATTTAGGCCAAAGGTGCCGCTGGCTTTTGGACTGGGCCCCTAGAGCCTCCGCAGCTCCCTGGGGCCCATGAGAACGCTCTGGGCTCCACCGGAGGTTAATGCTGTCTGGGCCCGGGTCCAAACTCCGGCCCCCGGCCTCATCGGGAGCCTTGAGAACTGGCCCCTCTTATCTCAGGGAAGCACACCAGAGGAATTACAAGCTTCCCACCCTCCACCCCCATCGACTACTGGGTTGTGTTTAGCGTGAAGCCACTGCACACACACACACACACATTCCGTCTGGAGCTGTGTTGTCTTTATTGAGACACCCTGGGTGTGTGTAAATGTTTGGACACTTAACTGTGCATATTTGCACATAAGTGCTTTAGTTATGTTTCTAAAAGTCTGAGCTATTACGAGTGATTTTGTGGTCCGGGGGGTAATTGGTCCAGGTTGTGGGTCAGAAGTGGCAGGGAGAAGCTGCAGTGCTTTGTTATGGCTCAGAGCCACACACACACACACACACACACACACTGTCGTTGACAGTGATCTGTAATCGTTGAATGAGACATGTGAGCGTGATGTCAGCTATCCTCTCCTCCCTCCAGGCTGCAGCAGCAGGAGCAGCGGGGACGCCGACGCCGACGGACAGATGGACAGTCAGTACCTGAAGTCTCTCGAGGGTTTCGTCACCGTGGTAACGTCAGACGGCGACATGATATTTCTGTCCGAGAACATCAACAAGTTCATGGGGCTCTCACAGGTACGCGGCTGCAGACGCACAACCGCACACAGCAAGAATCGGTCACGTGCAGGCAGGAGGGAAATCTAAACTGCACCAAATACTTTCCAATAAAGAGTCAGTTAGTAAAAGTAAATACATATATATATATATACAATAGAATAGAATGCTTTATTGTCATTATACGCAATGTACAACGAAATTAAAAAGAGAACTCTGTGGTGCAAAAGAAGAAAAAGATAAAGATAAAAGATAAAAACAAATTATCCGTGGAATACAAAAAAGGTTTAAAAAATATAAATATATTTACAACAGGAGCAAGAAAGACTGTAATGTGTGTGTATATATATATATATATATATATCTCGATTGGTTTGTTATACATCCATAAACTGTCTTGTCTCGTGTGTGTGTGTGTGTGTGTGTGTGTGTGTGGAGAAATTCCTCTCGTACCTGCAGCAGCTGCTCTGTCACAGAACACTCAGCAGTTTTATCCCCTGGTAAACCACATGGTTTGGTTTTTGTGGTGACCACCTCAGCAGTGGGCGGAGCCTCTGTTATCCCAGATTATTATTATTGCCTCCGTTATCCTGTGTGACGGAGGCCAGCGCGATAAAGACTTCCCTCTGTGAGCGGAGCAGCTCAGCGCACAAAGAGCTGCTTATTCCTGCTAAAGCCTTTGGTTCTGTCTGAATAGCTGCAGAAGGTCTGAGCACCACTGAGTTCATTAAACTCTCTCTGGGCTTAATGAGCGGCTGAACGGGAAATCGCCGCAGTGCGAGGCAGCTGTGAGACACACGGAGCAGGAAACATCCAGAGCTGAGACTCCCCTGGGAGGGAACTGTGTTCTGTACATGTTTTAAAAAAAAATGTCCAATGTTTCAGGTGGAGCTCACCGGGCAAAGCATCTTTGACTTCACACACCCATGTGACCACGAGGAGATCAGAGAGAACCTCAGTCTGAAGACAGCCGGTCAGCTCTCTCTCTCACACTCACACTCATACACACACACACACACACACACACACACACACACAGGAGGGACAGAAAATATTCAAGGTCCACATGTAGAGTGTATATGTAACATATTTTATCTCATGTCTAATATGACAACGGGGGGTCAGGGCTCAGATAGAGAGGAACCTAAAGAGAGATACTGCAGTGTGTGTGTGTGTGTGTGACAGGAAGACGTCTCGAGGGAGAGGGAGAGAATTGGGAATTATCTGGTGGTGATAGTGAAGTGTGATCTGTGGCCCCAGATGAGAGGTTAACAGGTGTCAGAGGTGGTTAGTGGTTTATCATTAAGGATTTAAAGTCGTTGTGTGTCAGTGGAAACACAATGACACCACAACAATGCAAAGACACAACCTGGACATTAATGTCCTGCAGCCTGAAGCCTCACTGAAACCTGCTCCCTCCCTTTCTGTGCATGAAGCTAATGTGGGCTATAAACAGGATGGTTGCAGACACACACACTCACACAATCACTTAACTTTGGTTTATAACTCTTATCAGCTGTGGCTGCAAAACACACACGTAACAGTGGAGCGTTTTTTACCGTTCCCCTTTAATACACATTCACACACACACACACACACACACACACACACACACACACTTGTGTACGGGCCAGAAGAGAAACATGTTGTGTTGCGTGCTTGTGTAACTGCACAAAGATTAAGATACTTGTGAGTTTGTGGATTTGACAGAAGACACTTGAGCACTTCGCTCTGCGGCTGCAGCTCAACGACTGATCTCTGACATGGTCATGTAACAGCCTGGCACAATCTCACGTCCCGTGTGTGTGTGTGTGTGTGTGTAGTAAGTTTAAACCTTGACCGTTCCCCAGCCTCCCGGGGGGGGTGCCCCCTCCCCCCGCCCCCGGGGGGGGGGGGGGGGGCAGATGATGAGATGAAGACCTTTTTTTATTTGTTCATTTTCCTTATTTATTTTCTAAAATAAAAGATAAAAGAGAATAAATGTTCCCCAGAGGTTGGAATGTGCTGCCAATCACAGGTCATTTAAAAAAAAAACTCTGCACCCTTCCACTTGTTAATGCTTGGTTCAATGAGGATTTAGAGCAGTTAAGATGCGCATCACTTTTAATTTCTCCTCCGTGTCTTTTCAGGCAGCGGCTTTGGCAAAAAAGGCCGAGAGCTGAGCACGGAGCGAGACTTCTTCATGAGGATGAAATGCACGGTGACCAACAGGGGGCGCACCGTCAACCTGAAGTCGGCCAGCTGGAAGGTGAGAGCGTGGTTAAAGAGAAAAGTGACATCACGGCTCCTCATAAGTGAAACCGCATCATTTTTATCGCCCCTGGTGGCTGGCTGTTAGTTTATCTCTTGAACCACCTCCATGTTAGCAGATGGGACATGGACCAAAAATCAAAAAAGTAGACGTTGAATTCAGGTTTTTCAATGATAGTTTCTATGGTTTTATGTAGTTTTTAAGCTCCAATATTCAAGATTGTGAACAAAAAAAAGGCAGAATAATATCACACCTGAGGTTCCCTAATTTAACATTTAGAAGCTTGAAGAGGCAAAGGATTCAAGAATTTTTCACCAAAAGGCAAAGATCAGTCTACAGTCTGAGTTGTCGTCCCCCTCCAGGTGCTGCGCTGCACCGGCCACCTGAGGATGTACAACAGCTGCCCTCCCAGAGTGCTGTGCGGCATCAAGGAGCCGCCGCTCACCTGCGCCGTCCTCATGTGCGAACCCATCCCGCACCCGTCCAACATCGACACGCCACTGGACAGCAGGACCTTCCTGAGCCGACACAGCATGGACATGAAGTTCACCTACTGTGACGACAGGTGGGCGGAGACACACGCACACACACGCACACACACATACGTGCACCGAAAGAAAACAGGCGGCCCTTAACGTAAAAAATCATTTCTGTGTTTCTACGATTTCTCGTGATTCTCTGACATTTTAAGGAAGCAAAAAATAAGATCAACACTGGAGGGACATTTCTGCTGATTATCTCAGTGTTTTTAAAACTCATCCATCAACGATTCCAGAGCCTCAACCCTCGTCTCACTTGGAATTTATTATTTTTTCTTATAAAAACAACCAGTCGGTTTAAGGCGATGAGAAAACCAAAAATCAGAAAAATGTTCTCATACATCAATACCTAGGAAAGAACAGATTTCAGTTGAAGACAGGTGAGAGTTAGAGTCAGGACATCTTCACTGCAGATCGATGCCAGCACACACACACACACACACACAGGAATGCTCCACACTGATTACCGTGTGCTGACTGAATCCAGTTTGACTTGGCAGAGGAGTCTGTGGAAAATTTAAGCCAGAGATGAAACATTAAGACTTTAATAAGACACTGTCACGACACTGACGGAGTGAGCCAAGTGTTTCTGATCACTCTCACACACACACTCCCCAAAACAAACAGCGGCCGTAACACTCCCAGCGTCACGGCTCATTTGATTGACAACTCTGAAACACCGGAATGTGTGTGCGGGCGCGTGCGTGTGTTTACATGTAAAAGGGCTTGTCTCTGAATTATCATCTGGGGCAGTGGGAACATTTTTAACTAAATATTTCTCGACCACCAGCACGAAGAGGTGTGACACAGACACACACAGTTTTATCAATCTGTAATCTCACCGAGCTGCTGCTGCAGGACAAAGGTTCTTTGGAGGAAAGTGAAAGTGTGTTGGTTGAGCTGCCGTCACACTGCGAACAAGGGCCCACTTTTTTGGGGAAAGCCGTCCAAAACCTCTCTCCAATTACGCAAATGAGTTTTACTGTAGGCAGGTCCCCCGCCCCCCCGCCCCCCCCACCCCACCCCCACCCCGCTCAGCGGGGCCACTCATTAGGGACACACGGTTTCCTCAGCTCATGTCCGGCAGAGGAGGAAGGAGGGATGACGAAGGAGTGAGAACAGGAAGGAGAATCACCAGCCAACCACAACGTTTTCTCCCGAGACCGAGTTTATTATCACATCTGTGGAGACGGTTCTGTTCTCCTTCCACGAGTCTGGAAGGATGAAGAAGAATGAGTAGGAGGAGGAAAGATGAAAGGGTTTTATTGAGAGCCACCAATCATCATCATCATCATCATCATCATCTCCTTCATCGTCCTGATTAGACTAGTTATACTGTTTCAGTGTTAAACTTCTCCAGATGTGATTTTCTTTCTTTCCTTCTCTCCTCTCGTCTTTTCAATTCTTTATTTTCCATCATCGTTTTCTTTCCTCGAGTCTTTAAATAACTTTTTTCCTCACTTTTTCCCTTTTTATTTCTACCTTTTCCTGTTTTCTCCCAATTCCACCTCCTCGCCGCCTTCTTCCATCTTCTCTCTCTCCGGTCTGAGGGCTTCAGATTTCAGTGTTATGTAACCTGAAGACAAGAGCCCCCCCCCCCCCCCCCCCCCCCCCCCCCCCCCACAAAAGCCCCCCCCCCCCCCCCCCAGCCTTCCCTCCCTCCCTCATCCGCAGATTGTTAATCTTCATCGTGCTGTGACGTGATTCCTCCTCAGTGTTTTTCTTCTCTCTCGTCGTGTTTACAGAAATAATGAATTCTAGGAATTCTGCTGTGGGAATGGTCCGTGTCGTGAATGGCCAAAGAACATTAAATAACATAATCACTCATAGAGGGTGATTATGGTGGCTGCGGCCTATCTGATTTAATACCACAGCAGGAAATTCAAACATTTGTACACAGTGAAAAGTGATCTCTAGACATTTTTATAGGATGAAATAACACAATCAATTAATCTGTTTAATCCAAACTCTTAAAGCCAATTTCCTGTTACAGAATCCAGTCTGTTCTCGTCACAGACATAGAACCTTCAGGGGTCATTTCCTGTTGCCTGTTTTTGTTGTTCATTCTGAGCACAAAGTTTGTGAGAACAAGTTTTGGGAGTCGGACTCTTATACCCATAAATCCTTGCTCTGGTTGTGTAATATTGCGACACCTACCCAGCTATAATTAAACTATAACAAAGAGCTTCTCAGTCACCTTCCTGTAACTTGATAAATCCTGCTGCTTTCGGGGATCCTGTAACTGGAGCAAAATAAAGGAGCAGAGGCTGAAGCGAGGCTCAACACCCCCGTGAACAAAGTGAGCTGCGGTCGAGAGTGACAGAAAGATTAAGGGTTCCGGAAAACACATCCAGGCAGCGCACGATGTGATCAGCTCTGCTCCTCTGTTTGAGCTCTAGCTCACGTCAGGATCTGTCCTAACGGGCATCGCGTGACAACGAGCCAAGCGCAGATTGCAGCGTGTGTGTTTTACCTGTTTGTGCGTTGCAGGGTAACACAGCTGATGGGTTACACGCCTGAAGATCTGCTGGGTCGCTCGGTGTACGACTTGTACCACGCCCTGGACTCAGACAGCGTCACCAAGAGCCACCACAACTGTGAGTGCACACACACACACACTTATTTCAAGTTTTACTGTGCAGGTATTAAAGTTTTTCATTTTCAAACAAACAAAGAAAGAAACTTCTTAAACTAAGAACAATTTAAAATAAAATAATAAGTTTTATTTAAATCTTCTGATCTTATTATCTGAGCGTGTGAAACTTGACCTTTTCAAACTTACGTTCCATTGCTGTTTTAGTTCTCAGTGAAACTAAACTTTAAATTAAGAATTTCACTTAAATTATTCTTTCGGAAACATCGGTGTCTGGTTTTTCTGGGTCTTCTGGGTTTTTTTTTAGTTCCAAGTGAATTTTAAGTAATACTTTCCTATTGTCTTTGTGTGTGTGTTGGCTGAAAACTGCTGATAAAGGACTCCCTATCTTTCTCTGTGTAACACTCACACTCACACACACACACACACACACACACACACACAAGCACCCGCTCTCACAGCCAACTTGAAGAGCCTGACTTTCAGCACATGCTAGTAGTGTTCTCTGCAACATGTTAAGCCTCCATAACCCCCCCCCCCCAACACACACACACACACACACACAGAGTCACTGGCCTCATGTTCGCTCTCTGACCTCGACCCTTTGTCCGTTCCCACGCCAGCTCTGAACTCTGGATTCCAGCCAGAACATCTTCTCGGCTGAAAGTCAAACTTCCACTTTCTTTTTTCCGTAAACCGACGTTCAGTTGATTTCCCAGCCAACATAGTTGTCAGTACATTTAATTATTAACTCAATAATTACAAGTTTGAATGAAAGAAATGTGTCTCTCTCTGTCTGCAGTGTGCACCAAGGGGCAGGCGGTGAGCGGCCAGTACCGAATGCTGGCAAAGAACGGAGGCTACATCTGGGTGGAGACGCAGGGAACTGTCATTTACAACAGTCGCAACTCGCAGCCTCAGTGCATCGTCTGCATCAACTACGTCCTCAGGTCAGTGACACGTGCAGAGGACAGACGACTGGACAGCCTGACTCTCAAACCAAGACAAACCCAACCTCCTTCTTAAACCCGTCTCCCCGTTCTTTGACCTGCAGCGACATCGAGGAGAAGTCGATGGTTTTGTCCCTGGAGCAGACTGAGTCGCTCTTCAAGCCGCGCCACATGAGCAGCTTCTTCACAGCGGGAGGCGCAGGTGCGACCGGAGAGTCTGGCGACAACCTCTTCACCAAACTCAAAGAGGAGCCGGAGGACCTGGCTCAGCTGGCTCCGACACCCGGGGACACCATTGTTTCCCTGGACTTCGGTCTGTACTTAAACGTGCTCATCAGGAGATCATTAATTCATTCCATGTGATCAATAATATACAAGCTTCTCCTTTACATAGAGAGACTGTAGAACTTGTCGTTTGTCGTTGGCAGGTCGTCCTCCATTCGACGCGTCCTCTGCAGCCATGCTCCCTCCGGGACCTCCATCCTGGGGCAGCGAGGGCCACAAGCCCGGCCCTCCAGGTTCAACCCCGGCTCCAGGAGACATGACTAACATGGCTGGAACGTTCACCATGCAGCAGAAGCCGCCGCCGGGCAGCGCCACGCCGAGCCTCAGCAGCTGCTCCACGGTGAGGAAGGGGGGAGCAATGAGTCAGCGAGCGAGGAACTGGTGGCATTTGTTTCGTAGTTTGTTGGGTCTGCTGTGTTCTGTGAGGCCAGGGTGGGGGTTAGGTCACTCACACTGGGCAGTGTGTGTGAGAATAACGGGGGTGGCGATTTGGACAGAACAGGCTTTTAGCGGTGAATGGCAGCTTTGTGGGACCCCTCTCTGTCTTTGTGTCCCTCAGCCGAGCAGCCCAGGTGATTACTACAGCTCGGTGGAGAGCGACCTGAAGGTGGAGCTGACAGAGAAGCTGTTTGCCCTGGACACAGAGGGCAGCAACAGCCCCGCAGACACGGAGGTGAGCTGCTCTGAACGATGAGGAACAACAACATTTCATATTCCTCCGTTTCACCATGCTCAGTCTACGTCCTCTGCCGGTTCCCAGGGGGACTTGGACTTGTACCTGGAGACTCTGGCTCCTTACATCCCGATGGACGGAGAGGACTTCCAGCTGAACCCCGTCATCCCAGAGTCCGAGGCCCTGGAAGGGAACAGCGCTCCACAGGCATGCCAGGCGTCCCACCAGACCTTCAGCAACATCACGAGTCTCTTCCAGCCCCTGGCCTCGCCGCCGCCGCCGCAAGCGCAGGGCCGCTATCAGGCCCGTCCGGCCGCCTCCTGGCCCGCGGGGGAGAAGCGGGGCTCTGGCCAGGGGCCCATGAACCCCCACGGGGTGCCGTGCATGATGGGCCACATCCAGAACCCCCCGTACCAGGCCCCTGCCAGCACCCCTCTGTCCTCCTTGGGTGGCAGGCAGAATCTGCAGTGGCCTCCGGACCCTCTGTTAACTTACCAACAACAGCCACCAGCCGCCAAGGGCTTCCTGCTGGAGGGCGCGTCCGGAGAGACGCACCCGTCCTGCCAGCAGAACATGACTCATCACATGCAGAAACAGAGGTGATGATTCACATTTTAGCTTCAAACCAAGAGAGTGCCATCGAGTAAAGTGGATTAAAAATGACTGAATTTATGGAATTAATGGATCTGTTTTTTTACTGATAAACTCTAGTGAATCATGAAAATCAAAAACCTGCACACTGGATATTAAAAAATAGAACAGTCCTCTTATAAAACCATAGTTAAATTCACTGGATCCAGATTCTTTTTTTTGTTTTTTTTTGATAAACATCAAACTACGCTCATAAATATGGAAGTCAAAGATCTATCCATCACTCTCTGGTTCGTTAACACCACAGATGTGCTCCGTGTGTTTGTCTCTGCAGGTCCCCAGAAGGTTTTGTCCAAGCCTACAGAGACATGAGTCCAGCCGGAGTGGCCATGACCAACAGCATCAAGCGCTCCTTCACCCAGATGGCCGTGGTGAGTTTCTCTCTAGGTGTAAAGATAAAAATCAAAGAAAGCCTAGACTCTCCAGGTGGTTTCTGATGGAGCCGCTCCTGTGCTGCAGGGCGACAACAAGGTGTCAGAACTCATGCGGAAGAGGATGAGAGGCGAGAGCTGCGTCACCATGGATCGCTCCCTCAGCACTGGATCACTGGCAGGTACAAGCTTCCTGAAAACCTTCTCTCTCCCACACACACACTCTCTCTCTCTCAGAGATGCACCTTTAACCTCCGGCTCTCGTCTCTCAGAGCCGAGGATGCTGCCCGGCAGCATGTCGCCATGTCTCAGCTCCCTGCAGCAGCACAGAAAGTCCCAGTTCCCCGGGATGAGCAGCACGAACCAGAAAGCATTCGCACGGAAGAGCTGCGGCTACGGCGACTACGGCCTGCTGCCGTCAAACAAGGCCGAAGGTGAGCCGCCGCGTGCAGTGAAACTTCTCATTGAGTCATTTCAAATGTAATTAAGGCCTGAGTTGATAAATGAGATGAACTCCTGGCTTGATGATGATGGAACTCTGTGGTTTCTAGTTGAGCTATATGCTACTTCACTTTCTCCATCCCTGACTCCAGTTCTGCGTGGCCCTGCAGGTATAGTGAGCCGTCTGCTGGGCCCCTCCTTCGAGCCCTCCTGTCTGCCGGAGCTGACCCGTTACGACTGCGAGGTCAACGTGCCGCTGCAGGGGAACCTGCACCTCCTCCAGGGCTGTGACCTGCTGAGAGCCCTGGACCAGGCCACCTAGAGCCCCAGATCCAAACCCCCCGCCGTAGACCCAGACTCTGTCCCAGCCCTGAACCTCAGCCCGCAGCCGGAGACTTACATTTGACACCTCCGGGCCCCTGACAGCCCCGAGGCTAAGCTACCTATAGGGAATGTGCTCATAGCCACATCCTGCCTTATTCAGCTCAGTTCACCCCCGCTCGGTCCCCTGTGTCGATCCGTAAGCAGAACCACACGGGTGCGAGGGCGTGGGTGAGGAAATGTGGGTCAATTTTCTTACCGAACCTAAAACGATGCCTGACCTGTGGCGTGTGGTCGAACGTCTCCGCGCTGTGATTCCGCAAAGGTCACAGGTCGAGGCCGCTCACACGCACGCACGCAGGATAAACTTGGGTCTTTTGGTGTAAACAGGGTAGTAGAGGTGTGAGAATCACACACACACACACACACACACACTCACACACACAACCTGCCCAGAAGGCATGGGATTCAAACTGACAACCAGAGTCTTACCCGCCTGCAGCGCGACACCCAGACATGAACTCTATGCAGCCTCTTCATCATTTAGCTCCGAGAGGATTAACGTTATCAAAGTACAGACACACTGAGTTTATCGGACCAGCGATCAGACCCAGGCTGCCGGTTCCAGGCCATTTTTAAATCAGTCGGTCAATCTGAGGATTGTTAAGAAAACAAAACAGATTCTGCTCCCTTGATTCCAGACAACAAATTGAATCTTTCAGCAGCAGTGGATTTTATTTATTAGATATGATTACTTTGAATTGTGTAAAAGTTGCTCTAGCTTGGTGAACGACGATAAGATGTTCAAATCTTTCAAACGAGCTCAGTATTTGCAGGTGAGAAAGGTGGATTTCCAAATTAAAGACACAGTATGAGAGTTTTTAAGTGTATTTCAGTTTAATTTCTGTTTTAAAAGGAGTCTGGAATCAAGAAGCAGAATCAAAGCGACACCTTCTCACATTCACAAACGGAATCGTCCTCCTCTCGTCTCCTCTCGGGACGTCCAGCTCTTTGACTCACCACAGAAACACAAAAGTATTTCTTCTGTTAGAGACATATGCATGACTTAATGTTCTTTAGTTATTACAGCTCCTAAACCTTTATCAAATCATTATTTCAAATTGACACTTTACCATATCTTTTTTATTTTCTTACTCTGCCTTCCAGATTATTTGTGTCTCTCTCTCTCTCTCTCAAAGACACACTAATACACATATATTGCAATACAAGTACTCTACTGTAATATTGATAAGTCGTTGTGTTTCCTGCTGACCTCTCAGTCGGGTGAGTAGCTTGTGTGACTACAGGGTTTTTTCTTATTGTGCAATTATTATTATTTCAATATGTGATAAAGTTATATTGTCAGCAGCAAAGCTATAGACATATTCCTTAAACCTATCGCATGTACAAAAGCGCACACACACACACACAGAAGTGGGACCTCTCCCCTTTAAGTTGAAAGTTTATTTATCCTTGTTTTCTGCAGATATAGGCAGATGTTAGATTATTTCCCTTTTTGTGGCATTTGAAAATAAATCTTTAGAATTTAAATATATTTGATTTTTAAAAAAAATCAAAACTAAATTGTCTTAAAGGTTTTTTAATCTATTAAATGCAACTTGACATAATTTGATTTAATTTATTTAAAATATATTTTAATCGTCGTAAAATGTCGTGAAAGAAAAATCATCATAGTGATATTTCTGGTGTGAGCATCAGATGTTCTAGGTCAGAAAAAAAATTAAAGATGGAACAACGTGAATGAATTTAGCTGTCCTACAAACCAAATCAAATCAAATTCACATATTAACAAGCAGCTTCACTTAAGCTGAGAAAAGGTATTTTCTTTAATCTAGTTTGCGTCTGTTGTTTGTTGAGTCAGAGGACGGTTGGACCAATCAGAGAGTTAAAATCAAATGGTTTCCCATGAACGCCACTTCAGTTTTTGAGATGCAAACATGCAGGAGAGGTCCTCACTGTGTTCACCGCTGCAGCCAGTGTATCGCGTAGAATCCCAAACCTAATCCGACCACTCTCTGTGTCTGAATCATCCGCCTGTGAAGTGGAACAATTCCATTTTTGCCAGATCGATGAAAATAATCATAATGCTCAGATATTTAACACGTCGATAAGTAACATTGTCAGCCTCTCTCTCTCTCTCTCTCTCTCTCTCTCTCTCTCTCGCTTTGTGGTGACCACTTCTATGAACGCTAGAGCTTTGTGCACATGTATGTGTAGTATTTGAAACTAATGTTGAAAACTGTTTTTGTGTCTTGGTACTTCATCCTGGAGCTGATCCCTCGTCGTGCTCTTTCCTCTCGTGCCGTCTCCGTGTTGTGTTCTATTTTGTATTCTTCCCAAATTTTCATCCAATCTGTTGTCCGGCCAGTACTGTCTCTGTTCCTGCTTTAAAATGCTCAGATTAAAAGATAAACATCTTTTTTTTTTTTTTTTAGTTTCCCTCTCCAGATATGTAGCATTTTGAATATTGTCAAGACGGTAAAGTTTCCTCATCATTAATCACGTAGGTTTCCAGATGCTTCTGTGTCGTGTGTTGAACTTTACTTCTATGCGGTGGATCCACTCACGCTGTTCTCTGCTTCACGTCGCTGAAATGTTCTTTAAAGATCATTTGAATCTGTACAACGTGCCTTGAAACGACCGGTTCACCCTTCAACAGCACAGTGTGTGTCTCCTGCCACCTTTAGACCACACCCTTCACACTGATGTTTGCATCTTATCTGAAAAGTAGCATTACATTTCCATACACTCAGAGCTGCAGTTGGTTAATCTTCAAAATTAACCCTCAGGTTTTGTCGTAGCCTCTGAACAGGGATGGAACATCCAGTAGAAACCTCCGAGATCCCAGTAGAACCCAGTAGAACCCAGTAGAACCCATCGTAGGCCCCCCTGGTGATGAAGAGTCAGTTTGACCTGAAGGTTTTTAAGGTGTTTGATTCAGCTCATCACACGACTGAATGGTCCGTGTGTCGATGAAGCTGCTCACGGGTTTTTAGGTTTACTGGAATAAAGGGGGATTATTTGAGGGAGGAAGCTACAGAGTTTGATTCAAGCACATTTACAGAATACAGATTTGTTTAATTTTTCATTCTACGAGGGTTAAATCAATAAAACTTCAAAATAAAACTTGATATTGATGCACAAGAGCCACAAGTTTTAAATGGTATTGTCAGGCTCTGTTCTCTAAATTCTGTCATATTATTCTAATCAGAATAAGGAACCATTAGCACACGAAGCATGAATCGGATGTAAAGAATGTTTCTAACTTGACACTGCCAAGAATCATAGATAAAAAAGTTCATTTCAGTCGACAGAATTATCTGGATAAATGAAATTGTATTACTTTTATTTATGGAGACAGAAATCTGAGGTATAATGAGAACGTCTTTATTTATAAAGAGGGTTAGGGTTAGTTTATAGTATATTTTATATTTTCATTATTAGTTGTAACCAAAGTCTCAGTGGCAGAATATTTCAAGATCTAAATTAAATATTTAAGAAGATTCAATTAAAACATATATGTTATATAATTAAAGATTTGGTTTTATGGTGTAAGGGATAAGAGCAGAGAAGTGTTTGAGTTTTGGGAGGAGAAATGAAAGATTTGGAGCTGAAGAGTTGAATCCTGCTCAGTCTGCAAACTGACGCACGTTTCTTCACTCATCTGTTTCTCCTCTCACTCCTTCATCAAACTAATTCTATTTGTAGAAAAAGGCTTTGTGCTAAGTGCAGTTTTGCTGGAGTCCAAAGAGGTTTTAGAATAATATAAACATACGCGTGCAAAAAGAAGAACAGCAGATGTTCATAGCTAATTGTGTTCATGCATGTGGAAAACAGATGGACAGAGGGAAGTCAAAATAAAACTGTAGGCAGAGGTGAAGCCCCGCCCACTTGCCCAAAAAATAAAATTTAAAAAAGTTATGTTGAATTTCAATAGACAACAGGAGTTTATATTGCTATCAGGGAAGTGAAGGTTTAAACTTTAAATTGTTAAATGTATTAATAATGCGATGCTTTCTATTTAACTTCCTATTTAAAATTTAAAATGTCTTAAATAATAATTAAAGAAATTCAGAGCAGTTGCCAGCTGTTATGAAAAATAAAAAATAAATATTTGAGAAAATCTTTGAGAATTAAAATACGTGTGACGCACGCCAACGCAACAGGGAGCGGGGCTGCAGTTCTCCACTTAAACACTAGAGGGCGAGTCACCAGTCCTAGTGCTCATGACACTGTGCTGCTTGAAGGGTGTCCCCGAAAACAAAGAGTGACGAGCGAAGATTTCAGGACTGGATTGGTTCGCTGCTTGTCCTTTTAAAGACAGACAGCATCTTGTTTGTTTCTCCTGATGGGATCCATGTTCTACGTCAAATATGTCTATTAGCTGATTCTACATTTTTTAATATGCTAAAATGTCATACTGTTCTTATTATTACCATATATTCTTATCATTGTTATTACTATATGGGGAATTTAACCTGATAAGAAGTTTGTGTTTCTGCACTGATCTTATTATTAAAGCATAACTGATCTGACTCCCCCCCCCCCCCTCATTGGCTTCATGTGTGCGTCATTTCACTTCATTTTATCTTCAGGTTTGTTTCGTCTAAAGCATAACTGATCTGACCCCCCCCCCCCCCCTCATTGGCTTCATGTGTGCGTCATTTCACTTCATTTTATCTTCAGGTTTGTTTCGTCTAAACAAGAAAAATGATTCACTGTGATTATTAAGTTTGATGAAGGGGTTTACAAACAATTGAAGGTTTTATATCAATCTTTTTTTATTTATTAATATTATGTATTTATATACTTTTTTAGAGAGAGAATATAAATAAGTAAAGTTCTCAACAAATTAAAAGCACAAACAAAAACTTCTTGATGTATAAAATAGTATTTGTCTGAATGTTTCATTTTCACTATCGCTTCTTTTTGTCATCTAATGTTTCTTTGTCATCATCCAGCTTTTATTTTGAAACTCGGTTAAGAGGGATTTAAAATCATCACCTGAAACAGGAAAACATAAAATCAGGGTTTGCATGAATTCAGCATTAAATTAGCATGAGTAATGCAACAGGCTTGATGGCAGAGCCTTGTGGGACTCCTTTGCTAAGTGTTAGCATAGCTTTCAATTAGAATTGCCGACTAAAATACAGACTTTATACAGTATAAACACGGATATAGCGTCTGTGACGTCACCCGTTGGTTCCTGAAGAGTGAGGCTCAAAGTTTCAAAGAATCTTGTTGTTAAACCTCGCGACCTTTAATCTGTTTCCTCCCTGATGGACTCAAACTTTCACTATAAGATAAAGGTTCACTAAAGTCAAAGTGATGAGGAGAAATGTGAATCACATTCTGAGAAACAGTGGCGTGGACGCGTGCAGGTTTCACCACAAAATTCGTCAGATCTTAAAATAGTCCTCCAACCTGCCAGTGTTTATTTGTGTATGTGTTGTACTGCAGCCAGTACTCAGAATTGTATTAAGTTCATGATCACTCGCGTGTTTCAAACACGTTAATTGAAGAACATTTTGTTACAGCCTGTTCTGTGGTTTTTGTCCCTCCCTTGTTTTCTTAACTTGTACAAGCGTGCATGCATGTATGTGTGTGTATGTGTGTGTGTGTGTTTCTTTGAGACCAAAATCAGGTTCATACTTGTGGGAACATTTTAGTTTCATTCACTTTTGCACACAGGTTCAGAGCCAACATGCGAAGAAGAGCAGAGGAGAGAAACAACAACAACAAAGATGGACGACATGCCAGCTTCCTGCAGTCAGAGAGCCAAGAGAGTTTCAGTTTATTCTTTATTTCTGTATTTAATGCTGTAGCCATCTGTAGCTGTGATCTTTCACAGCTTCTGTAAAAGTTATTTGAAATCAGGGAACCTTTCGTTGTGCTTCGTGTTTTCCATTGCCTTGGGATCTTTTTGATTCCTCTGCTGTAGAAAACATGTTTCAAAGCCTCGGCTCGTCCTTTGTGCTGGAGCTGGATGTTTGTGTCTGGATGCTGACGCACGTCCTCGTCCTGATGAGAAGAAAGATTTAGTCATAAATGGATAAAAAATAAAGACACGCAGGTACTGTTGATTCTGGTGCTTGTTACCCAGGCAGAGGAAAAACTGTTTGTGATCAAATCCAATGATTTATATATGTGTGTGTGTGTGTGTGTGTGTATATATATATATATATATATATATATATATATATATATCCTCCTCAATCTTCTCTTCCTTGTTACCCAGGCAGAGGAAAAACTGTTTGTGATCAAATCCAATGATTTATATATGTGTGTGTGTGTGTGTGTGTGTATATATATATATATATATATATATCCTCCTCAATCTTCTCTTCCTGATGTCCGTCAGTCAAGCTTGTTCTCCCCAGCCTTCAAAATAAAGCACCGTCATGTTATAGTATGAATATTCATTTAGCTAAAACCAAAACGTGTTTTATTTTATTCTAGTGAATCAAAATGGATCCTCTAAGAAGCGAATCCGAAACTTTCTGAACATAAACGTGATTTTTGGATTTCTGAAAACAGAGTAGTCGCTGAACTTCCTGTTTTCAGTTTTGTCCTGTAAACATTAAAAACACAGGATTTCTTGTGTTGGCGGAAAACGAACAACAAATTTCTTTTTCTGATCGTTTGAGCTTCAAGGCCCCGATTTTATCACACAGATGTTTTCTCATTTTACTGTGGAGATTATTTATAATCATCTTTCACTGAAGAATGGAGGAGGAAAATCCCCATTTTCAGAAATACCCAATATGTGGAAATGAAAAACAATGGTGGTTTTGGGAAATGGGTGGCAGCGGAGTTTATTTCCTTCCTCTGCAGGAAGTTAGGAACTCAAACCTGGGCAAACAAACACACTCAGGTAAACAGCAACACACACACACACACACCTCACGTCCGTGTGTTCCAGCCTTTTGTTTCAGGTGGGGAGTCAGGGAAAACACGGGGGAGATGTAAATGGGAGGAACCGGCGTCTGGGACCGAGCAGCTTCCGCTGTGAAAACTTTCATCCAGTTTCTGCTGAAGAAAAACTTTTAACTTCTTCTTTTTGAATTTTGAAAACCTGACACATGTAAAGGTGAGAACATAATCTCCCGTCTCCTCTGGCTAACCCTCTGTCCTCTGGGACCTGACCGTCTCCTCCAGACGATTGTCCACTTAACTCCCCGGGGGACAGTTTGTTTCATTCCTTGTCCAATCCCAGGACACCAAACTGCTCCGACTGACCCGCGGACGCAGCTGTAAACAAACAGGCAGTTTCCCATGTTGGAGTCGGACTCAGAACACGAGAGACACAGATTTATATTCTCCATAATCATTCTTGCAATATTGTTCGTCATGTTAGCAGGCGGGACGCGAAATGTGAAAAAGTGTGTACAGGTGCAAGAAAAAAACTGGTGTGAACCCTCGAGGACAGAAAGAGAAGTAAAGAATAAAAGACAAAGAGGGAGGAACTGACCAGAAAGGAGAAAGGACAAGATAAAGAGAAGAAGAGAAGTCAGAGAAGAAAGACTAAGATAGGAATGTAAAAAGGAAAGAAGGTGGTTTGAGAGGAAGAGACAAGGCGGAGGAGAGGAAAGAGGAAACGGACATAGAGGAAGGAGAGGAAAGATAAAGAGGGTTCATCATCTGTTATTAAAGATGAGAGATTTTGTGTGAGTGAGTGACGAAGATGAAAAGTTAAAACATGTGAAGAAGAGGCAGAGCAGTGTTAGAGTTTGAGTGGAGTGTGATAAGAAAGACACAAACTGCTGAGTCTCTGAGAAAAACCCTCACAGAGGACGGGACACACACGAATGTCCCGTTTCCTCACATGAGGTCGTGGAAACTCCTCAGAGATAAAGGAGAGTTCTACCCCAAGGTGAGACGGGTATTTATGTATAAAGGAATTGTGTATATAGTTCATACATTAGATGTACATGAATTATCATAAGAAAATGTTAAGAATTAGAGCCCATTGACAGAATGGATAAGAATAAAAATAATAATTCAGGAGCTTCAGGATGGCGCCTCCCTGTGGAGAGAGGGCCGCACAGCAGCTCGGAATGATCCACTTTCTGTTTTTAAATCCTCTTTGAATTTTATTTTTGATGATTTCTCCTGATCATTTTCAGTTTATCTTTCTTATGTAATAAACACCAACAACAAACATTGTCCCCTGATCTACAAAAGAAACTGTTCATTATAATACTGGACCTCTGATTTAACTTCACTTCTTTATACCATGTGTTTTTCCTAGGGAGCCCCCTGGTAGCCTTGGTGTGAAACAGCAGGAAAACGCCTGTCTCACTGTATAATTATTTATTCTTGATAACTTGTTCTTCATTTGAATCGTTTCTTATTATCACAGATTTTTAAAATGAAATAATCCAATTTTATCCCTATAATTCTGTATTTTCCCTCAAGTTTTCATCATTGTTTAACACTTTTTCACATCATTAGGAAAAGCGCACCATAAATAATGATAAGCAGGAATTCATGAGATTAATATTATAAGATGTATATATAATTTCATCAGTATAATTATCTCACACAGATTCAAAGATTAATGGTGTCACCGATGCATCGAATTCAGTTTGAATTCAAAGGCAGCTGAGATGACAATGAAGTTTTAATGAAGGAGTATGAAGCACAATGATTCCATGCACTGTATTTAATTCTGTACTCGGGTACAGTTTTTCTTTTTAATGAACAGCTCTGAAGTGTTAATAATGTGGCATTAAAATGTAATTCCACACCTTCAATGCCTCTTTCATGGCCGCTCATGATGTAGATATTGAAATATAGTATAGAAATCTAATTCTCTCAGGCCCTGTAATCATGACCACTGTGGAAGTAAAACGGCTAATTTAAAAGCCTTTTAAGGAGATTTTTTATTTTATTTTAATACCTGCAGATTCCTGTGACCCTCTCAATGTGAGGTGAAGTTTGCAAGGTGTTTATTTCTAACTTTAGACTGGATTCTGCTGCTCTGAGCTTTCTGCTTTATTTTTCTCTTAAATGTGTGTTAGTTTTTCTTGTCTCATGATTTATATGTAAAGAAATTTGACATTAAATCCAGCATGTCTGTCTTTTATCGAGTGTTGAACATTAATATTCAAAACCAACCAGATGTGTGGTTTACGGTTCACGTGTCCCGCCGGGATCCTCCGTCACACAGTCACACCACAGGTCTGACACAGCCCTAAAGTTTATTTTATTCATGTCATTTAAGTTACACGGTGGAATTAGAGACACAAAAGAAAGAGGTTAGAAAGAAAAGAGCAACAACCACCATTTCACATCAAATGGCAGAATGTGTCCACGGATCTGTCCCCACAGGCCGGTACTGCGTACTACCGACTGGAACCTGCTCCTGTGAAGCATGTACTTCACTGTACACTTCAGAGTTCCGTCCTGTGCGGTTCGCAGTACTGGCACTGAGACAGATTCGAGGCATCAGAGGACCGTGAGCAGAGGGGCCGATGTAATGGAGGCTCAATATGTCGGCCCTGCCACGCCTCCATCCAGAAAACTAAATGGCTGCACCGTGAAAGACGTCGTTCGTCCGTCTGTCCTAAAAGGTCCCGAATAACCGTCGCAAAAATGAAACCGTTCACGTGGAAAGTTCACCGGAGGACGACTCAACGGCCGCAGCTAAAAAAAAAAAAAAAGAAATCCAGCGTTTTATTGCATCTCCGGACTTTTCACAGGTCAATTTTGCGTTTAGTGTTCCCGTCGAATTGGTGCAGTTAAACGTGTTCCTGTAACCACGGAGCGACACTGCTCTACCGCTGGTTACAGGCTGAGACGCAGGAAAGGAGCACGACTTCCATTTTGAAATCAAACGTTTCATCCTTTAAGTCGCCGTTAAACTATTTTTGCAAGATGTCATATAAATTATGTTTATAATATGTTTTAAAAAAAAAAAAGTTAAAACACTGACTGGTCCTCGAGTCAAGCAGGAACAGACTGCAAATAAACATGGACGACAGGACAGGACAGCCCCCCCGACAGTGAACTGCTGGCTGGCTGCAGTAAACCCAGCCTCCTCCATGTTAGGCGATGGGACCAAACTATGGCGTTTTTCTTCTCGTTAGTTTCTGGTTTTAGTTGTAAAGAGTTTCAATAAAGATGGCGATGCTAGTAACCAGGGTATTTTGGCTTCACTTCTGGATAGCGCGAGGAGGCAGAGACGCGTCGTCCATCTTTAATTACAGCCCCGAGTATAGAGGAACACACTGCAGTTTTACTGTAGTGTTTTTAAGCGTGTGTGTCCATGCTCTAACTGAGCTGCTGCAGAGTCAGGCTGATGCGTCCAGAATCATCCAAACATTTAAAATGGCGTTTCACCCCATTAACACCCAAACACTCCACCACTCCCAACCCTGATGTACAAGATTGTTTTTTTTTCTTTTTTAGTGTCAACATATTTGGCAAATCGTTGTCGTTGTTGATGTTGTCATCATAAAAATAACAAAACATGAACATTAAAAACAGACGAGCTCAGTTCACATCAAAGTAGAATACAGATATTATATCTTTACCCACAAAAATGTTGTTACGACTAGCTAGAAAAAAGAAAGGAAACATCACCATGTTCTACAAGTGTGTCTGTCAGTGTGTGTGTGTGTGTGTATGTAGTTGTCTCAGTCTTGCAGTTGTGTGTTTGAGTGTGTGTGTTTAAGTGTAAACTTACATTAACAAGCAACATGTCTTTCATTATCAACACCGCCCATTATCATGACCACCCCGCCCACCAGCATAAAACTAAAATAGAAATAGTAAAAATAAAAAAAAACCCACATCACATCAGAACCATTTGCATTCCCAAAGTAAGCATCCAAATCCATCACCACATAGAAGTCGTCAGCTGGCCACTGAAAATCTCAAATCTTTCATCGAAAAACAAAAGAATATTTTAGTGTCAACTATATATATACTATATATTTATATTTTTGTTCTTTTATACCAACCAAACATATGGTATATTACGTGTTGCTATGGTTATGGTCCCTGGCAACATCATGGAAAAAGTACAATGATTAAAATAAAGACACTGATCCCCCAACTTCACCCAGCCTGTGTGTGTCTGTGTGTTTAGATTTCTGCTCGTGTTTGTTTACTCTTGTCCCCGTTGTGCGATCGATCGTGTGTTTCACGTGTTCTTTTGGCGTGTTTGAAAATGTACATCGTTTGTTCTGTATTCAGAGCGGACTTGTTTAAATGCTACACGTTTAGTGTGTTCCGTCATCATCCATGTTTTGCCCGGATGGTACGTTGAGGCATCTCAGTCATAGATTAGCGTGTTTAGTTTCTTTAGTGTTGCTCTTAGTGTGTAACTGTTGTGGTATGAGCGCTCTAATGGCAGACAACGTGGGAGGCCTTCGCTGTGTGTTTTACTGTGTTTCTACGCGTTAGCGCTGATGCTCTGTTTGTAGACGGCGTGGTAGGCGTTTCGCAGGAGGACGTAGGGGAAGCAGGACTCCAGCAGGTCCATGGTCAGGAAGGGGGACTCCTGCACGATCTGAAAAATAACAGACACACAAGCAGATCGTTAGCCTGCAGAAATACAGACTTGTTTTTTTCCCTCATGTTCAGCCGCACCCTAAGAGAAATGTTTTCTTTCTCTCACCATGTCCAGCAGAAGGTAAACGGATTCTCTGTTGCGTGTCGTCATCTTGTCCGTCTCCTGACCGATCTTCAGCAGGCTGGATGAGGCCAGCTACACAAACACACCCACACACACACGTTAATGTCTAAAGTTTCCAGCAACACAGCAATCAGCATTGAGGTATTAAACTGAAACTTACAGCCAGGAACTCCTTCAGACGGTCCTCTATGCTTCCCTTGTGGATGGTGAACAGAGCGGCAGCGATCTGGTTGATGGCTTTGGCCAGGCAGTGGATGTTGTTACAGTGGCCTGTAGGGGGCAGCATACACAGCGTTATGAAGTTCTCCAACACAGAGGTGAAACCTATCTTTGTATTTCATGCAGATGACAGTTAATTGGTGTGTATGTGGGCTGCATAGAAAGCAGATGCGTGTAATTGTACGTTCACTAAATGTTTAGAGTGATTGCGGCGTTGTGCCGTCGGAAAACCAATTGCATGCTAAAACGGCGTCTGCATACCAACGCTGCTGCAGCCTATTACGACCCATTATCCTGCTCAACTGTTCTTCATTAACAATGGCGCCTTTCATTTCAAGGTTGTTAGGAGGCGATGTCTTGATAATTCATTCCTGAGTGACACAAAGCTTTGATACCCCGATCAAAGCTTCATTCAACCACAACACTGTCTCTATTACACCCAAAAATACCACCACGATTTAACCTGATGAATCTTTTCACCGCGTCTAATAAGGTTAAACGGGTCACGAGGAGTAAACTGACCTTTATTCTCATTATTTAGAGAGAATGAGTCGTGAAGATGATGGAGCGGCTTGTGTGCCACACATGAATCAAACCGAGGGCACGAGGTCAGACTGGTTTATATGCAGAGCAGATGCAGCAGATTACCGTCTCAACATCGTGCAGTATTGCTCCTGCGCCGCTCTCGGTCGCTCCACAACGATTAGACAATCGATTAGTCACAGGACAGAATATGTGACGGTGATTATTGAGGTGATTATTAACCCGAGTCTTGTGCCAAGAAAAGACAAACACATTTTCTCAGGCTCCTGCTTCATTAGACTGGGAAATGAACCAAAAGAAGTAGAGGAGCGCCAGCAGGGCGTATCCCTCTGTGAGACGCTCCAACATCACGCGGTCTTACCTTCAATGGCAGGGCTGTACTGTGACATCACGTTGCTCGCCAGCGTCGGCAGTGAAACGGCCACAAACACCATCAGCAGGCAGGCGATCTTATACTCCTCCTCCGGACTAATGTTCTCTGCACACAGACACAGAAGATGAGATTTGTGGAATACGGATGCAGGTTTTTATTCCCGTGTTTGTGACTCACCACTTTTCTGCGAAGACAAAGCCACGACCAGAGCCGGGTCGATCTCACAGGGTAAACCTGCTGCTGATGACAGCTCGTAGACATTCATGGCCACCTGGATATTCAGACACACACCAGGAGAGAGAGAGAGAACGTCTGAATTCTGACAACAGGTAACTTCATTTGGATTTGATAATTCTCTGGGAGGGTGGTTCACCTTCATGTCTGTCTCTCTGGGAATGTGGTCTTTGAAATCTTCCACCGAACTGACCAGGAAAGGAATGTGACAGGATAACACCTGGAGAAAGTGAGAGAGGGACAAAATATGGTTTTCAAGACAAACAAGACCTGTGTGTGTGTGCGTGTGTGTGCATGTGTGTGTCTTACGTCTCTCAGAGCTTCCTGAGCGAGGGAGCGGAAAGACAAAATGACTCCGATGATGGTCATTCTCTTCAGAACACTGTCCACAGCTACAAGGACACATGTAAACAAACCTCAGTCACATATATGTGAATAAAATGAAGAGTGAAGAGAGTCTCTCATAATTAAAACAAGTGTTTAATGTGTGCGTGTTTACAGGTGAGTTTCTTGAAGAGCGCAGCCATGTGGTCTGGTTTGTCGAAGCTCGTCCTCATCTGAGTCAGCACCTCCATGTTCTCCACCACCAGTTTCTACACGGACACAAGCAGACATTTGACGTCATGTTTGTACCCCTTACAGCTTTTCACTCATATTTAATTTTAAGAAGAAAATACATTGCAAACATGAATATATATATAAATGAATAGAAATCCTACTTTGTGTGTATTTATAAAAAGTATTAAGGAGTATTAATTTCATCATGAAATATATTAAATGCATATAAATTACGTTAGTGTGTGAGAAAAAAAATCTCATTGTGTGTGTTCATAAATATATTTTTATACCTTTAACTCAGCGACCTGGGAGGAAATGTGCCACATCAGACTCTCGCTGAGGAACTTCATCCCGTACGGCCCCAGTAGCTCCGACAGTGAACGCATCTCTGTGAGAAGAAAAATTGTGTCAAGTATGTTTTTGCAAAAGAAGGCTGTGTGTGTGTGTGTGTGCGTGCGCACACGTACCAGAGATGTCAGAGTATTCTTCAGCATTGAAAGTCAGTTCGTTCTCAGTGGGCAGATTGACGAAGGCCTTCATGGCAGGAAAGTAGGCGATGTGTCCGTTGCTGACCTGACGGAGCAACGTCTCCAAGTACCTGAACCAAACAATACTCTGTCAGTGTCATGCATTTCACATGTACGTATATTTATGTTGCTGGTATCATGCTCATTTAAATCAGGTGTAGAGCCTACCAGTTTGTGTACAGACTGGTGATGGTGGGTTCCCCGTGGCTGTCCAGGTGCTGCGTCTGCTGCAGGAGGACGTTGTTGAAGACGCGGGTGATGTCGATGGTGACGTAGTTCTCTATGGACTGCAGCACCGTCATGTAGGCCCGGACGCTGGTCAGCAGCTCGCTGGGCTTGGCTATCTCCTGGGTTGCCTGGTTGTACATAGTCATCCCCACTATGGACCTGGTGATGGAGGGATTAAAACCAACCTGTTGCTTTCTGTGTGGGAATTGATTCTCCTTCTATTCACTGGTTAATGGTTTGTATTTAAGTATTTCAGGTAGATGCTCCATCCAAATTCAACACAAAAAGATCTGACTGTTCTGTGTGTGTGTGTGTGTGTGTGTGCGTATGCTCACTTGGTGAATCGGATCTCCAGGTGCGAGGTGAGGTACTCTCTGGGTGTGAAAGTGTGTTCCCACACCGCCAAGTTGGGGACGTAGTTGATGGAGAAGCAGAGCTCGGATAACGCTGTGTGGAGTTTGTCTAGACTGTCAGAATCAATCATAAAAAACAGACTTTACAAGAGCTGACACAACACAATAGCGAGAACACTATGCTATAAAATATTTCATTAATAACTTTATCTTAATTAATAGTAATATCAATTATGTATTAATGTGTTCATAAAGAAAACAAAGTCATGCAACTGAGACACATGAACAAAATTAGATTTTCCATGTCTGGTTACTAACTTGGTGACCAGTAATCTGTTCTTCCTCATGCTCTCCACTCCTGGTTTCTCCCGCTCCGGCTCGCCCTTCTTCCCTGTCGCCTTCTTGCTCTTCTTGTTCACGGCCTGGCTGATGGTTTTCGCACAATGCTTGGGAAGTAGCTGCAGACAAGAAGAAGAAGAAGAAGGTCAAGTGGGAGAAAAACCAAAAGAGAAAGTAAAGATATTGAGAGAAAGCCAGACTGTAGATTTATTTGAGCAAAGATGCGAACAGAGAGTTTTAATAAGCATGAACTTAAGAAGCTTTAAACGACATGCATCAAGGAAGGACTCAGAACATTGATGTGACAGCATGCAAGTCAAGATGATGTTTATTTTAAAAGTACATATCAAAAAAAAACTGCAGGACTGCTTTGTGTTGAAGTATTAATTCATTTCTTCATCATGTGACCTGTCATTGATCAGACTTTCAGCTGAAAACATCCAGATGCTGAAAAGTTCTCACGGACTCTTCTCTCACTGCTGTAGGGAAATATTGTGATGAGATGAGATGTGGGCTTACTCGCTTTCTGCCACAGATTAAGAGAGAAGATCGATACCACTCTCATTTCGAATCAATAACACTCTCAGACCAGTACTTGGTGGGGACCAGTAAGTCTCAGTTGGTTGCCAGGCAACTGGTCAGAGCCAGAAGAAAAAGATCATGTCCTTAACATCACCTGATATTAAGTCATGGACTGACGATTTTCAACTCCCGGATGTTTTAAACAAATACGATGAAAACGTGATCATTACTGAGCTGTGGTGCTGTTCAAGCAGACGAGCCACCTCCAGGGCAGTGATAATACAAAAACAAAGGATCATTCTTTTAAACTAGCTGCCTCTGACTGTGCGCGCCTCACCTGGTCGCTGAGTGTACACTGTTCAGTGCAGATGTCGGTGATCAGGTTTCTGGCCTGTTTGGCCATTTCATCCAGAAACATGTTGCACAATGACAGGCTCCGATCTCCTATGTGGTGTCTCTGTGGAGGAAGAAGAGTAAAAGTGAGGATTCAATATTACTGTCATCTTCATTGCATGTACGTATTACGATTGAGATGCACGTGAATGTGTGTTTACCTCTTCGGGACAGAGCTCGTGTGTACAGGACATGAAGTGTGTGCAGAGCAGAGGGAAACAGATGGAGTGTCGGCTCTGAGAGGGGAGCTCCAAGCACTGTTGGAACATCTTCTCAAATGCTCGGCTGTAGAAGCTGCACACACGCAGACACAAGAAGGCAGGAATAAAACACACTGCATATGTGAAGATGAGATCTCTCATATCATCCTACTACTCACCAAAAGATGGACAGGTCTGATGTCTCCACCAGCATCTCCACCAGAGAATCCACCATTTTTGTGTGGAAGATGATGGTGTTCATCATTTTACCAAGCTCCTTGTGATCGGCTATTCCAAGACTGGCCTTGGAGACACTTGTGTAGGCCTGAAGAAAATCAAATATAGAAGGAACAAAGTGAAGACACATTGCACTGACAGAGCTCCTTGACCATCACATATCCAGATGTGTGTGTGTGTGTGTGTGTACCTGCAGCCTGAACCAGTCCAGTCTCATGCCTCTGAAGTCAAACACCTCTCCATCTTCCACTGCAACACAAACAAAACAATCAACTCAAACTCTGTCACTTTAATTAACATAAGTTTAATTACAGCTGCAGCTTGAAGTGCTTCAAAATAAAAAGTAAGGGTTTACCTTGTTTGACACTGAGAGAGGTCATCGTATTGACAAATGATGACATGATTATAGACTCATCCTCAGGACAGACTGACAGGTTCTGTTACAGTGATAAGTTCCAGTTAGAAAAGAAGTTTATTCCAACACACAAGATAAATGTTTTAAATCAAAAGTCCAGCCATCATTATCTGGAAGACAATATAAGAAACTCACGTAGATCCACAAAGCGTGTGGGTTAACAAGTGTTTGTGAAATGTGTTCATACCTGCACCAGCTCATTCAGCACCACAGCATCGAACCCTGACAGGTACTGGACGTAATATCGCTGCATCACTGGGCCGTACTTCCTGACGTGTGCTCTGAGCTCCTCCATGTAGAAAATCAACTCTGCTATGTGTCTGCAAAACACACATGTGCTCACAGAGTCAGGCGAGAGGTGCACAGGCAGCGAAGCAGAAAATAGGCGATGGGCTTGGTAATTGAATTTAAACGTGCACTGAAATGTTGCTGCAGGTGAGCGTACTTGTCTATGAAGTCATCTGTGCTCTTCTTCTGGATGTTGTCTGCATGTCGTAGAAGCCATATTATCTCGTCACGGGCGAACGACAATGCCATGAACACGAATAACGCCTGGTGGGAAGGAGGGAGAAGGAAATAAACACGGAAGAAGAGAATTAGATTTAAATCATTTTCTGATACATTTCCAGGAGCGGTTTGCAGCAACTGCCTCTCACAGTCTCTGAACTAAACAAAGTGTTTACTGTCCGTCTGGCTCAGTGGTTAAATTCAGTATTAGATTCATGGAGGCTGCCATCTGGCCTTTGGAGCTCAGACCTGTTTTTACGATGGAACAATCTATCGCCGCAAAATCTATGCAACATAAAATGTGATGTTGCAGTGCTTTAAAATGACATTATGGTTTATCATGTTCCAAATGTCCACAGGAGGAAACGCATCATAATATTTAGGATGAATTTTAGAAGGTGATATTCAAGTGGATAGTGTCTTTGTGATGACGTGTGTGACCTGTTTGTTTAAACTGAGGAACAGAAACCTCCTTAAGGAGGTAATGATAATAATGATAATCAAATCAATAGTTGGCTCATAGGAGCAAAACCTTAACTCAAAGAGTTCTCATGTTATTATGAGAGTCAGTTATAGACAATTGGGAATCCAAGATTTTGTATTACCTTAGGACCGAGCAGTCCGGGCTGATCGGCTAAAACCGTGGCCAATTCCTTCAGAGCTGATCTTAGGAACTTTCGTCTCTCTCTGTGCATGGAGCCTCTGCAGAGAGTCAGGCAGGCAGCGGACGTCAGAGCACAACATCAAAACACACTGGTAGCCTGATTAAACGGTATTCTGACACTTTCAGGACAATCCCACCAGAGGACACAAAAGTAAGAAGATGACAGAGTCAGGAGGAGAAAGCAGATGAAAGAGGAAGATGGAATAAGTAATGAGAATAAAAGTAGAGATGAGACTGAGAGAGGGACAAAGGGGAGGATAAAACAGGAAAAAAATGAATGGGGGATAAAGAGGGGAAGGTTGTGTCTGGATGATAGTCTCCCAGAGAGACCAGGAGGAGTGAAATAAAATGGATGGTTAAAAAAGGCAATAGGGATAAAGATGAAACTGGAAATGTGGGAGGTGAAATGAAGCAATCAAAGGTGAGGAGCAAAAAGCACATGATGAAAATCTCAGAGATGTGATGAAGGGATGAGCAAGGGATTTTAGACATACGCATGAGACAGGGCCTGTTCTTTGCACTCTCTGATGTCGTTGATGCGTTTGTTGTACCTGGAAAACACAGGATGAAAGAAGCATTTGTGTTATACTGTGATATGGTTTTCTATATGATTTATTCTAGAGCTCATTCCTTCAATGCAAAGTGCAAAAGCTTGAATGATGACTGGTACTTTTTGGGCTAGGTCCACCAATGTAAATTGTTTACCCTCTGATGTTCACAAACAGATCCTCTGCGGCCTTGTGGATGTGGAAGACCTCGTCCCTGAACAGGCAGAGGCAGGTGGAGCTTTGCAGAGCCAGCTTCCACAGAGAGAGCGCCGCTGCATCGCTGTTCAGCACCGCGTGACACAGGATGAAACCAACTGCCGAGAGAACAGAAGGGTTTTATGAATGCGTGCTGACAGAAGCCTTTTGATCAATTCAGATGAAGGATTAAATGTTGGTGCAGCACTCACAAACAATCCACTTCTCCATCGTGTCCAGTGACAGATATTCACATGGCATCTGAAGACAAAGAGGTTCAGTCAGGCTTCATCCCCAGTAAAACCTTTTCGGTTTCAAAACACTTCAGTTCTGTTCACCTTTCATTCACTAAAACTGGTCCTGTTTTAAACCTCTGGGGCTATGCAGACACCCACTTTCACTTAGTAATTAGGTCAAATCAATCGAGATGTATTCTTGCTTAATGCGTCATGCTTCTAGCATCTCACCATCTCACATCAGACACAAATGAAATTAGCTTCGACTAACTGTCGTGAAGAATAACGAATTATCAACATTTCAAACACTTAGTTGATATTATCGTCCACCTCCAACAACAACGGACATTGGTGCTCTTGTAATAGACCATAGCTTCCTTCCTTCTGGCAGAGTAGAAAATCCACTTCCTGTTTACAAAGATGAGTCATGCGATCTTCTTGTGGATAGACAGACTATTTTTTGATCAATGCTGAAACGCTCGTCCGGACAGATCTCTCTTTACATTACTGACATTTTAAGATGAAAACAGATGGATCAGATGTGACAGCTGCCTCTGAGCTTTGAGAACTGTGGCATCATAAAAAAGACACGCTTGAAATTAATTATTGAAATGAACAATAAGAAGCTCAATTTAACTTCAACAACACACTGTCTGAAGTGTTGGATTTGCCTGATGAGTGTGGTCGTCATACTAACAGTGTCTGACTGAGCCGGGTTGAGCATGGTGGAGGGGGCAGATATGAGAGAGAGCAGCTGGGCGTTCCTCCATTGGTCGGCAGACAGGTTCCTCCGGGGGTAGACCATCTGAAGACTGATCAACGCGTCCGACAGGGACTTGAAGGAAGGGAAGGAAAAGGGACATGCAAGACATGAAACTGTTTGTCTGGATGTTAATTCATATCTTGCCTTTCCATGTGGATGAATACACTCCTGTGTACTGCACGAGAATCTGTATAAAATCTGTCCCCATCCTCTAACATGAAAAAATACACACAAAATAAAGTGGAATGAAAACGAATTGGTCTCACTTTGCCTTTAACTCCCATATCAAAAACAGGAAATAGTTACAAGTAACTGAGCTAAACTCTGCTGCTATGGCAACTGTGCCTGGGTTTAAAAAAGATTAAATCTGTTGCACCCATGGTAGATCACAGTGTAAACAGACAGAACTACTTCAGAAGAATATTCTGTGCTTACCAAGCAGTCATGCACAGAAAACGTGATACGTAACAAGGGACTGTGGGGGCCCCAGGTAAAAAGGACCTGGGGGCCCTGCAAAAACCCAAAACCACAGCTAACCTGGTGGCATTGCAGTCTCCTGTGCACAGCTCATCGGAGAGTTTCAGATGTAATTCTAGGGTGGGGTCTCGCTCGTTGTTATGCCCCTGATGCTGAATATTAAAACTAGTAAATGAAACCTCTTACCTTTCCATGTGGAACAAACTCCTCCATCATCTTCTTCAAAGGGTTTTCATAATCCACAATCATCTGGCCCAACCTGGGATACTCTCGGTCACTGTCACACACACACAGAAACAAAGCTTCAACAACTGCTTCCTGTTTTTCTAAGTCAGAAATAACATTACACCCAATTTACTCGAGCGTCTTGCTCACCTAGCTCCATGTGTCATCTCATGAGCGTAGTTGTACAGTCCTATGATGGCTTTCCTCTCCTCTATGCGTGACAGTATTGTCATCAGAGTAGTGTAAGTCACCACCAGGTCCAGGTAGTTCTTGGTCAGGTCAAAGTTCACCGTCTAGCAGAAAATTAATGTTTTTATATAAAATGTTTTTTTTTTTTTTTTTTTTTATACTTTCACTGAGTTTTAGTTGTTGACATGATTTGTGCCTCCCTCTTCTATGTTTGTGTGTTGCACTTACAATATCAAAGAAGACCTGGCAGGCGTCGATGGTGTTCAGCAGCTCACACACATGGTCCTGTTGATCAGGAAGTGCAAATTAAATCTCTTCATTAGAAGTCCACCCACCCCAACCCACCCCACAATGTGTGACGTTTTCTTACCTTGAATTCCATGACGTCTACGAAGGTAAAGTAGTAGAGAGCCAGGTTTTTCAGGATCTCTGACTTCTCCTTCTGCAGCTGAGCCAGCTGTTGCTGTTAAAACACAGAACACAGGACACAATTACAGCAGAACTTAAAAATGTGATAAAGTAATAATTTGATGGATCATCTTATTGGTCCTCATGTTCTATTTTGTGTTGTAAAAACTTAGGGTATCCATCCACATTGTGTTTTCTAGGTTTCAAAGACAGAACTGAAATTAAACTTCAATACAAGCAATGAAACCAGACATTTGAAGAATTCAACTTTAAAAGACATTTATGAATCTTTTAAACGGTTTTCAATATGTACAAAAATCAGACATGCAGTGCTAAAGCTCCACTGTAGGGAAGTATTATAATATAAACATATAATCCTACATGTAAAAACAAACCCACGTCCAGAGCTGAAGCTGGGACCAGAGCTAATCTACCAGGGAAAGTAGAAGGAAGGAAGTGTGCGACACTGCTGCTGCACAAAGGAGTTCAAAGTTTTTAGTATTCATCATACTTTTACGGGTAATCAGTTTCCTGTCCTTTCTCTCTAATTTGAAGAGGCCAGATTTCCTGTGTGTTTGTTTCCATTGTTGCTAAATCAAAGAGGCAGATATGTCCTCAAACCAGTGTCCTCACAGACAGAGCCAGTAAGTACATCTACACCTTGGATCACTCCCCAGTGCAGGCAGTCAGTGGTTATTTTAAACAGCCAGCTAGTTGGTCATAGAGCCATCTAACCAACCAGCAGCCAGCCAGCAAACCCAGTAGCGAACCAGCCACACAGTCACTCAGTGGATGAAGGAATGAAAAGTATAAAAAAACTGCCAGCAGAGGAGAGAAGGCAGAGCGAAGCGAGGCACACTGCAAATAGCTTCAACAGCAGGAACAACAAAATTACGTTATTGCAAAACTTAGGTACATGAACTAAAATACAAAAAGTTACAGGAACTTAGATACAAAAACTTACCAAAAAGCACAAGTCCGGAATAAGCCAAGTTTAGCATGCAAAACACAAACAAACACAGAAACAAAGCAGAAAACAACGTAAGAGACAATTCTGCACAGTTATACTGAATAAAGCAGTTAGCTTGACACGCACACACACGCACGCACGCACGCACACACGCACTCACAGCTGTTTCACATAAACACACAAGCATGAAGCTATGACCTAAGCTAACAAGTAAAGCTTAAAGAAATATTTGATGAGTAATGACTTTGTTTAATTCACTCAACAAACCTCCAGCACACACAGAGACACACTGAAAACTACAATCACATTCTTGTTCATATGATACAAAAAAAATCTGCAGGTTAGTATGTAATATCCCAGTAGATTGATTTTCCCAAATTAACAGGAAAGGGATTATCTGATTGTTTAAATACAGTTTTCCACTGCAACAAAAGAAAAGAACATGTTAATTGAGTGACAGCTGCAATCTCGTAATAAACTGATCAGTTTAAATAAAAACAAATTAAAATCATTTAATTGTGACGACCTGAGTTTCTCAAATTGAAGCGGTTGTTAACATCACCTTGGAGAGTAGGGACACAGCGATGGACATTTTGTAACTGTTGTCTGAGGACTTATAGATTCAAATATGTTGATGAACATTTATTAATCAAGAAAAGCCATCAGAGATCTTTCTATAATGAAAATAATTGAAAAGCTCTAAACAGAATATTATTTCTGATATCAAGCTGTCTGTTGCAAAGCAAGAGTTAAAGAGTCGTACAGGTTTCACACTTACATTATTATTCCGCGTCTCCACAGCTGGAAACTTCCTGACAATAAATTTAACTGCCGACTCCAGGTTCTTATCAACGAGATAGGAGGGCTTAGCCTTGGGATCCCCGCATGCCTGGAAGGAAGAGGAGAGGAAGAGATGAGCAGCGTCACAAGAGCAAATAGGATTCACCAAATCTCTATTCTCTGAATTTCTGATTGTTAATTCTAATATGTTCTTTCCTCATTATCAGTGTTAGAGGTGTGGTCATCACCAGGGACATAATTCCTGCTCACAGTGAAAAAACTGGTTTATCTCAGCCCGAGATGTGGGGAAGGGTCCGTGGATGAAATACTGACACCACTGACGTTGAGTGACGTTTCCGGACCGGAGGCTTTTTCAAGACATGAAAACAAGCACACGCAAAGCTTGGTGCAGTGACCCATGTAAACGTCTGATTTGACAAGTAGATGTGCATGTCGACCAAGTTTGGGGGTCTGTGGTTTTCATGTTTGGATAAACCAGGTTCAACTGCTGCAGAAGAACAAGAGCCTGAGGGATCAGTGGTTCTCAGCTGCTGATCTGTGGAGAATCACTAGAGACAAACCTTGACTTTAGATGTTACTATTACCAAGAAACACAATTGAGGCTTAATATTTTACAGTGACAGTAAACTTTTAGTTTATCATGTAAATACTAATAAAAAATAATGCAGCCAAATATATTGAAAGTGAAAGTGTTTTCATTTGAATGAACAATAGAAAAGTAAATCATTTTAAATTGATTGTCTTGTCGCAAAAAAAAATCTTTCACATTTATACTTTTAGTAAACAATTAAGAAAATAGATGCATCAACAATCTTTTTAATTCCTCATTAGGTACAGCTCTCATATAAGCAACCGCAAGTTGAAGCAAAGGTTTTTTCCATAGCAGAAAGAGGTTGAGAACCACTGAGAGTCCCAGGTAATGACAGGGTTTCAGTTTCCAACTGTCTGAGCTGTCACTGGTTAGTGCCACTGTATGACAGGCAGCGTGATGGAGGGGCGGAGTGAAGGACAGACTGAATGAAGCAGCAGAGAGAGAGAGAGAGAGAGAGAGCAAGCGAGAGACTAACAGAGGAGAATCTAAACAAAAGGAGGCAGACAGAGGGGTCAACTGAAGAATGACTCAAGAGAAAAGAAAGTGATGAAAGAGATGAGGAAAACAGATTTATGTTCTTTTGAATGTATCCTGTCATCTGCACCTACACATCCTGGAGAGCAGCAACTTTTTCTCTTCACTCTCTTTACTCATTTGACTGCATCTGCAGAGCTTTTTAAATCTCATTAAATATATTATTAAAAATAATATACTCATTAACAGGTGTAGAGTCCTGACCATGGCAGGAAGCAACAGCACTCATGCATTATGGGTAGTGTCATAGTGGATGGTGAGGAAGATGTGGTCCATGCATGTGCCATAAACAGAGTGAATGTATAAAGTTGGTTGGCTGCAAACACAAGAGGAACGATCCTAGATGAGGTCAGTGTCTTTGACCATTCTGAAGATTCAGTTCCTCAAGGTTAAGGTATAAGTTTAGAAAGTGGAAGCACACATTTAGAAAAAGGTATAAAAAGTAACATGAGGTTACGGAAAATGAACTCTTGCAACACAAAACTGCACCAGAAATGTAATGTCGCCTCTTGTATTCACAAACCACAGCTAATGAACTGACAGGCTTGAAACATCACCACAACCATAAACCAGGGTTTCAGTTTGCATGGCACTGAAATGTTTCCAGCTGTAGCCAGTGCAAAATAAAACCACAAACAGCGACACATGCTAGTTCACACGAGCACAGCAGGGAACGTCTACCTGGGTTTAAAACATGATGAAACACTGGCAAAACATTTCTTATTGACTGGAGATTTTCTTATATTAACACAAAACTGAGGTAACAAGAGCAACACACCACACTGCTGACAGTGTGTGTTGTTGTGGAAACAACACTTTCAAACCTTTTAACCACAGACATCTGAGCAACAAGGAGAATTTAAATCTAAAAACTCAAACCTTAATTTTCAAATTAGCTTCTCCTATGATAGAGCCACGTTTGTGGATGTTGTTGGTTTAAATGCAGGTTGAAGAAGAACCACATGCTCCCACTTTGCATCCACCACCTCCCATTACATCCAAGAGGGTTTTCTTCTGCCTTGAGTGTGTTTATCATTAGCAGGATTATGTTAGAGCTACTGGCCCAATTACCACCCAACTTCATCGGTCTGGGAAAAAGCCACTGAACTAAAAGTCCAGGAATTTAAGTTTTTTTTTTTTTTTTTTTTAACAAATAGGGGTGTTTTTCCAAGTCTTTTGTCCAGCCACCAATGACTTTGAAGATAATGTTGGTTTTATTGAATGCAGGATTACGTAAAAACTGCTTCCCCAATTTTTGCCCAAACATGATGCTGGAATGGGGCCTGGGTCTAAGAAGAAGCCTAATTAATCAGATGAGGAATGAGAGGCAGATCTGATTTACATTCTGAAGAAAACATCTGGCTACAAGATGTTTTTCATTTATGTTTCTACAATGTAGAACTGCCTGACCTTGCCGAACATGTTTGTGCCTAGTTCAACGTGGGATGCAAAATGGTGCAAGTCTTAAATCTCTAGAAAATAATCCTGAGAGAAAGGGGCATGGGCAAAGTCAACTAGCTTTGGTTTGTTGTTGGGTCACTTCACTGTAACACCGGGAACAAGCTGAGCTCAAAATCACAAAACACTGAGGGGACACTTGAGGGGATCTGACACAGAGAAACAGACAACACCAACATGATTGTCAAAACCCATTCATGAGGCAGACTGGACCTTGAGTCTCAGCTTGTTTCCCTGCACCCACTTTTCTCACATCTGACCCATTCTCACTGTCAACGTGTGAGAGGCAGGCTGAATAATAAACACGTTAACAAGGAAACAAGATGTGACTGTGAAATCCATGCAACTGAAAGCACAAGCCATTGTTATCTTGCTAATACAGTTCAGTGCTAATTCTTCTGATGACAATGCGACGCTATCCTCACCCTACGCAACAGACTAGTTTCTACATTGGCCACAAGAAAGGTAGTTACCCTTTGAGTCACGCCAGGGAACTGTGGAGTAAAACCACTGTAGGGTTAACAATGGTGCCTGAAATAATTATTTATAGTCCCTTCTGCTGGTGGGTGTGATGCTGCAGTGACTGACTCTCATATTAAGCTTTGAATTTTAATGCAAAAGCAAAAAGAAAATGATAAGACTAATCGTTTCCATCACCATCTGTTCTGAAAGCTGAATTCCAGATGACGATGACAAAGAGATCGATTAACAACACACTGACAAACATCGGATGTAAACACCTAGAAAATGCTTTGAATCATGATTGGCAGAAATGTACAATTATTGTTAATGGACATGCAAAACATGCAAATTGTCCAAAAGAATGATTCAAAACTCTATTTTGAAACTGGCATATAGAAGAGACGTAGATGTAGCCACATTACAGCATCTCACCTGAGCTACGTTACAACCTCAACAATGATCAATTATCATACTTTCAGGAGTTGAGGGCAGAATTGTTGGCTTTTCGCAAAACAAAAAGATTCAACAATAATTTTCTGTTGTTTACATGGCATGGGATTGTCTATTAGTGGTGGTGGTGGCTAGTGCAATAAGCTGGCTGGCTGGGTTTGGGGTGGGGGCTGATGGAAGGATGGATGGAAGGGAAGGGAGGGGCGCAGTGAATGACAGGAGAGGACATGGGCATAGGCTGAGATCAGTAGTGGTCAGGAAAAAGTAAGGGAGCTGTTGCCTGGATACCAGAACAGACCGTAGTCTCGCCTCCTCCATCGTTCCTCCACTCCAGGTAGCAATTAAGAGCTGAGCATCTCAAATGGCCCCCCAACACTGACCCAACATATGGCAGGGGACTCTGCAACAGATAGTATTGGGCTAACGGGAAACCTTCATCTGAAAACTAATTACGCCTGCTAATTACAGGGTAAAATATTCAGAACACCCCATGGCATCGTTTTAGCAATCCTTCAGAGTCCCAGTAAACCACTGGTAAAACAAACTTGTCACTCCTCTCTCAGAGGACTTAGCTTTTGTCTGCTGCTCCTCAGTGTGAGCTCTCTTGTTTTCACAAGGAGGGATTTACTGCAGCGCAAGAGAAATACAGATGGATGTTCTCAGGTGATTAGAAAGAGAAGCACTGAAGAGCTGGCTGAGTGTCAGCCTGCTCACAAGTCCAAGAGACTTAATCTTCACTCATCTTTTTCAGCTTTATTTTCTCTGCTAGGATACCTATGAGCTTTCTGAAAATCTAATAAATGATTAGATGCTTCTGAGAGGCTTGAGGTGTCCTGTGCTTATTATGCCTAAATTTAAAAACATTCACCTTCTCCTCTCCATCAGTGCAGACGTTACTATTACTGCACCACATGACCCGCATTCACAGGCATCAATATTCATATTTTCTATTACTATATGTTTGAGCTACTCTTTCTTAATACATGCATATCAAGTACTACGAATTATAGTATCTGCATCTTTAACCTTATTTCTAGCAGCATCCACAAAAGAATGTGTTGCATTGAGTTCTGAGTTGAGCGTTGCAGACTAGTTTTGCGTCCAAATTTCCCATGTCTAACACAGCACAGAAAAACACTGTGCATATAAATGATGAGTCATGAGTAATCTAATTGCACTGAACTTTTGGTTTTGGTGGGTGAATGGAGCCCGGTCTGAATGTCAGCATTGCACATTCGAACATCAACAGGAGTAAGGTACAAAGGAGAAGACCAACAGATCAGTACAGGTAGCCAGGAGCAGGAGGAGGTGGGGGAGGGAGGAGGAAGAGTAGGGAGCTGAGGAAGGGTGAAGGAGGAGGGATTTCATTAGTGGAAGGTGATAAACTTTGCAAACCTTCCAAACTTGTCCTTGCTGCATAGGAGAAGGGGGGAAGCATTGGAACGGAGAGAAGAAGAGAAGAAATCAAAAACAAAGAGCCCACCCAGACAAACTACTGCATCAGTGGTCTACACACTCACAAATATACACACAATCACACACACAAACACACTCAGGTCTTTGACAACTGTTTTTGTACAGGTATTTTCAGCATATCTGAGAGTTTATATTCAGCGATAGCCAGTCTCGCGTCGCTTTTCAACACATAACAAAACACGTGCTGCGCCATCGTGACAACACTCATTTTAACGCACATTGTCTGGAGAGTAACGGAAGGTGTAGTTCCCCTACCTACGCACTGAGACAGGAAAGATAAAGGATCCACTTAAACATGGTGGAAATGTGCTGCAATAATGACACTCGACTCCACCACTGTCTCAATACACAGAACAGAGTGAGGACAAACTTTGGTCCCTGCTGTTTTCACCGGCTGCGATATTGGCTCCACACTGGGGCTCCATAGCTGTTGCTTAGTAACAGGTGATGCAGAGCTCCTCATCACTAAAGCATTTAGAGCGTCGTGGCTGCTGATGCTATCATACATGTTTAAATGTATATTTCAACTGCTGTGTCGAAGTAGAGTAACACAATTCGCTCATACCTGGACGCAGTGAACCATGGCTCTGTCATGGCTGACCAAAAAAACTGCAGGGTTCTGTACTGTGTTGTATTCCAGGTCGACTGCTATGGTATTTGAGGAGGAATTTAGTCATAATAGTGAAAATTGGACAGTCGGTTAAGTCTGTGGGTGAGAGGCAGTACTAAGGACTTAACAATATTTTAATCCTGATGATTTTTAGAGCAACAATCAGCTTGTTAATAAGGATAAATGCTAATTATATGCCCAGGCCAATATACTACTATATATACAGATCTAATTCTTAGATCTTGATTAAAAGGGGACATCAGGATTATTTCCATATAATTCTATGCAGTCTGATGCAGCATGATGAACTTTATTGGAAGCAGCTCTACATTCTACTATAGACACATAAAATTCTATTTCGATTTTTGCAACCACAAAAATTCAGTATTGACTCACTGATATATGTTGTCTCAAACTATTTTGATATTCCACTAATCCGTTCAGTCATTTTCAAGCAGGAAACAGATGACAAACATTGACAAAACAAATTCTGTCTTCAGCCTTGTCATAGTGATGTTGAGATTTGGTTGTTTAACTTTAACTGAATGTATGATTGTTTAAACTGAGCATTAAATCTGTAACCGAATACACAACTGAGGTTTTTTTTAATCTGAATAATACAATAAAATAGCTTAAGAAAAGACATTGAAACATTACCATTACATAATGTCCTATAAACACATATTAAGTTGGAAAGTTTGAATTAAAATATCCTATCCTTTTGTACGGGTGTGCAGTCATACTGCGTAACAAAGTGCTGAAGAATAAAGGGAATGTCTCTGCAAACATTTTGTCACACAGCACACACTTAGAAGTGTGCTACACTTCAAACCACAGATGTGTAGTAATGCCATGGAGCAAGTCTGCAGGTTTTCATCCAAACTAAACACGACAACAAGTGATTCCACAGATAGAAACACTTCAAGAACACATTCAACCAGAAGGCAGAGACTAAGAGAGAAAACCTGCACACTCACAGCCATCAATGGCACCACTACCCATGTGTTACTCAAATCCCTCCATCTCAGTTCTGTCTCTTCAGTCCAAACAGATTAGAGAAGAATATTTGATGTTCTACATTCTCCCTGAGGAATGGGTCACTCATACCATAAGAAATTAATGGGGGAGTTCCGGGCAACTTGGCCTTAACAGCTCATAAAATGCCCCTGTGATTAAAAATGATGAGTACAAAATGCCCCAAGTAAATCAGAGTGTCCTTCATTAAATGCCAACCTGTAATTATTCATTGAGTTGAGTGAGTAATCACAACGCTCCCTGCATGTTTTCTAAGCACAAAAAATCCTCACAGAAATCTGTCTAGTATTTTCGAACAGTAGAGAGGAAAACGTGGTAAAGGAGAAAATGGGGGTACCCTCTTCAGTTCCTGCAGAGAGCACTAGCAGCAGTAGGAAAAACTAGTGGTGTAATGCATTACAAACTGTTACTACACACTCACCAAGCACTGCTTTAATACCGAGTAGTTACTCTTTGCAGGGAAGTAGACTATGGGATTTGCCTGACTATCTGCAAGATTAGGTAAAATAAATAAATGTAAGCGTTGTGTGCAAGACAAAGACATGATGTTAGAAGTTCCACTGGCTAAAAGATAAGCACAGCAAAGAAAAGTTTTAATGCCACTCAGCCAAGATCAGCAAAGGTGACTGTTAGGGGAAATTTAAGGAGCGGATATAAAGGTTAACTGCAGCTAATCGTTGATATGTAATGAGCGACAATACTTAAAATGGAAAAGAACTTCACTGTGATGTTGGATGATGATGATGATGGCACTGTTGAATGAACATGAGTTGCTGTCTCCCAAAGGCAGAAAGGTGTTTTCATTAAGAAATAATAAAGCCACTCCACTGATGATAGATTGTAAACAACTTTTGTGCACAGTTCATCTGGGAATTTCTGAAGAAATTTCAGAAATTAAAGCGATTGAACTAGTCTCCAAATGGCCATTGAGGGAGGCAGAATGAGCACGGCTGATCGTTTCACAGATTACACGGTCCTTTCATTTCTGGCTTTGGGATGCTAGAGGATGCTGGGAGGTTTGGTAATATTCACAAAGTAAAAGCAAAGAAATAAAAACACATGAACACCATTAAGGATGGATATATTCAGAAGCCTTATGGTGGGGCGGAGCAGGAGATTTCGAGGATGATGGGACAGACAGAAAGAAAATGGAAGGAAGGAGAGGAAGGGCGGATTAAGAAGAGCAATCAGCAGCAAAATCTCTGATGGTGTCTGACAGCTCATACTGTCCTCAAACTTCTGCACAAACTAAAACTCACGTGGATTGATGGCAGATAAACACAAATTCATTTTCTAGTGTTTATATTCTGCTGATGAGTAACGATTTCAATTAAAAATCTGATGATAATGGACAGAAATCCTGCTGCTCTGTGGTGAGCAGTAACAGAGTACACAAAATGCAAACAGGAATCAGTATGGGCTTTCAGACATCCTAACATCTACTCTGTGCTCTCTAAAACTGACCTCTTTCACTCTCTCCTTCTTCTTCTTTATTCATCATACACACCCGAGCAAAAAGGCCCTTCCCACACAGACAGACCCTGCACTATTTCCCCCCCACACACAAACCATTGAGCATCACATTGAAGAGTCAGTGACAACAATAATTGTGTTTCACATAAACATGTACATTGCACTCTGTCAAAGTTCTTCTAAATACTTGTAGTGAACATTAAGAAAAAAATGATAAAATTAGTTGACAAAGTAGAACTTTGAGAGTTCAGTATCCCATGTGACTGATGCATTATTATGTCTACTATAAGACTCAAAATACCCTGACACACAGCTGTGTAATACATAGATTTCTCTAATGTCAATCCTTACTGGAAATATTGTCAAACATCCCTAATCCTTATTAGTTTGCTCTACCCTGTATTGCAGGTCCCTGTATTTTAAATCACATACTTCAACTAACTGGTTTTTAACATGACTTTTTTGTTCAGATTCCCAGTTTAATAAATCAACTGGTGTATGAACACCGATTTAAAAAAAACAAATGCAACACCAGTGGCTCAAGAATCACACTTGAGCAACTTAACTGAGATAGTTACCATAACTGTACTTCAATTAATTAATTTGGCGTTTGCGCCACATTCTTGCCATTAGTTTATCAGGCTAAATAGCTCGATGTTGTAATAAATAGCATTAAGTTAGTTTATGCATGGTTAACTGGTTTAATATTACAAATTTAACCCGATAACCAGACTGCAGCTGTTTCACCGGTTTGTTGTTTTCATGGAGCAGAGACGACGCCCGACTGCTAGCTTTAGCATTAGCCAGCAGCCGCCGCCATTACCAGCCGACGTTAGCTAGCAGCTCCAGACGCCGCAGCAGGCCTGAATGTTCGCGGAGCTCCATCGACACACTCCCCAGTCATTCGCGATTATTTACACCAAACAATCGTTCGCCAAACCACCCCCTACAAGCGTCCATGTTCGACTGTAAATCGGTTTTATGTCGTAGAATCGACGAGCATCTTTACCGCAAGCTAACGTGCTAGCTAACACAGCCCACATCCTGCTTCCAGAGGAAACGTTCGGGAAAAGTGTCCATTAAGGGACATTCCCTCATTTTAAACGCATTGTTACAATACGTTATTGGGATGTATCGAACATGGAGGTGTTTTAATATAGACGTAGTGGACGCTAGCTAATCGAGCATCCATGCTGTCCCACCAACGCTGACAGTGGGTCGGGATGCAGGTGCAGATCCGTCTGTCTCATGCTAACGCTCCGGTGTGTTTTAACGGGATTAGACCGTGGGTGTGTGTCCGTGTGCGCGAACCTTTTTGATATTGTAAACACGGGTCAACATCCCGATGCCCCGGTCGTTGAGGATGGTGAGTTTTTCGGCCAGCTTCTGCTGGCTGGGCTGGATCACTCCCCGAGACATCTTCTCGCTTTAATCTCCAAAAAAAAAAGAAAATCCGTCCAGGAGGAAAAAAATAAGCAAATGGGGGATTTATCGCAGGTTTCCACGGGCTGAGGTGACAGAAGAAGCTCGGTGTGGTGGTTAGATTGGGCCCATGTTCGGGTGGTCGGGGACAGCGGCTTCCTGTACTCCACCCCTCCGTGTCCCTGCCTCGGTTTTCGGTCTCAGGGATGAGGAGGTGTCCTGAGGCTGGATCCTGCTGCCTTCACGGCCCCCTCGGTAACAGCAACTCCTCACACCCACTTTCTGAACCAGCCGGGTTTATTTGACTTGACCTGGTTCCATTCGATTTGAATAACCTATTCTGATTGTGGATCAAAGAGAGATAAAACATTCACCTATAATTCAACTAATAAACATGAATAACACTAAACTTAATAAACACTAATAACAACTTACGTTCCGATGGAGTCGCATTTCTCTGTCAGAATATATGCACTAATTATTTAACTTGAAGTTTTTTTTTTTTTGCAAACCGTCGAAACTCCTATAAAACTATAGCACTGTGCTTTTTGCAGGTGGACGGTGAATCAGGTTACATCATTTTGCATGAGTTTACAAATGATTAATTACCAGTTTCTGCCTCAGTCCTCAATCTAAGCTTTGGTTATAATTGTTCAATTAAAATTTTAAAAAATACTCACTTGTTGAAATTCGTGTTTTATCATACTGTAAATAATCATACTGGTAATTTTAATCATACACATTCCACAATTTCCTCTTTTCTCCCCTAGTCCTTGAACGCATCTTGTTGTTGACGCAGCTTCCGTCTCAGCTGATCGTTTGTGTTTCTGTTTTCATGGCTGCTGCAGGATCTGCCTCTCACTCGCGTACCTTAACATTTACACCTAAAGCACCGAGGGTCGAAGGAGTTGGTGGATTATCTCTGAGCTGAACCCGTTTTAATCAGAGCAGGTGGGTGCACGAAGCAGGAACATGTCAGAGAATCCTACGGTGACTGTGCATCCAGAGCAGAGAACACCAGAGACTCAGAAGCAGCCTCCATCAGAGGCGGAGGACGAACTCAGACATTCTGCTGAAACAGAAGTACCACAGTGCAGAAAAACTCGTTTACAATTAAAAGCCATGCGCACATGTCAGTCAAGTGGAGGCACACATTGATTATAATACAACATATATATCAATACCAAAGTAATAAGTACTCGCTGCGCAGTTCTGTTATTCATTGACTGATACTGACGCATTCATGAACACATCACTATAATGTTCCAAATGTTAAAGACAGTGATCTGCTGAAAGTAAATTCACTGATTCATTCATATTTAAATTACTAAACTGTGTACAAATTGTGACCGCACCAGTTTGTAGTTTTTATAAATGAGTTAAAGATTTTAAGTTTCGTGTTTTTAGTGGTTGTTATTTTAATCTCTGAATACAAACAAATTCATCATGTCTGAGCACTCTTTTCCATTTCAGCTGGCGTGATGCATTCGCTGGGTCAGGAGATCCAGGGCTTTGCCAAAAATCGCCTGAGGAAACAGTGCACGCTTGTTACCACGGTGACGGGTAGGAAGCTGCTGGAGACGAGGAGCGACGGTGGCACGGGAGAGGTGGAGCGGGTGGAGGAGCTGGAGGAGGGATGTGGATTTGGATTTGTAGAAGATAAAAGTCTGGACCTTCAAGTTGGTGTCATCAGACCCTTCCTGCTGCTGGGTAATATTACCACTACTATGTTTACCACCATCAAAACTGCTACTACCACTACTACTGCACTACTCATACTATATAGATGGTCCTGTGCTTGTTATTTACGACTCTCTACTACTAGAATTATTGTCTTTAAAACACATACCACCAATATAAACTCTCTGCAGCTGCTACTACGACCAGTGAATCAGCTGCCTCTAGTAAACAGTAAATTGATTGTATTCATAAGGAGCCAAACGACCATTCATTATATTAAATGTCACGTTCAAACATTCACACAGCTCCTTCATTCTGTTCACGCTCCAACGCCTCAGCCATAGAGGCCGCCTGAGGTATGTGGTAGAAATGCAGATTGGAGGAGCCGGGGAGGAAACCACAGCCTTCACATCAGCGGACGGATATAAGAATAATATGGTAATAATTCTCTGTTGAGCAGTGTCAGGTTCACGTGTCAGACAGATATTAGGCTGAGTGCCTGACAGTGTGAATCTCATAGATTCTCCCTCGCTTCAGTATTCCCATCCACTGCCAATAACAAATAAATCAATGTCATTAATTTTGAATTTGTCTCGGGGAGCTGGAGGACGCAGGTTGACACCCTCACATGTCAGCATGTGTCCGTTCTGCTGACATGTCCTTGGGCCTGACATTGAATCCTCCTCCCAGCGCTGGGGTGCTGTTCGCTCCTGCAGCTAATGCTGCGCTCTGACCTCCTGGCTGGAGAGAATCCAGAGCAGAATCTCTCAGCAGGGATCAATGAAATATTACATCTGTTAGATTACACAGAGGTGAGTTGTTTCACACGTGGCTTCAGTGCTGCTGTCATCGACTGAAACTGCTGCTGATTTCCCAAAGTGCGAGTTAACTATCCTCAGTAACAGCTCCGGAGAATCATTCAAGTGTCTCGTGCCACATCCATGTTGACATCCTCTTGTTATGACACTCAGCTGCAAGTCTGATCGGCTTCTGCAGTATTGGGGAAATTGCCTCTTGTCATTTTGGTTTTCTTCAGTCCTTTTTTTTTCCATCTTAATTTTGAGCAGCAACTCAACTTGACAAGGAGGCCGCTTCTCGTCTGATGATCTTATGACATTTGTCTCATCATGAGTATATAAAAACATACTCATGTTCATTCTCTGTTCACTGTGAACTAGTTCTATTTTATAGACAACTATTAAAGATAATAGATTCAGATGAAGGATGACCAATGCTGATGTAGTTTATATGTTTCACTGGAAAGCAGATGTTTAAATCCTGAAGAAAATCAATCCACAAACTGAAAAAAAAAACCAACCTAATTAATGTTTCACTTCATTTTCAATATCTCGGGACAAAAGTCGGTACCAACAAATGGAGCCAAACCTCAAGGATATATATCATTTTATTTCTAAATATAGAATTCACATAATTCATTTGCTGTAAGAAGAAGAAGATGATGGGATATGTCTTCTCTAGTTAAGCAGACTGAACATGCTCCTGTGTCATATTTGTGTTTGAAAGTGTTTTTCCAAACCCTGGCATCCTGCATCATTTCACAGACGTGTCGGTTCAAATCTTTTCTCCCGACACTGATGAGGCACATGCGCTGGAGTTGGCTTCTTTCCAAAGACTCTTCAATTCTTTCGGATTTAGATTTACGCCTCAACCCCGTGAATATGGCATTAGCTGGAAGTGGCTTGGCGAAAGCAAAGAGAGCATACATGAGCTACTTTAAAAGCTGTGAGCTGCTGCAGAGAATCCACCCTGGAAATCTGCTGAAGGCTCCCCATTATATTCTGTTTATTCCACTCGTCTCTTTTCGTATAATTATTTTCCAGCCCTTTTCATTAAAGACCTCTGTGGAGAGGAATATGACAGACTGAAAGAGACGGTCCAGTCTGAGTTGTTCTGCGTTCCTTCTGATTTGATTTCCTTCCATTAGTCCGAGAGCTTCTTCTTTTCTCAGCCATGAAAGCTCTTGCTCTTATTAAGGCATTTGACTCAACTTCTTATCTGGTCCCCATTCTTTGTGTAGCATTTGGTCATTTTAGTTTCCACTGACAGACATCAGACTGCTGCGTTTTTATTTTCTGCTAAACCTGGAGGTCTAAAACACTGACGTGACAGTTTATGGGATTAGATTACTCTGTTTATACACTCATCGTTTTATTTTATCAGTTCTAAAGCTGCAAGTCGGCAGTTTTCAATATCAGTCATCTGTTAATTAGTTTTTACAATTAACTGCTTCTTGGTTCAGTTTATGAAATGTGTGGAAAAGTAAAATAAATACCTGCCAAATGTTTCTAGAGCCCCGGGTGGCACCTTGAGTCACTTATTGTTCCTTCAGTCGACATAAAAAAGTTCAGTTGGCATCAAAAACGCGAACTGATTAGATTTCTGTGCTGTCGTATATGGCCAAAAACTAAGAAACAGCAAATCACAAGATCAAAGAGGTCATCGGATTTTATTTGAGTTAAATCGTTGATTTAATCGATGATTCAACTTGTAACTCAAAGGATTTATTATGATTCATTTTTTAACTCATTAAGAGGTTAGTTTTGTTTCTAAAATAATTCTTTTAATGGATGAGTTGTTTCTGTCTTCTCAGGCTCTCAAGATGCAGCCCACGACTTGGACACCCTGCAGAGATATAAGGTCAGCGGGGAGGGATCAATGGAGCGGGCGCGCCCTTGCCTTGTTCTGATGATATGTGCGGTGACATGAGATTAGAGGCAGCCGCGTACGTACGTGTGCTTCGCTCGCGTGTTGGCAGCAACCAGCCAGTAGCCCGAGGAGCTTCGTGACTCATGCAGTGACAGTGTAGCTCAGCAGAGGGAGTAAATGATTACAGTAGGTCTCAGCGCTGCTCCTCCACATCAGAGGAGTGGGACGACTCCTCTCTGCAGTGGCTGCTCCCAGGCACCAGCACATTCCTGCCTGTGCTGTCTCACGATGATGAATTGGAGAGATTACAAATACCTTCACATTCTGGGATGAAACCCTGACTGCCTAATAACCAAACCATACATTACCAGGTAGTATTCAAAGCCCGGGAGGTTTGAGAGCAGGCCCCAGAGGACATTTTATGAAAATCTGCCTTCACTGGAGGAATGCTTCATACACACTTAGGGGAATCAGAATGGAAAGGCTGTAACAGTAAAAGTGTTTGTGAGGAAATCACATCTTTAATGTGCAGAGTAAATGCACAATGAAGACATTTACATGCATGTTCATTCAACTGCCTGTGAGCATGGTGCTCATGTTATCCATTCTCCATGTCTGGGGAAGATTGTTTTTCCCTCTTCCACATGTTAAACCCGCCTCGTGCACACTTCTGCGTCGGCTGACTTACCCCGGCGTCTGAGGATGAACGCAGTTGTGTATTACGGCCCCGAGAACGATGCAGCATCTGCAACTCCGCTCGATTTAGCTTCTCCATCAAATCCTTAGAAATAGATGAGAAGAGCGAGAAAGAAAAAATGTGGATCCGCCGCATTGCAGAGTTAAGACATGTTTATATTCCAATACTTCTTTCAGTTTTATTCGTATTTTTGTAAGTATTTTAATGTTGTACAGTTTCATGAAGTTTGCTTATTATATTAGCTTCTGCTCAGAAACAAAACTACATGTTAACACTAACTGATCACTGAACAATCTCCTGGTCAAACGACTAATAAAATATATAAAAGAGTAAAGGCTTTATTTTCTGATAGCAACCAGAATACTAGTGTTTAGTAAACACACATGGTTAGTGATGTGTTCTATACCCTCCTGTCGTCTTATTAAAGAGAAATATTGCCTTTATTCTCATTTTTATTGTGAACGATATATTTTCTTGACACCTGGCTCGATCTACTGCTGTTTGTTAATGACTTAAAGTGGCTGACTCTGCCCCAAGAGATTGAAATAATGTAGGAGCCTTAATTAGGTAGTATTTCAGTGCAGGGATTGATTTTCCAGCTGGGTATTGTAGTTTTAGTAAATGTGACCTGAGTATATCGTGCGTTTGTTGGGGTCTATTTTCAGAGGCAGATTAATAAGCTTTGCTCTCTGGTATTGTGGGCTCAACACATCCGACTTTGGATATGCACAATACTTGTTAGTAGAGTCGGATCAGTTTATTGCAGGTTCAGCCATTTTCCTGGGATTTGTCGACAATAAGAAAAAAACTGATAACTCCAGACTCATCCTTTAACTGAAGAGAATCAATGTTAGATGTAGCAACATTCGAAAGGTCTGAACAATTCAAAGATGCAGAGGAGAGATCTCAGCCCTCTAAGGTAAGCTATATTTAAGTTAGAGTAGACAGGTACTGCAAAATGAATTGGAGCCATCTGTCTTCTTTCACATCCACCTCCTCCTCCTCCCTCCCTTTTCTTGCTCTGTCTCTGTGCCCTCGCTCCTCCAGCCAAGTTCAGGCCGTGTCATTTCATCGATGTGGCCCGACAGCGCGAATATGCCTCACTGTCTTGCCAAAGCAAAAACAAAACAATGCTCGAAGGTCATTTCCTCCTATTGTCTTTGTGTCCATCAGGTGTCTCATGTGCTCAATGTGGCCTACGGAGTAAACAACCTGTTCCCAGATCAGCTGGTGTACATGACCCTCCAGATCCTGGACCTCCCAGAGACTGACATCACTTCTTATCTGGAGGAGTGCAGCTGCTTCATAGACCAGGCTCGAGAGCAGGTACACGCATGATTTGCAGGACAGGGCCAACATCCAAGTATCATTATTACTGGATCTGAGAGTCAAACCAAATTATTACACCAGACTGTATGTGTTTGAATTCTAAAAAAAATATCAAGTGGAGTACCCCAGGGCTCCATTCTGGGTCCTCTTCTGTTCATCGCTCTCCCACAAGCAATTATCGAAAATAACATTTAAGTTGTTTTAAGTCAAGTTAAAAGCTTAAGTTTGACTTAAGTTTGAGGCAAGAAAGAAAAGTTGAAAGTCATCGCTCAGGTTCAATTGACAAATTAATCACAATCACAATATCGACAACATACTGAAAGACTTCTGTCTCTGGATTCATATTGTCTGAATTGTATCTTCTTTACTGCTCTAATGTTGTGGTTATGGGTCTTGCTAAAAAAAAAATGTTCAGAATTCTGCTGCTTGAGTCCTCGCTGAAATCAAGAGAGTGGATCACATTGGTCCAAGTCTCAGATCTTCACACTGGCTCTCTGTCCATTGAAGAATTGATTTGGTTTAGGGCCAAAACATGTTTCTGATCTGCTGGTGAAAATATAGAGAAGCAGTTTTAATGCTGGAGCAAAGTACCAGAGAACTGCAGGTCTGCTGCACTCCAAATCTTTAAATGTTAGGAGCCTGTATTACTCACAGAGCAGGTTCTGTTCTTATCCCTGTCATTACATTTGTTTGTAAGTAAGATTAGAAAAATACTACTGGACAGATCTAGTCTGTGCTATATCTTAGTATGTGGGCTGTATGAAGCTACTCCCAGTATCTCTACTGGGCCTGGTTGGATAGAGACAAATTCAGCAAGGGAACTACAAATTGTTGTAATCACATATCAGTGTTTGCACAGACAAACAAACAAGACTCTGAATATTGTGTAATGAGCATCAGAGGTTCTTATAAATGGACTTTGTCAGATTCGGAGAAAGAAACAGGCTGTTCTCAATCTTCATGCTAAACAAAGCTGACTGGCTGTTGCTTCGTATTTACTGTACAGACACGAGATGAGTCAGTCTCCAGGCAAGAAAGGAGTAAGAAACATATTTCTCAAAATGTAAAAATATTCCTTCAAGTCAAAAATCATCAGTTTTATCATCAAAGTGAGTTGAAGATCCCTTAAAGTCAAAGCAGCCGTCAGTCTTGTGTGTTTATGTCGTATATAATTGGATTAATGTACATCAGAGGTTTTCCCACTGGTAGGTGGGCCTCCACAGGGGTCTGTTTCAGGGGAGGCTCAGTGAGCCAAAGTGAAAATACACCACATCACTTATTACATTAGTTATCAAAAGGAGAGATTCTGGATTAGCTTAAACGTCTGTGATATGGATAAAGAGATTTCACTGTTTTTCCCACATTCCCGGAGTCAGAGACTAATAAGAGCTTCAGGACAAACCTTCTCATGTTTGTTGTGGTCTCAAGTTCTGTCCAACAGCAATCTGAGGCTGTCTCAGTGTCTCTCAGTGGGATCAAATAACGTTAACCACAAGGGGGTCAGGGGTCCGAGGGGAGGCCCGGCAGTCTCACACTTCAAAACCTCCTGATATGCATAATTCTGATACATACGTTCTCTGTTTACTTTGAGAGCAACACTACACAGCGGTGTTTGATTCTGTTCCGTTTGTTTTAGAGGACGTCCACGAAATGGTTTTATCCTTCAGTGTCTCATGATGAGGATGAACAAGCCTAAAGAAGTCATGAACGCTTTTATCTCCAATATTTAGCGAGAAAAAATAACTCTAAAGACAGTTTGGGGGATTTGTGCAGGGGGTCATGGGTAATGTCCAGTCATCACCTGTGTTTCAGTTCTTGGACGTGGGGTCCAACTACATGAAGACCACATAAGGCTACAGAGGGCACTGTTGCTCAGTAAAAGTGACAAAGTGTAGCTTTAATCCTCCGATGTGTTGATATGGTATGCAATTCATATGTGAGTGAAGTTTGAGCTAGTGTCTGCTTTTAGCATTTCATCACTTTCCACCTCTAACATAACAACACATGCACCAACATCCCACTTGAATTGTTTCACCAGGAATAAAAAAAAAAATCAAACCTATTTAATCAAAATCTATTTAAACCTCTGCGGCTCTACGCAGACTAAAAGAGTTGCCGTCTTTCATATCTGCCGGCTAATTTAACATGTGGGTGCACACACAGCTCTCCTGCGTTCACACACACATCTGTTATCTGTAACCAGGCACAGAGGTGAGGGAGGTGGTCAGAATACCTATTAAAAGATCATGCTGGGACGATTTAATGTTGAAAGCCAAAATGTCTTAGGCTTGCATTCAGTTTCCCCTCACATGCTGAATATGAAGGGATTATTTCCTGGCAGAGACTTGCATCCCCCCCTGGCAGAGACTTGCCCCCCCCCCCCCCCCCACCCCACCCGTGTCTGTGTCAGGAGATTGTCCGTAAGCACAACATAATGTGATGTGAGCGCTGATATGAAAACACTCAACTCCAGTGCAATGAAATAACAGCAAAACAAGAAACTCTGACAAAACCAAATTAAGTCTCCATGTTTGCGGTGATGGATTATCTGGCTCAGGCAATTTCCAGGCTGTAGAAGTTTTGTGTTTATGTTTCTTTCAGAGGAAAGAATACAAGAGCTGATGTGTAACTGTACTGACTGCAGGCCCCAGCAGAAACATAACCCGAGCAGAGAAACATTCTGATTGATAGAAGCCTATAAAGCACTGATATTGTTCTCTGTGTGTTCTATATGTGCTTCACTTGATTGTATCTCACCCCGAGGATCCGTCTGATTGGATTACAGCACAAATAACAGTGATTACGTGTCACTTATGGCAACCAGAGTGCTGCATGTGTGTGTTCAAATCCTCTGCCCCACAATGGGGGTTGATTGACGTGTGAAATCAAAATGTGCGATGCCGTTTATGTTCTTCCGCTCCTTCTGCGGCGGGCCGGCTCCGCGTTTCACGCACGAGGCGAACGTGTCAATGCGCCGAGCTTCAGAGCAGAGCCGAGGGCCTGCACGCATTGTCTAAAGGTGTGGCTGGAATTTTAAAAGTTTATTTTCAGCCACACACTCGAGGCAGTGAAATAATTACATCAGCATTAATATTAATCGTATCGCAAATTTACGGTGCACGGACACACTGATGGATTCGTGCACTTAGAGATGGTGACGAGTGCGAATTTTTCATTTTACAGATTTTCATGAAAGACTGTTTGAGGTGTGAAGCCACATCAGCACGAATGTGATGCTCAGACAGCAGCAGCATGAATCTGGGATGTCAATATCTAAAGGTCTCTGCAGAGACAACAGTTTCAAATGTTTTTTTTTTTTTTTTTTTTTATCAAGGTGAACTCCCTCTTTTAATCTGAAGCTCCGTAGCTGCTTCAATAGCTCACTGCTTATTTTATATCCAGAAGATCTAGATCATGCTTCTGAATGTGACCACTTGCTTATTATTCATTCATTCATCGATTCCAAGACCTCCCTTTCCCTGGCCACGGGAACCTGAGACAAACACACTGTTGAATCAAAAGACCATATTATGTCGTGATCGAATCGATTCACTCACTTCTGTTTCCTGTGTTCTTGCCACAGGGGGGCGTGGTGCTGGTCCACTGCAACGCCGGCGTGTCACGCTCCTCCTCCGTTGCCATTGGCTACCTGATGCTGCGGGAGGGGCTGGCGTTCGATGACGCGTTCAGGCAGGTGAAGCTGGCGAGGCCGTCGATCCGTCCAAACCTCGGATTCCACCAGCAGCTACAGAGCTACAAACCAGACAGTGTGGAGCAATACAACAGACTTTAAGGACTTGGATATTTTACCATTTGTATTATTTGTTACAGTTGGGTTCAAATGCCCAGTGAGTGTTTTGGCTCTTAAGTTAACATCGACCCTGGAAACAGAATTCTAATTAGTTTTGTAAACTTTGGAGATGCTTATTTTCTCAGTTTTATAATTAAAAGACATTTTCCTGAGCTTCTGCTTCCTTTTTTCTCACTCTAAGTCTATAGAAACAGCTCTATCGTGTTAGACCCCGCTGCTGCCTTGTCTCTATCAATTTCTCAACTTTGCAGAGGTAACTAACCTCGATGCCTGGAAATAATTAGTCTGTAATTAGCTTGTTAGATACTGAAGGAGAAGTTGGTTCACAGTCTAATCAAGCAAGACTTCAGGGACGAGCTCCTGACGTTGAGAACCCCCAGAACACGACGCTGTCGTATTCTGGGCTTTGCCGTTCAAATGGAGATGGAGTGCCAGGGGCCAGGTTTCTGATTGTTGTTCAACCGAGATCGTTCACTGAAGATTACTGTCGAAGATTGAAGATTCATTTCGCACGCCACGTCTGCTGTATATAGATGCTGCACATCTGGAGCTGTGGGCGGACTGAATACACAAATAGCAGCCTTCAATAAGTCAGACAGAAAATAAAATTAGCAATGCTAAGTAAAAAAAATATATACATATATGTATATTCTGATTAATAAAAGTGTGTGAGATCATTTCTTTGTTTTTAAACTGCCTCTGTCCAAGAACATCTGGAGCATCTGGATTTTTAACTGAGAAGAGGATCAACGCTTTGGTCTGAATTGAATAGCTAGTGTGGTTTGGTATTTGGTGCACCCATAGGATCAATGTGAGTTAATTGGCTCTGCAGCAGCAGCGGTTGGGACTCATCTCTGGTCACGACAACAGCAACAGTTCTGCGCAGCAGCGTAAGGGCAGTCAGTCGCTGAAGACCCAGTTCACTCCCTGTTTTCTTTGCAGAATAATTGTATCACCCCGATGTCTGTTTTTATTCTCCGCTCGCTCTCGTCATCGCCTCTGTGAAAATGCAGCCTTGCAGTTTGCGTCAGTCGCAGGCTGCTGTCGCCCAGCGGAGGCGGAAGGAGGGAGGTTGGTTCAGAGCCAGAGACTCAGAGGAGGAGGTAACTTCTGCCAAATTTGATGCAATTCCTACTGGTCCCATAAAGGTCATAGATTATTTAAGAGCCCTTTAAAGCCTCGGACCGATTGCGAAGAGCGCTCCTTTGTCACAGTGAACAGAAATATCGGGAGCCCAGCAAATGTGCACTCCTCTCCAATAAATACACAACTCCGCCTGTTACACTCCTCAGCTTTGAATGCGAGTCGAATAAAGCAGGGAGGCAGTGTGTGACTAATGGCCACAGTCTGTGACAGCACTTGAGTGTAGGGGAGTTTGGCCTTTTCTCTGGTGTTGTTCACTGGTGTATCACTGAAGAGGATCCGCTCTGAAGCCAGCCGGGCTTCCCCTGACATTTTTGTGACATTTTGCCGTCTGGATGTGACGGCCCATAGCACGGCACACGCTGGCCCATCTGCGGGGCCTCCTGGGTCCGACCACCTCGCTCTGCGCCGGCCTGAATGTGCGAGTGATGAGAGAGCCGGGTCAGACACGGGAGGACCAGCGCTGTCCCCTAAAGCAACGTCATCTCTCCAGCAGGGTCTCATTGGGTTCGATGGAGAATCCTCCAGTGCTTTATTATTTTACTCCAGAACAGTTCGGTCTCAAAATGGACGTAATGAACCGAGCTGTTGTAAAACACATCATGGTCGCCTAACCTGCGGGTTCTTGACATTATGAGCACATATACGTATGCGTAAGAGTACAGCTGCATGTCGCTACGCCATCTGCATACATAAAAGAGCGATCACGTGTAGTCACATGTAGATCCTATGTTAATCAGTGAGTCTAATACATGTAATTAGTGTTTTATTTAACACACTATGATTTAGTTTGTCTCTGTAAATACAGTTTACGGTACTGGCTGAGGAATTAAAGGATAATGACACGAACAAACAAGGCAGGATTTAAGAATAAATAAATAAATAACCTCTATTATTTCTTATTCACCAAGTTGCTGTTGAAATGTTGGATTTTCTTTCTAATGACACAAGAGAGAACGTCTCATCTGTACATATGTGACACGCGCGTACTCAACGTGACCGCAGCCTCCTCCGCTCTTCAAACATCTGCCCACTAATAAACTGCACCAGCTCGTATTTTTCTTTGTCTTCTCAAATGTGCAGATGTTGAAAATGAATGGCGGCATTAGCATGAATCTATAATTACTTTCCCTGTGGGTGCATATTATTAAATAAGCCAAGCATTCATTTTACACACACAGTATTATTATAACCACACTGCTTATTTTAATGATTTCCGTCTTATCTCCTCAGCCCCTGAGCAGGAATCCTAATCCAGCTGCAAACCCACGTTATCTTTCTGTTGCATTGAAAACGCAAACAAAATATAAATGTGCTAGTCGGAGAAAACTTTGCCGGATGGGAAGTAAAATAAAAACACTGATGTGCATATTCACAAACCACTGATCTGGAAACGATAACAATCTAACAGCAAGTACAAAATTGGGAAAATGGAGTTTCTGTGTTTCATTAGAGTCTATGGGAGGGGTTCAGAGTGATAGTGTTGGATAATGTGACCCAAAGTAGAAGGGAATTTATCAGATAAGCCTCTTACCGTGGACTTTAATTTTCTCAAAGCTCCTCGACAATATTTGGTCAATAAACCACACAGAAACTCTGAGGGGGGGGGTAAACCACACAGAAACTGGGGGGGGGGGGGGGGGGGGGGTCTTGATCGTTTCCTGTTGAGGATAAACTTCCACGAGCCGCCGCCGCCGCATGAGGTGACTCGTTCAGAGAAACACAAGAGAGGAATTGTTTGGCTTGGTACGGAATGAAAACGTAAGTGCGACAGCAGAGAATAACGAGTGAGAGCGCCGGGCCTCAGATGGAGATTACCAAAATAATGTGCGTGTGTGGTTTCCAGCGCGACACCTTCTGTAAACCTCATCACTGCTGAATAATGCAGTCGACGAAACTCCAACAAACCCCCGAGATGATAAACCTAAAGTTAATGGCTGTGTACTTTTACAGAAAATTGCAAATTTGCTGCAGAGGAGCTGGTGCAGCGGAGCGTTGCAGCTTGTCCTTCTTGCGAAAGGTCGTTAGGTGCACTTTAACTTAACAAGGTCCAGCAGGGATGTGCGATCACCAGGAGGCACATGAATAATAATCTGCTCAGAATACAGATCGAGAAAACACAACTATTTAATGTTGTTTCTGTACTATTACTCTAGTTTTAAATTCTTCAGGGAAAGATAACGTTTGACCCACAGAGGGGCGGACAGGGCGCGTCTGTGCTGCAGCTCATCACGGATCATCTAACCTCACATCGTGGAATCCGTCCAATCAGTCATTGACGATTTAATAATTCCTCCTAATCTCTCTTGGTGCATTAAAAGAGGATTTGGACCTCGAACCAAGGGGGTGATGTCTCCATCATCCATCAGCAGGGTCGCACAGAAACGACTGAAGTGTTTCCAGGAGGTTTCGTGCATGGAGGAAGAACTCGTGCGAAACGAATTTCCGTAAACAAGCAGGTCCAGGAGTTTTAACATAGTGGTGTAGAGCAACAGCCTTGAGGGAGGTAAACACTTTACGGGCGCCTTTTAGAGGGACATCATTGAAATGTTAAGTCGATGGTAAAAGGGGGAAATGTGTGCTAGTTCAGTAAATTCAGCCCAGTGACAGTGACAGTGGTCATCAGTCCTCTGAGTCATTTTGTTCGCCGATCACAAACTTTCTTTCTAAATGAAATTCAAATCAGTGTTTGCTGAAAGGAAATAATTATGATTCGGCTTTGGCTCAGAATCAACATTTCCAGATGCAAACGGCACCGAATGAAAGGAAAGAGGAACACTGGATGTAGACGGAGGTAAATTGGATGATTGCATTAAGGAATTAGTTGTAACTGCCGCTTTAATGTCTCGGGGAAACATTTGCTGCCTCTTATTGTGCGTTTCAAGACGATCAAGTTTTATTTCCCCCGAAGAATGACAAAGCCAGACTAGAAACAGGATTGACTTTTGAGCTCAGGTGGAATAACTCTCTCTGTTTGGTTCTGAAAAGCCAAACCAAACTAAACTGATTTCAGAGATTCACTCTGGCTCCCGCAAGGCTCCGCTCACGTAAACTGTGGAGGGGTCTGGAGGATAATTTACATGTCTCTCTTTCTCCCCATCTTGATTTTTGTGATGCTCTGTGTGAGTCGGCTGCGACTCATCTGCTCGCTCAGCGTCTTCCTGGCATGAAGCACAGATTCAGTATCTCTCGTAGAGAATCGATTGTCTCTACGTGTCTCTGACCTCCTCCGCTGATCTTCCAGCCTCCTCAGCTCAACCACTCCCTCTGCTCCCAGCCCTCCGGCCTGCTCACCTCTGACCTGCTGTTTCCCAAACGCGCAGCTTCTTAATGCAGCGCACGACTGGTGCGGACGTTTCATTTTACAAATTTAACGGTTTAGCTGCAGATAATTGGAGTAAACTGGGAATTTGTTTGTGACCTTTCTGACCTCTCTGACCTTTCTCGGTTGTGAAACTGTGATGTTGCCTCACCGTCTGAAAAGTAAAATAATATTTTGAGAGATCAAAAACTTTAGAGCCCTGGAAAGGTCACGACAAGAATTTGTTTTTGAAGATTACTTTCGTGTTCATTTGCAATAGCTTCTCATTCCCATAATGCAACAGTCCCATGTGATTATAGGGGTGTTGTGTCAGGTTCTTCAACGTGAGGCAACACAACAACTGAAAGAAGCAACACATTCTCACTGCTAGACTGAAACACGCTTCATTAATTTTGTTATCATTTTAGTTTTAATATATTGAGTTACTTTTGATGAACCTCTGATCAATTAAATATATGCTGTATCACTGAATTCATAAGCAAATTTACTTATGTTCCTAAGGAAGTCTAATGGAATTCTAATTGAGAATTACTGAATTCTCAGAGTTACTGAATTGTAACTCGGAGGCTTTAAAGCTGGACACGTGAATAAATGAAACAAACGTAAAGATGAATTCCTGTGTGATCTGACTCAGCTGAGGTTTAACATTGAACTCCCTCCAGCGTGTACCTGACAGGCTGCAGGCGTCCTCCTCTCAGCTCCTGCCTATGTGGAAACAATGGATAAGCTTCTGTGGCTCTGCACGGAACAGAGAGACGTCTGTTTAAATATTGGTTTGGTCTGAAGTCTCCAGATTTAATAAGGAAATAAAGTCTGGGGGTGTGAGGTCAGACAAGTCAGACCTCTGCAGCTCGCTCCTCATCTCTGCCTCAGGCCACATGACGGAGACTGCATTAGCCGCGACGAGCAGAACACACAGGAACCTCGCAGGATTACACGCCGAGTGATGTTGGTGCCAGGAGCCGACAGGGGACCAGAACGTGTGGAATAAAACAAAGACGGTAAATGAGGTTCCGCCGCATCGATTGCGATGGTTTTATTTGAAAGTGTGACGACGTCACGGCCGAGCGGAGCTACACCAGCGAGTTGCTCTTTTAAGGTCACGTTATGCTAATTGCAGGTCCGTGATGAGCGCTGCAAGAATGTCGCTGGACTGCCAACACTGATCCACAACCGGACCTCCTGCCTTGCTAAATGAAGGGCACATAAACCCATCGCATCGATGATCTCACACCAGAATGTGGAGGTCTATTTAAGGCCTCCTGATATAAGGTCTGGAGAATGTCGGGAGAAACCCGTGCAGGAGACCTCCTGCTGTGTCGTGCATGTGTGAAAAGCAGCAAACCAACAAAGGTCACGTCTGGAAACAGCTGAACTGTATTTCATTAAAGAGGAGAAAGGTCGCGGTTTGAGTTAGAAACAATTCCTGGTTAAGGTTGTGTAAACAAACATGGATTGACACACGACGGCCTGCGAAAGTCATGCCAAATAATTTCTCCTCCATGTCTGTTGATGGGACAAAAGCATTTCTGGGTTGTTAAATGTCTCTACTCTTCATCATGAAAGGCAACAGAGACGAAAACATGATTCACTCTCAACATTTCTGTCTTTAGTATATTTTTGGCTTTTGTGCTTTTATTAGAAAGAGAACGCGAAGAGAGAGACAGAAGCGAGGAGGAGGAGGAGGAGGAGGAGAGCGGAGAGGAAGGACGGGCAGTAAACGCTGCAGCCGCCTGGGAGACCTGCCGCTCGGAGGCACGTTTGCTCGAGTGGTTTGAGCTCTCACCCTTCGACCGACCCGTTGTTCGGCTCATGGCTGCAGCATCAGATCTGCTGTCGGCTGTTAAATAAAACCTCACCGAACGCTCCAGACGAAGTTGTCGAACTCATAGTGGAGCTTTCCGCTGCTTTATCGCCAACAACTGGAGGTGAATAAACCAATGTAAAGAATATTGGACTTTCTTTCATCATGTGGGCAGAAACACGACCCGATGAATACTGATGCTGTGCAAATAAGCAAGTGTCTCCCATGAAACCTTAAAGTGGCTCATATGTCAGTGCAGTGTTTGCATCTGGTCCCAGCCGACACCAACAAAATCAATCCAAACTGGTTTTCAGTGCGGAGACATTTGTATTCCGTGTTTTCTCTTTGAATTATTTGTATCTTTCTCTGGGAGAAACTTCATCAACGCCTCTGCTCGCTCACGAGGAAACTGGAGCTTAATCTCACGGGCTGTAACGCCTAACATTCTCCAGAGCTACTCTGACATCTGCCTCCTCACATACTCTGGATGGTTTCAGGAGATTATCCAGACACGTCTGCTCCTCTGGCTCTGCTCCGCTTGGCAGCCATGTAGGTTCTTCTTCTCCTCTTTAAATATATCACTGTGCATTTGTTCATATTTTGGCACAACAATGCATCTTCAGAGCAGGAACCACTCCAGGTGCGTTCGGCACATCTTCAGGTTCCAGAGTTTTAGAGATTTTTTTTCTTTTTTTGTTCCAATTTTTTCTTTTTGGAGCAATAAAATTTGGAGAAGTTAAAGTTGATCTGGAATTGCTTTACCTGTAATGCATAATATATCAAATGTAACAACATATATTGTGTGTATAGAATGATCTATCAGTTACCTGAGCCAAACTGATCCGTGCATTTAACTCATATTTACATTTCTAATCATGTCTAATCGGGTCGACACTTCAGGCTCAGGACTGAAAGGACACATCTTAAGTGCCCTTGAGCTAAACGCTGAATCACCGGCAGCCTCGTCACGTCACGTCACACAGGGATTAATAAAGTGTCTCGTTCCCCACATGTGATCGCCCTCACACAACACGAGGAAGACGCCTGCGCCTCCCCCTGCTCCGCTCGCTCCTCGCCCTCGCTCCCTCTTTGTGTGTTTCCTGCTTACCAGTAGGTGGAGCTTGCCTCCTTTGGCTTGAGAGAAAAAGAGAAGGAGATGATTAAAGAGAGAAGAAAGACAGCGAGCGCAGAGAGATGGAGCAAGGAGGAGGAGGAGGAGGTGGAGGGATGGGGATGGAGAGGGAGGGAGGAGAGAGCAAGCGTCAGCACTCCATGCGTTAAAAGGGCAGATGGTAACCGCGGGTAACTGAGGAGCAAACCACTCTGCTGGCCACAGAGCAAGAGATCAGCAGAGAGAGAGAGCGAGAGAGAGGGAGAGAGGGAGGAGAGAGGGAGGAGAGCGAACACATGCAGCGCAGCAGAGGAGAGGAGAGGAGCATCTGAGAGGGAGCTGCACGCCTGCAGACAGAGGGAGGAGAAGACTGAGTACTTCTTCCTCTTCTTCTTCTCCTCCTCAGCACTATCAAGGAGGCAGACAGCAAAAAGAGACGGAGAGAGAAGACGAGAACAGGAGGAGGAAAAAGTATCCCTCCCTTCTGCTTAGAGAGAGAGAGAGAGAGACAAAGAAAACAAAAGGGAAGCTGCTGGAGAGACTGTGAAGTGAAGGAGAGGGAGGGATGCAGCGGACGGAAGATAGTTAGAGGAACCGCAAGACTCATCAATGAGCAGCTGAGATTTTACAGAGGGGGGGAGAGATTTCGACTCAAGAAAGCCAGGGAGGAGTGGGAGAGAGGGAAGGAGGGAGAGACTGATGAATGAAAGATGGGAGCAAAACATCTGGAGGGGAGAAGACTGAAAGAGGAAGATTTAAAGGGAGAAGGAGGAATCTGACACAAAAAAGAACGAGGGGGATAAAAAAAACATTTAGTGGAAAGAGAGGAGGAGCAGGAGAGTGAAATATTCAAGAAGACACAGAGGCGGGGGGGGGAGATGAGAGGAGAGGAGGCAGAGTCGAAAACTTAGAGAAGAGAGAGAATACATCAGAGCAGCGAGGGGAACCTGCTTTTTCTTCTTTCCTCTACTTTATGAAACAGAGGAGGAGGGGGGAGGAGGGGATGGAGTGACGAGGAGCGGAGGAGGACACACGGAGACGGAGGAGAAGACTTTCTCCTCAGCATCCGCGTTAGAAAAAGAGGCAAATAAGTTGAACTGTTAAACCTATGACTGAAACTGCGTCCAATGGCGTGCTACTACATCGTGATCAGTTCCACCCACCTGCGAGACGGACAGCTGAGGAGCATCAAGGGGGTGTTCAGGGGACCAATAGGAGCCAACGGCCAGCGAAACACGGTAAGGCCTCCAGTCCGCTCGCCTCCTTTTTCTGTTTCCGCCGCTGCGAGACAGAGGAGAACAGAACTGAAGTGCTTTTGTTTTGAAATGCATATGTGTGTGTGTGTGTGTGTGTGTGTGTGTTTTTGGCTCCGGGAAGTCGTTACGCCTAAATCAGCATCACTTAAACCACTGCCACTCACTTGATTGTCAGGTCCTTAATCATTGTGTTTGCAGAGTTAATTAATTGCCACTTCCATTAGGTTAATTGACTTGGTATTGGAAGCATAAAGATGTGGGGGGGGTGGAGTGGAGGTGGGGGAGGAGAGGCTGCACCTCCTCCTGCACTAAGAGCTCCTCTGGCTCCGTGTCCGTGCTCCGCACATGGACGGCTTCTTGTTTTCTAAAGTGCTCCAAGTTGGAGGTCAGTGAAATGATTTTTAAATAGCTCTCAGTAACCACATTAAATTGACACCTTAATTTAAGATAAATATCCTGATGAGGTCACGTTGATTTGACCTGGGAATCACCCTTCAGGGCTTTGGATCCAAATCTGTTTGAGGCTTCTTTGCTTTTAAACTCCGGCTAAAGCTCGTACTTCGATGTTCTCTGCACACTTTTGCATTGGAGATCCACCCGATCGCCTGATGAAAAATCCGACCGGGAAATGTAAATGAAAAGATGCGTTCAGGTGATGAACGTGTGGCGTCTCACAGCGTCAGGGACCTTCTGTGATTCCCTCCTCGTGACTGGACTCCAGCTGGAGCTCTTGTTCATTCACTCCACAGCCTGTCATCATATATGAGCTGCGCTTAACCTTGACTGAAGTGGCTCTCGTGTGCCTGTGAACATGAAACCTGGGTCCTGTGGCGTCACGGCTGCTCTTCATGAACGCAGCTCTGCTTGTTTTCTAAAAATCCTTACAGGGATCAAATGTGCGAGTTGCTGAAGACAAATTAAAAAATCTTGACGAAGTAAAAGTTGGACTTCTGAAGGAAAGGGAGATCAGGATAATAACTCTCCCTGTCTGATGGGATTCCAGTCGACCAGACGCTTCTTTACTTTCCTCTCGAAAGCTCGTGCTTCACTCTCACTGAAACATAATTACAGCTCTCCAAATTCCCACAGGCTTCAAAGAGAAGCATCGCATGAGACACCGGGAGGTTCTGCGAGGGCGGCTCGGACGACTCACACGACATTAAGCTGTTACAACAGCACAAATCTTCATTAAGTCACAACCAAAAACATCCAGACTGTCACTTCTTTCACACATCTTCCGTTTCATAAGGCGCTTCCACCATCAGAGTCGTCTGATAGAGCGATCGTCCCCACGATATCTGTCTTCTGACCTCCCGCCGCATCCCCGTCAGGTCATATTTCATCTCTACTTATGTCAATACTTTTAATAACTGTCGTACATCACGCAGACTGGTGACGCGTCATGGAGAAATGATGGTGCTGTAGGTCTTCAGCAGCGGCCGGCCCACAGTAAATCAACAAGGCGTCAGGCCCGGCCTGTAATTAAATAGAACACACACGAAGGAGTCTGATCTGATCTGTGCCGGCCTCCGTGGATTTTATTAAACCGGCCAACAAACGTTGTTGTTGCAGTCTCGTGAACTCGTGCTGCCGGTTACGAGCGGAACGAGGAAACACTGTGCGTGTTCGTCAGAGCTGAGGACCCTGAGGAGGGGGCGGATGGTTATGAGGGAGGCTTATGGGGGTGTTTGTGAACTTTCCCTGACGCTGCTGACGTCATGGGCCGATCTGTTTGTCTGATCGATAGTTTTTATGAATTCAGCTCCACAGCCTCATTTCTCAGTGTCCGACATAAAAACATCACAAATCACCGCAGCAGAAATCAAAACAGTTTGAGGCCGAGGGTCGGAATTACAAACGAGGATGAGATTTGGGTTTGGGTTCAAGTTACCGCTTTGTTAGAGTGATGGGGCTTTTGTTGTCACGGTTAATTTAAAATCAGTAAAGACTTCTATCAACTATTTATATCACTTCCCAGATACTCCAAATATAAAGAGTTTGTGGGAGTTTGGTGTTTCACTGGGATTTTGTTAATGGCGACTTGCAGAAATATTATGATAATTATTCATCATTTATCACGAGGCATTTTAACATAACATGATCTTTCCTTAATTTTGAGCAAAGCATATTGTAAAATGAGACTTCTCTGGTTGCAGAGTTTTAAAATATCCAGTTCCTGTTCATAAACAACTTCCATTTATTTAAAATAAAAGAAATAATCATAATAAATGTTCAAGTTTTTCCCTGCGTTGCCACAACAATGACTCATTCCCTGTTTCCACTGAGCTAAATGCAGCAGAAGGTGTCGGAAGTCATCTCACGTCATTAAAGTAAAGTAACAAATGCTGTATCTCGGTTTAGGTATTTAAGTAATTAGTGATCGAATACAGTTTGAAATGTCTGACTCAACTCTGTGGTTACGCATCACGGCAGGAAACGGGAAGCCAGAGTTTTCACAATCGTTGAAACGATCCTGTTGCTTTTCTCAGATTTCTGCCCGAGGCTCTTCCCAACACTCTCTGCGTTCGATCCCACGTTTGCCGTTATTATAGAATGTCAGAGCAAAGTCAAAAATAGAGTTACGCTCATCAACGCGTTAACTGTTGTGCGTCAAACAAACGAAGCCATCACGCCACCGTTAACGAGGCGTCGTCGCCGGAGCTGTTAATTGAGACACAAACTCAGGATAAAGCAGAAGGTAAGGCGTCCACTGTTCACACCAGTGGGAAAAACTACTTCTTTAACAACACGTGGTAAGACAGAGGCACGTTTTCATATGTGTTTGTCACTCGGTCCAGGAATAGAAAGCATTATCGGGAGGTTTAATTGGTGAACAGCCACCTCTGACGACCACGTTACTTTGGATCCTCATTTAATACACGAGCTAATTTTGTCTCCCAGTTCCTCAGCGAGAGGCAGGTCTGATGAAATGGAACGAAACAATCACGTGTTTTAAAGTTTCGACGAACATGTGAGACACGTCTGCACCGGCACAGAGATTTCATGAGAGAGACGTCAGCCGAGTGAGTGGACGGGTGGGTGTCCCCAGCCTCAGGTTCAGTCCCACGTTTAACCGCCACGGTGTCCGTCTGCTTGTCCGTCCAAATTTCCCATTCTTCCCTCAGATTCTGAGGTTGGCCGATTCAGTCAGGGTGGACAAAGGTCACAGGTCAAGGTCACAGCGTGTTGGTTCTCTCAGACATGATGTCTCAAGTCTGGGTTGAGGGATTTTCTATGATTTCCTGAGCATGAATAAGTAACTTCTCTTCTCTAAGACGTTCACGCTGACGACAAGACTTCTATCTTGACCTTGTGATTTTTTTGTGCTGGCAGAAAAGGCGACATTTACCAAGTTCTTTCTTCATCTGGGTGACAGAGACGGAGAAAAGAAGTCTCACTGCGGGGTCCGTCTCATATCTGATGGGACATCGCGGTGAGATGATTCTCTCAAAACATTCAAGGACTTTAAAACCTCGTAGTAATGTTAGACATATGATCGGAAGAAACAACACAAGGCTGAAGAGTTAAAGTGCACCTTGTCTTCAATATGGACATAAAACTCCATCAGTTAAAGTCAGTGCTTATTTTACATTTGAGTGCAATATGTTGTTTTTTAGGCTCTTAAAGTGTTTACTGTTATTAATGAACACGTGAGAAGCAAACTCAAACTGCTGTAACTCAACTCTGTTCAGGAGTTGAGTTACACACTGAGCTCATTTCCTGAATCTGCGGACACCTTTAATCGTTTCGCTGCCGCAGAGATAAAACACAACACAACACACGTGTGGCCTCTTCTCTCCTCTTTGAAGGAAAACAAATCCTTCGAACACCCCGACTCAAACCTTGTTGGGATTTTCTGCTTCTTAATTGGCTGAAGGTGCCAGAGGAACTTGGGCACGTTGCCGCAATCTCTCTGTTATACGATTCCTGCCGTCAACACCGCTCATGTCACGAGCTCGCTGGGAGGTCCCGGGTCTTCGTTTATTACAACAACATTTAGAATGACTCCAACAACTCTGTGTGTGTGCGTGTGTGTGTGTGTTGCTTCTGATCAGGCAGTTCACAGTGGTCACGTCTATTCATGATAGCCCACCAGCTGTCAGGGAATTTTTCACACCTTTCCCAATATTGGCGAGGCCACAGTCACGTTGCTATAGAAACATCGATTCCAGTGAGTGAAGAAACGCAGATTTTTTTTTTTTTTCTACTTGGCTCAAAAAGACGACACCGAATTCCCTGCGAGCATTTAGTGTGAATGTTTTATTTACCTGTTCGGTGGCGCGTCGGAGCTCCAGACGATAAAACCTCCAAACCACGGCCGTGAAAAAGAAGCGACTGGTGAACGGCGTCCTGGTTTATTTGCTCTATTTGTCTGTATTTAGTGCCGAGTGTTTTCAATTAAACCCACAGGTGCTGCCGACTTCCTTCGAAAGGCAATAACGTCCTTGAGCTGCAGGTTATAGTGGAATATTCTCACTCGGTGTTATCGGCTATTTGACATCAGGCCTAACAACCCCCATGACAATAGTGCTCTGTTGTAACCCACTGCCTCTCAGCTATCTGTGTGTGTGTGTGTGTGTGTGTGTGATGAGCTTTGAGTGAACTTGCCAAAAACATGGCTCCTCACTACATAAATTAGCACCAAGGAGGACACTCTGTGCACGCATTTCCATTTGTGCACGTGTGTGTGCGTGTGTGTGTGTGTGTGTGTGTGTGTGTGTGTGTGTGTGTGTGTGTGTGTGTGTGTGTGATGGTGAGGCTGTCTGGGTTTGAGCAGTTACACATGTACATGAGCATGTTTTCTCTGTGTGCGTGCAGTGTTCAGTAGTTTGGACCTAAACGGCGTGTGTGTGTGCGTGAGACGGAGTGAGGGAGTGTATTCAGTAGTTGTGAGTACATGGCGTGCTCCACCGATGTGTGAAACATCAGCCATGACTATGGAGCCATCTGCTCCAAAGGGAGAGTTAGAGTGCATGTGTGTGGGCATGTGTGTTTGCATGACACAGCAAAGAGTGTGTGTGTGTGTGTGTGTGTGTGTGCGTTTTTGTTTGTGTATGAGGGAATTCATTTTCATGGAGTTTCGGAGCCTCTTTAAACTAAAACATCGCCAGAATTCTTTTCAACCACAAGGTGATAAATCAGTTTCAAACTCTGGTATCTGTCGTTTCAGTTTGGTTTGGGAACTCACATCACGTTGATACTGTTAAAAAAAAACACTGAGGTGTTAAAGTCTTGCACCTTTTATGGCGTCCACACAACCACCTCCTGGCGAGAGCGCGGCTGCGAAAACATGCAGCATTTTATTCATTCAGGAGCGAGGAGAATGAAAACACAAAGTCTCTGTTTTGAAAAGAGGGGATCAGCAGGTGGGTGGGGCCACACTAACAAGAGGAGGGCTCACAAACAAACAAACAAACACATTTAGAGCTCATGCGTCCGTCGAGTCCCATCAAATTCAATTAAGCTGCATGAAAAATTTATATCTGATTTCCTTTAGAGAAATATACAAAATAAATTCTTTAAAGAAGAAAACTGACTTCTATTCCTGATCCAAAATCTAGCGGATTCCTCCCTGAGCCATTTCCTTCCAGTGTGTGTCAGGCTGTTGTGTTACTATCCCCCCCACCCCCCCAGCAGTGTTTCACCGTCTGTCCCGGCTGCATGAAGTACTTGTACCATGTCTAATGTAATAATACTCTCTATCGGGGACATTTCTCAGATGGCTGCACAGGAGAATGATTTTAAAACATGTCAGAGTTGTGTTCAGAGTTGTGAACGAGGAGGAGGGGGGGGGGTTGGGGTGTATTTATCGCTGGGCCACGTTTACATCCCAGCGCCGGCCTCGCCCTTTGACCCTCGAGGGAGTTGAATTAAGCGGTTCGGCCGTTTGAGAGGACGGACACTCTGAGAGGGAGCGCTTTTATTCATTTGTCTTTTTCTTTTTTCCTGCGAAGATGTTCTTAATGAGTTGTGGTGGAGAGCAGAATGTTAAAGTATGTGTTTGTGTAGCACGGTTGCTACTCGATTACCATGGAAACTGAGGTAGCGTGTTGGAGGTGAGTGGGCGTCAACGCGACTTGGATGAACCCTGCGAATGAAGTGGGAGGGACGGTGAGAGAGAGAGAGAGAGAGAGAGAAAGAGTCACAGTGAGGGGGGGGTGGGAGGGACGGTGAGAGAGAGAGAGAGAGAGAGAGAAAGAGTCACAGTGAGGGGGGGGTGGGGTGACAGAGGAGGCAGAAGCAGATGGAGAAGAGTCGCGGAGACACGGAGAGAAAGTTTTCTCGCTCCGAGAAGTTTGCCTTCTCCCCCGTCTCCCCCTTTCATCCTGTTTACTCCTCCCTCCTCCTCTCGCTTCCTTTCAGCAACCTTTGTCTCCTCGTGCATCACTCACTCCTCTCCTCTTGTTTCACCACTTATATCTCCCCCTCCTGTTTCCTCACTCGTGTTTACTTCACTCCTCTCGGCCCATTTTTCTCTCCTTCTCTCCTCCTCACATCGCCCAACTTGCTTTTCACTCATTCTGTCCTCCATCCATCACTCCCCTGCTTGTCGTTCTCCCTCTTCTCTTCCTCCTCGCGCTCTCTCTTCTCGCCACGTCCCAATGAGACATAACTCATCTTCTCTCCTCTCGTCCTCTTTTCCATTCATCCTGAATATGACAGTTGCGACTCATCTTTTCCTCCGTCCATCATGGCTCCCCTCTCTCTTTTCACCCCCATTTCCATTTCCACATTTTTTTCTCTCTTCTTCATTTGCACTTATCTGTTGCATCACTCATTTCTTCATCTGTCCATTTTTCCTCCCTCACGTTGTTTCTTCATCTCCATATTTCAATCAACCGTTTTCATCCACTTTCCATCTATAAATCCTCCTTTCATTTATCTTCCTTCATCTGTTCTTTCATTCTTTATATCTGTCCTCTCTTCCTCCTTAGACGAGTGCGACCGTCTTCTCCTCTTCCTCATCTCTTCGTCCCTCATCTTTTCAGTATTTCTCCTCCTTTCACAGCCACACATCCTGTGCTTTCATCTCATCTTTACCTCCTTCCTCTCCTCTTCCACTTGTTTTTACTCCTCCCCTCATTTCACAAAATATATTTGCAGCTTTTGTTCAGCTCATTCTTTCTTCTTCTTCTTTTGTACCTGCATTTCATTCTTCTTTCTCAATAAGCCCTCTCCCTCGTCTTCCCATCCACTCCTCCCCTTCCTCTTCCTCTCTCAGCAAGACATTGGCATCCTTTCTTCCCATGGCTATTCCTCTTCCAATTTGTTTCCCCTCATCTTTGTCCTTTATCTCCTGTTGATTCTCTCCATCCTCTTGTGTCTTTGTTCCAACAAGACCTTTGCAGCTTCATCCTCTGTTTGTCTTTCCGTCCCTCCCTCCTCTCTCCTTATTTACCGGCCAACTCTCCATCTTTTCCTCCTCCCGTCTCTACTCCTCATCCTCAGTTTAGTGAGCAGTAAAAACAACGATAAAATAATAATAAAAACAACAACTGTCCCGAGATTGTAAACCCATCTCCATCTGGATCTCTCACACACACACTGACGCACACAATGTCACACGGAATCACACTGACGCACACGCACAGTGAGCCGAATAGGAAGTCAAACAGAAGGCCAATAAGACACGCTTCACTGGAGGTGACTGCAGCGAGTGTGTGTGTGTGTGTGTGTGTGTGAGATAGAGATTGAGCGATAGAGCGAGTCTGTGTGCGTAAACACAGACTATTCACTGCTGTCATTGTTCGGACCTCGTGTCCTCACAGACGGGAGAAGATGAGATAAAATCCTTAAAACATTCAGACTGAAGACACCTGGAGGTCAGGACGCCGCAGCGGGACCCGTCCCCGCAGACACAGAGTTGGAGGGCGCGCTATCTGGAGCTGAGACGACGGCGGTAATTCCAGATTATTATTCGGAGATTCAAAGCAGCTTGTAATTGCTTCACTGTTTGAGTCGTAAAACCTGTCCGACTGCCACCTTCCTCAACATCAGCGGAGGTTTTACAACTGTGGGCTTGAACAAATAACCTCACGACATTATTAATACAAACATGGTGTGAGAGAGAGAGTGAGTGTGTCTGATAAAGTTCAAGAAGCAGTGATGCAGATGATGGCAAAAGGGACACATCTGGATATAACAGCCTGAGGAACACACACACACACACACAATGATGTGAATGTGGACTTATCGTCTTTGATTGAAATTAAGTCAAAATAGTTTTGATTTGATGATACATTATAGATTATCACTGCATCATCTATTTAGATCTGATGAATTAAAAACCGTAAAAAACCACAGTCGCTAACGCCGCTAAAAACAATTCCCGCAGTGCAAACAAAACAAAACGTCCCCATCGCGTCTCAACCACGCATCGTCATGCGGAGCCTGCGGCGTGGCGTCCACTTCTCAGGGACGACTGGCTCACTTATCTCTGCTCGGCGGCTGTGAGCCAACATCTGGAACAACTCCTTGGAGCAGAGTGGACAGACTAAACACTGATGACCTACAGATGCCCTTGCCCCAGAGCACGTTGGCAGCGTCGGGGCCACTGTTGATACCTGAGATCAAAGGAGTAATTCCTCTGCGTGCTCGGTGGCCTTTGCAAGGGGAGAGACAGATAGTCAGATATTTTGGCACTCAGACTCTGCTCTAATGACACAGCAGACGAGCAGATACCATTGATCAGAGTGACCCCTCTTTTCTAAATCAATAGAAATGATCCCATCTAGATAACGTTACACACGATCAATAATGCTGTGGGGGGGGGTGTCTGCGTGTGTCTGTGTGTGTGGTTGTCTGCACCGATGACCCGACCTGTGTCTTGGTGATGCTACCTGCGTGTGTGTCTTTATATAGCTTTGAGGTTGCCTTTATCTGTCTGCATGAGTAAGTGTGTGTGTGTGTGAGGTGGGTTGGGGGTGGGGTGGGGCGGGGCCGGGCTGCTTAAGGTCAGCCAAGGTGAGGCGTAATGGGACTCTGACCAGATCCAATCTGGGACCACTTGTGGCAAAATGAATTGGCCTCGCACAAGGAAGCCGAGTCTATCCCTGAGTGTGTGTGTGTGTGTGTGTGTGTGAGTGTGTTCCCAGCTGTCTACGTGTTTCCCAGTGTGTTTGGATATGTGTAAAGGCCATGCTTGCTGTGGAAAACTAATCTAATTTTGACAAGTTCACACAGACAAAAGGGCACATTTATTAAAAAAAATAAAAAATCCCGACACGCCACATTGGCTCTGTAGCTCCGAGGCTGAACCCGGTGGTGTTTCGCACACCAGCCGCCACTTTGTGACCGTCTGTGATAAGTATAAAATGCCACATGATCGGTCGTCCTCTCCGTGGAGAAGGCGTCTCCTTCTGGTTCGACGACGGCAGATAAGATGCAGGTTTTAAACCCTTGTTTTCTCACTGCGGTGTTTTCTCCCCGACGCCTTCCTTCCTTCCTCGTCTTTTTCTTCTTCTGCTGTTTAATGCTCTCTCTACTTCCTGGTCCAAAAGTCTGAAGTATCATTTAGTTCAGGACCGGGGTCTGAGGAACCTTTCCCAAGCATTAAGTTTCAGTTTTTGGACTAAAACCGAAAAGCCTGAAGGTGTTTGATGTTTCTGCATTTCCTTAATTTAAAAAATCCCAGGTGCTGAACTAAATGTCAGGACTCCACAGCACGAAACGGTTCATATCTTAAGTTTTACTTTGAAAGGTGCAGGATGTTGGTGACATTTTCAAATAATGGATACAGTGGTTATTTTTTGCTTTGAACTGCAAACAGAGAAAACAGGCGAGACCCCGTCTCCCTGGAGGAGCAGCTCCGTGCCGCTCACCTGATAATGTGGGCGTACGGCTGCACGTATGATTCTGACATATAGTCATTTAAATGATAATAAAACAACGCATGTCACATGAATATCTAAATATATACATGTATAAATACACTCAGCTCAGGTTGAATGTCTCCTGTCACGCTCCCTCACAGAGGAGGCTGCAGATAAAAAAACCTGGAGTGAGAGCGAGCACAGATTTGTATGCAATGTGCAGCTCGTCTGTGTGTGTGTGCGTGTGTGTGTGTATTTTTTCCAGGTCAGTTCTTGACATCTCGGTTCAGCTTCTTTAGTTCTGTCACAGCACAGAAACAAACAATCACATTCACACTTAATGAACAATTCAGAGTTTCCTCTCCACCTGACCTGCCTCTGTGCTCCAGTTTTCACACGGCTGGGAGAGAGAGAGAGAGAGAGAGAAAGAGAGGGAGAGAGGGAGCGAGAGAGGCGGCGGGGGGGCTGCGCTGATGTTCTGCCTTCTGAGTATTATGCTCTGGAGTCAATTCCCCGACCTTCTATACCTCGGCGTGTGCGTTGAGTATCGGCATCGCCAGGATTAGGACTCTGGGATTAGTGTATTTCAGAACAATTGTGAGAGATACAATCCAGGCTGCTGCAGACCCAGTTTATTATTCTATTATTCTGTGCCAGAGATCTGATCTTACATTCATGGGTTCACTGAGCTGACGGAAATAGGCTCCGACAACAGTCCTGCCTTCATTATACAATCTGCAACACGCAGGGCACGGCCCAGGGAAAATGCAGACGTAGGTAATTCTGCGAATTACACCAAACTAAACTGTTCAACCGCGCGGAAGTTGTCAAACACACTGAAGGAGAATTAACAAAAAGGGCTTTAATCAGGAAGAGCTGCTGTCACACTGGATCCCTGAAGGCATCATTTATGGATGATTTTATAAAACATTACAAACCAGGCTGGTTTCAGAGTGCATGTCAGAATCCTCAGACATGCACTTTCCAGCGTTAGTGGTGCACACCAACAACAGCTGTGATCTACACAACACGTTATAGCTCACGGGATCACTTACTCACAACCTCCATCAGCTGGATGACATCATCTGTCAATAATCATCGAAACAAGATCCTTCGGTGAACCTCACCATCATCCAGGGTGCCACTGGTTAAATGTAGTTTCTAAGGAACTGGAATTAAACGCCACAACGCCGTTGAAAAAGCCAAGATGGCTGCCTTGAGACGGAGGCAAATTGTGATTCAGCCAATTTAAAACCGGTTCTGTTCCCTCAGTGTTAATTATGTAGAAGAGAGGTCCTCAATTTCTTCAATTTCTTCTAATAATAATTTCTTCTGAGAACATATTCTGCAGGCTCCGAAGTTTATATCTCTTGGAATAATCTGATATTTCTTTAGACTTCTGCTTAATTGTGTGAACACAAGAGGAAAAGACAGAACATGAGGGATCCAGGGATTTTCCCAAATTAAGACAACTCAAAATAGAAAAAAAATGATTTTCCACTTAAGTTTCTGGTGGAAATGTTTCTGCAGTTGATTTGTCCAGAAGCTAAAGCCACAAGGAAAATGTGGTTGTGGGTTAAAGTCTGTACTTGAACGTGAAGTTGAGGTACCTCTACCATCCACTGTTTCTAATTCACTGTGGCGGTTTGGTTCCGCGTTTGCTTTGAAAAGTTGAGTTGTCCTGATATTTGAGACGTTAGTGGATCAAATATGAACAGATTCGGAACAGAGACAGAGACGCTGTCCTGCGTGTTTGTCCACCTTCTGTGCATCCCCCTCGTTCGGATGCTTCTTTTTTTTTTTTTTTTTAAATAACCATTTCTTCTGTCACTTCTTCGCTGCAGCTTCAACGTTGCCTCAGATTTTCTGTCGCTGCTATTTTAGGCATCTCTCAGTTACCTCTTTACTCACCATGCAACACCGTGCCGCGTGGAATGTAAATAAACCGACACCAGGAAGCCACAAACACACACACACACAGATTTGTATTCAGCAACGAGTTTGACCGCGTTTCTATTTCGGGATGGTTCGACTTCTTTGTAAGTCGGCCGCGGCGCCTTTAGAGCGTTGCTTGGTTGTAAAATAACGGCTGTGGATACATGTACTTCTCCACAAAGATTTGTTAGCTCTCTCTATTACAAGGTGTGAGTCTGAGAGTGTGTGTGCGTGCGTGTGTGTGTGTGTGGAGACGGAAGCAGAGATAACATTGTTCTCCCAGAAATCTATCAGCGCCAACAGAATTGCTTTCCCCCCACCTCGATTTTTCCTGTGTTTCATTCCTGTTTCCATCTCCTCTGCTTTGTCTCCCTCCCTCCCTCTCTCTCTCTCTTCCATCCATCCCCCCTTCCTCCACCTCCTACTCCTCTCTTTCTAATACTCTCTCAGCTCCAGCTCTCCCCAAACGGTGCACCAGTTGCACTTTATAACGTCTAGTTTAGTGGCTGCCCACCAAATACAGTGAGACACAGTGGGAGACAATGGATAGCCAGGCTAACTTGTGAGCGTGTCTGTGTGCATGTGTGCGCGTGCGGATGTGTGTGTGTGTGTGAGAGAGAGAGAGAAAGAGGGAGGGAGCGCATCGGCATGTCTGTGAAAGCCATCTTCTCTAAATGATACTCTGCCTCCTCCACCCCTGACAGGGAGCGAGATAGATATGAAGGCGGCAGAGAAATGGGAGTCGAGAGGCAAGTGGTGATGCAGGAGACAGATGTGAAGACGGGAGAACGAGGTGGAGGAAAGAGAGGGATGAGGGGGAAAGTGAGACGACGGGGAGAAGATATAGGGGGGGGGGGTGTGAGGGGAAATGAGTGATGGAGGGGGAGAGAATAAAAAGAGATGTATAGGGATTAGGTGAGAGGAAAAGAATTAGTTGGGGCTGCTGCAGATGGGAGACAAGAGGGATGGAGGTAGGGCACAGCAAGGTTGTCCTCAGCATTTGTCAGTTCAACTCTGTTCTACCGAGAATGTGTGACTGGCCTGAGGAGCAGCAGCCGGGAGATAATCTAATGTCTTTTATGAACGCACGGAGCAGCAGAGTGTTGGAGATCAAACAGATAAACGGAAACCTGCAGCATCATAGCTAAATCTATATGAGGTGATAATGCCCACACTGATCTCCACAGAACCTCCAAATCTGCGAGTGAGAAACTGGAGAGGCCCCCCCCCCCCTTAGAGCGTCCAGAGGAGCTGGACTGAAAAAACTGGTTCTTCTTAAAACTTCATGAACTCATAAAACCAAGTTTGCTCTCTTTTTTTAAAAAAGCTCAGTAACTTCCTAAAATGAAAAAAACAAACAAACGCCAGGATCGTCAAAGTCTCCATCCCCCCCCCCCCGTGAATTTCAGCTAAATTCATATTTTCTGCTTTATGAACTAGTTGGTGAAAAGTAAACACAGGACTCTATAGACAGCTAAAACCTTCCACTGACTATAACTACAGAATGAAGGCTGTCTGAAATACGGACAATTAATAAATACAAGTACTTAAATACAAATAATACAGATAATCGGACAAATATATCAATTAATGCAAAAAATTCACTGTGGCGGTTTGGTTCCGCGTTTGCTTTGAAAAGTTGAGTTGTCCTGATATTTGAGACGTTAGTGGATCAAATATGAACAGATTCGGAACAGAGACAGAGACGCTGTCCTGCGTGTTTGTCCACCTTCTGTGCATCCCCCTCGTTCGGATGCTTCTTTTTTTTTTTTTTTTTAAATAACCATTTCTTCTGTCACTTCTTCGCTGCAGCTTCAACGTTGCCTCAGATTTTCTGTCGCTGCTATTTTAGGCATCTCTCAGTTACCTCTTTACTCACCATGCAACACCGTGCCGCGTGGAATGTAAATAAACCGACACCAGGAAGCCACAAACACACACACACACAGATTTGTATTCAGCAACGAGTTTGACCGCGTTTCTATTTCGGGATGGTTCGACTTCTTTGTAAGTCGGCCGCGGCGCCTTTAGAGCGTTGCTTGGTTGTAAAATAACGGCTGTGGATACATGTACTTCTCCACAAAGATTTGTTAGCTCTCTCTATTACAAGGTGTGAGTCTGAGAGTGTGTGTGCGTGCGTGTGTGTGTGTGTGGAGACGGAAGCAGAGATAACATTGTTCTCCCAGAAATCTATCAGCGCCAACAGAATTGCTTTCCCCCCACCTCGATTTTTCCTGTGTTTCATTCCTGTTTCCATCTCCTCTGCTTTGTCTCCCTCCCTCCCTCTCTCTCTCTCTTCCATCCATCCCCCCTTCCTCCACCTCCTACTCCTCTCTTTCTAATACTCTCTCAGCTCCAGCTCTCCCCAAACGGTGCACCAGTTGCACTTTATAACGTCTAGTTTAGTGGCTGCCCACCAAATACAGTGAGACACAGTGGGAGACAATGGATAGCCAGGCTAACTTGTGAGCGTGTCTGTGTGCATGTGTGCGCGTGCGGATGTGTGTGTGTGTGTGAGAGAGAGAGAGAAAGAGGGAGGGAGCGCATCGGCATGTCTGTGAAAGCCATCTTCTCTAAATGATACTCTGCCTCCTCCACCCCTGACAGGGAGCGAGATAGATATGAAGGCGGCAGAGAAATGGGAGTCGAGAGGCAAGTGGTGATGCAGGAGACAGATGTGAAGACGGGAGAACGAGGTGGAGGAAAGAGAGGGATGAGGGGGAAAGTGAGACGACGGGGAGAAGATATAGGGGGGGGGGTGTGAGGGGAAATGAGTGATGGAGGGGGAGAGAATAAAAAGAGATGTATAGGGATTAGGTGAGAGGGAAAGAATTAGTTGGGGCTGCTGCAGATGGGAGACAAGAGGGATGGAGGTAGGGCACAGCAAGGTTGTCCTCAGCATTTGTCAGTTCAACTCTGTTCTACCGAGAATGTGTGACTGGCCTGAGGAGCAGCAGCCGGGAGATAATCTAATGTCTTTTATGAACGCACGGAGCAGCAGAGTGTTGGAGATCAAACAGATAAACGGAAACCTGCAGCATCATAGCTAAATCTATATGAGGTGATAATGCCCACACTGATCTCCACAGAACCTCCAAATCTGCGAGTGAGAAACTGGAGAGGCCCCCCCCCCTTAGAGCGTCCAGAGGAGCTGGACTGAAAAAACTGGTTCTTCTTCAAACTTCATGAACTCATAAAACCAAGTTTGCTCTCTTTTTTTAAAAAAGCTCAGTAACTTCCTAAAATGAAAAAAAACAAACAAACGCCAGGATCGTCAAAGTCTCCATCCATCCTCTCAAATGTCAACTGTAATGCTGAGGAGAGAAACATTACCCCCCCCCCCCCACCTACACAACCTGAATTTCAGCTAAATTCATATTTTCTGCTTTATGAACTAGTTGGTGAAAAGTAAACACAGGACTCTATAGACAGCTAAAACCTTCCACTGACTATATCTACAGAATGAAGGCTGTCTGAAATACGGACAATTAATAAATACAAGTACTTAAATACAAATAATACAGATAATCGGACAAATATATCAATTAATGCAAAAACAGATAAATAAATAACAAATCTGTGAACTACAGAGATGTAGAATATAGATGTACAAATATATGTAGAACATAAAACATAAGCGTGTTGACAGTATATAAATAAATGAATGAGTGAATGTAGAAATTAATGAGTGTAGAAATACATACATGGCCTGTTTTCTATATCAAACTGCATTTATTTTTCATTTTCTCGATCTTTTTCATAATTTATTTCTGTGTCTATTTATTTATTTACTTACACATCACTGACTCCTCGAGTATTTCTTTATGGGTTTTTAATTTTGGAGTTTTATTTTGGCTCCATGTTTGGACTCTTAAGCAGAAAGCAAATAAAAGCAAGTCAGAAACTGTCCAACGCAAAAAAAAAAAGTGCAGAAATGAGTCTGTGGATGAAGAGCAGCGTTGAATGATGCTATGCAGGAAATATATATATATATATATATATATATATAAATACATGCACAGCACATTCACACACAAACACTCTCAGCTTGACTCTGCTGAGAGCAACAGTATTGATTTACCGTCCGGCCTAATGTGTGAATGCAGAAATGCACCATGGTGTCTGAATTGCATTCATCATTCAATATAGAGAAGCTTTGGCTAAACGCAGCTCTGGCTCAGCTGACTGTGATTTATGGGATTAACCGTATTTATTCTTCTCTGCTACTTTAGTTCATTGTGAATATTTGTGATGGAAAAAAATGAGTCTCGCCATCCTGGGCTTGGGCTCTAAGTAATTATGCTGCAGGTATCTCCTGCTGGAAGTTAGTAAACCTCTCTAATTGCAGTATTGGATTACTCATGCTTTGCTGCAAACCATTAACTAAGTGTCTGAGGAGACAGATATATGCTGTGGGGTAGTTAATTAGAATGGAGCAATGCCAGCGGTGAAGACATCCCATAATATAGCTGTAATGCCTGAGAGATTCCGGGATGAAACAGCGGCTGCAGCATCCAGCGGCCTCTCCTCATGTGTGGGGTGTTAAAAAACGCGGCACCTCACTTTACTCCGCAATTCACGTTCTCCTCCTTTTGCTTTCTCTCTCCGTTATTTACCCACCTGCATTTTCTCTCTCTCTCTCTATCTTACCCCCAGTCTTCCTCCATCCCTCCCTCCATCCGTTCTAATCTCTGCGCTCCTCCCTCACCTCTCTATCAATTCATCTCCATCCGCTTCCATGTCTTTATTTCTATCTCTTCCGCTCCCTCTTGCCTCTTAGAAATTCCTTAATGACACTCTCCTCTTTTTTTTTCGGAGGGGGGGGGGGGGGGGGGTGGAGGGACGGAGATTGATGGAGTGAACAGCAATAAAGAGACAGGAGGAGCAAAGGGGGAGAGAGGGAGAGAGAGAGAGAGAGAGAAGTGAAAAATCTCAGAGCCATAATCTTCACTCAGCCTGGAGAAGCTCTGCCAAGCTGACCACACACACACACACACACACACACACACACACACACACACACACACACACACACACGCACGCACGCACACTCTGTGTGGGCTAAGTTTAAGACAGAGTGGAAATCAATGCAACCACTACCACTATGCATGATAATGAGAAACACTGTGTCTCAATGTGTGTGTGTGTGTGTGTGAGAGAGAGAGAGAGAGGCAATATGACAGAGTTGTGTGTATAAAACAGGACTCTGTTTGTGTGTGTGTGGATGCCAGTGGATATCTGCAGAGTGGGTGTTTGTGTGCGGTCTAATCCTGACTAAGCTTGTGGATGTGTGTCTGACTCTGATACAGAGTCGCAGGCTGATTGGTGTATCTGCCCCAAGAATGTGTGTGTGTGTGTGTGTGTGTGCGTGTGTGGCCTCCGTGGAGGTAAACTCGGCTCAATGTGATGAGGAGGAGTTCAGGTTGGCCAAAAAGCCACTTTATTAAATGTGAGGGGAAAGGGTAGGGGCAGCGAGTGAAACTAAGACTCTTCCTGGTCACGCTATCATTGCTCGGGCAAATTCAGGCTTTGGGGGGAGGCGGGCGGCGTTGGGGGTGGCGGCAGTGAGGCGAGGTGATGACGGTTGGAGGTTGAGGACAGGGCCGTGTAACTACAAGCAGCTCTAACCTGTCAAGATCCTGCGCTTGAAGCCCAGATCTGAAATCGTTATTCCTGGTCATGCTGCAGGCCCGAGAAATCCATAACGCCACGGCCGGATCCTGACGTGTCGGGGAGTTCATCAGCGCTTTGTTCACATTACGCTGGAAGAAGTCAGAGACAAAAGGGGGAGCAGTGAGGAGCGAGGAGTCAATCTGCCTGACGTATGGTGCTGCGGATCCCTCACTGGGACCTCTGGAGGAGCACTGACTGGTTTTAACTGAAAGTTTTTTCTTCAGACAGAGAAAAAAAAAGATCTGTGATGATTATTATTGTCCAGAATGGTTCCACCATCACTGGCGTAACGTTCAAAAGAACAAAAGCGTGACATCGATAGTCCTCTAGGATCAATCCATTCTTTTCAGCAGTGGGGGGGGGGGGGGGGGTAGGGGGGGGGGGGGGGGGGGGGTCGACTTCATTTCAAATCACTGGATGTTTACTGCAGCAGTTTGTATCGTGTAAACTTTAAAAACAACAGTGTTCAAATCACAGCTCAATAACAAAAGTGCATATCATCTGAAAACAGCGGGATCTCCGCTCTGCGATGATTTCAGAGCGGCGTATTTCAGCATGTGAGATAATGGGTGAAGATTATATTGTTTACTGGGAATAATAGATTTAATGGTTTATAAGACTCTTACACTTTGCAATTATTGCACCCTGGGCTTTCATCAGAACTGATACCAGACTGACTGAAGGTCCGTTTCATTTTAGCTTCAGAAAATGATGCGTCTACTCCACAGAAAACCACGGTTGTCTCATTTCTGTTTTTCTCGTTGCAATAAAGAAACCAACACATCTGTAAAAAGCTAAGGATGAAAACACAAACCTGCCCCCCTCCATGTTAGCACATGGTACACGGACTCAAATACAGAGAGGAGAAGTTTAAATGCTCATTTACTGAGACAGCAGGTGAGCAAATATCCACACTGTGTGTAAAAGGACTAAAAGATTCAGCAGCGCAAACTTTACAAACAAATGTAAAGTCAGAGAAAACATTCAGCGACTAAAAGTCAAACTGAAGCAGAATCGGCCTCAGCTGCGTGTGTGTCTGTGACGGATGATCGCTGCGTGTGTGTTTCTTTGCTTTGCATGTGTCATTGTGTCTGTGTGTGTGTGTGTGTGTGTGTAGTGTGATTTGCGAGTGTGTCTGTGTGTTAATTGGAGAGCTGTTGTCTTGAAAGATCATCCATTTGTCTCCATCTGGCCCCCTGGCTGCAGATACCTCCTGCCACACACACACACACACACACACACAGTTTACGTCCGTGTACACGATAACGTTTTATCAAAAGCCAACATTCACACATTTTTTTTTAATATATCTTCAATCACACGTGCTGTCGAACGATTTCCAGGTTCTGTCGTCTGCAGGATCTAAGCTTCACAGGCAACACTGAGCACTGTGTGTGTGTGTGTGTGTGTGTGTGAGTGGGGGGGGGGGGCTCAATTCAGAACCACGTCTCCTCTCATTTATTTTAGAGATGGAGAAGGTGACACAGAACAACTGCCTCCTCTTTCTGTCGAAGCCGATCCACAACCTCTCTAACATAAAATAACCGATGATAGAGTGTGTGTGTGTGTGTGTGTGTGTGTCTTGTCTAATTTGACGCATGTTTATTCATGGGCTAAGAGTTTGGCTGGAATGTGGGTCGTGTTCAGAGAAGCAATGTGGCAAACACTTTTGAATGTGATGCAATATTAATGTCAATATGCTCGTCTCATTTTCATCTCGCTCTCGCATGTTCTTAAAAGGCCAGTTCACTGAAAACCCAGGCCTGATCTCACCCAGACCTCCGCTCTCTACGGAGGGGTGGGGGGGAGGGCAAACCCAGCTGACAGAGGGCAACAGGTCGGGGTCATAGGTCACTGTTGTACCACAGTGCAGCGAGTTCACCAACCAAACCCCACATCAGTAGAAATGGAGATCACAACACTGGGACAGATTTAAATGGAAAACAGATGAATTCAAATGCTTTTTGAACAATGGAAGCTGGATTCCTGGAGAGAGAAAACATCTCCCTCGGCGAGGGTTCGAAGCACCATGCTGACCATTAATGCCTCTGTGCACGTGCACATTCACGGCTTTAGAGGCGAACGTCAGTTTTCGCACAAACAGACTCAGAACAAAAACTGCGCAGGTAGCAGAGCACCGGAGCGCAGACCTGGTGTTTTCATTATTTGACCCTGAGATCAACATCCGGAGAAGATAATGAATCTGAGTGACGACTATGAAAAAACATTATTTTCCATCCAGAGTTCACACTGAGAACAAAAATTCACCATTAAAGAGCAGCTGGTATTAAATACAGCCTGGCAACACGGCCGGTATCCCGCCTGTGTGGGAGCTCGCTGCGCCACGACAACAACAACATGTACACAACGGAGTTTAACCCATATGCTTCCTGAGGCAAATGTTTTCACACCTAAGTCACCAGCAGTGAAATATGGCCATATTAAAAAAAATAACTGGGATATGTTTTATTATCATCTTATTCATTCATATCAGTTTATACAGAATAAACAAACCTGAGTTAAACTTATTTGGAATAATCTGGGGATCATTTTATCAATTAATCAACAAACTGAATTAACAGAACAAAAATAATGTCTTTACAAACTTAGACTTTAATAAAAGCT